>OX457129.1:7226618-7826424 GCA_949752895.1 Dendrolimus pini | reverse complement strand
AAATCCGTAGTAAATAACGGAAAGTTTTTTTATTTAAATATCAATGCCAGAAACCGAAGCTCTGCGTTGTAATAGGGTAGACCGGCAAACTCTTAAACCCACTTAACCGCAGAAGTCGTCATATCATAAATTTTATCATTAAAACGTAATGTTTACTTTCGACATCTTGGCAACATTGGCAAAATATAACTGGGCTGATGCTTAATAAGCTATGACATATTATGTGTTCAATAATGGGGATCAAATACGATACCTTACCTTTATTCCAGAATAAGAATAAGTTTTCCACCATTTAATGAATCTTGTGTACAAATAAATATATAATTGATTTGCGCTTATGAAATTAAATGAATGACTTCAGATACACCCACTTGCCAGAATTTCATTTACCATAATTTCATCTGCTATACTCTTAGACCATTATTTGGGCATTGTTATACAAATATAGACTCAATTTCTTCACAGTAACAGTTCAAAGTAAAACAGAGATTTGTCGGAAGTCGATACGAGATGTTTCATCAATTCGATTATAGAATCGATGTTTTAAACATCAAGTTTAATAAACAACTATAAGTTATTTTATTAAAAATAAGCAATAATTAGACAAAAAAATGCTTACATGTGAAATGTTACACCATCTTTTTCTAGATTTGAGGTGTTTGACATTTTATCGCACACGTTAAATGCACAGGTTGGCATTTTTGAGGAGCTCTTCACACAGCGATAACGATACTCTGACTGTTAGAAATCGATTATTGAACTAGTTTTTATAAACGCGTTAGATTTTATAATCTTGTACCTTGGCGGAGGGGTATGCTCATACAAGGCTTGTCCATTGGTTTAATGGTCTAAGGCTATACTGGTCAACAGACATAATATTGTTTCTCATAATTTTATGTCATACTTATTGTTTACTATATTAGTCACGTGCTAGAAACTTTGTTTCCCTTAAAGTCTTAAATTTCAATAACATCATTTGTTATAATCATCATATGGCGTAATTATCATATGCCATAACATCATTTGCCATCGAAATTGCTTCTAGAAAAAATCATAAAATCGGTTTAAACTAAACGATCAATAGGTTTAGGTTTGGTAAGGTAAGGTTAGAACATGAAAAACAACGCACAAGCCGAGCGAGCGCAGCGAGCGTGCCGCGGCAGCGGCCGGCGAAGTGCTAGAAAGCCAATCGCTTTTTAGGACTAAGCTAATGGTCTAAGGGACTAAGGCGTTAGGTTAATTTTCTACGGCGAAATTAATTTAGTGTGGCGTTGAAATATTCTGTTAAATAATATTATTGTAATTAATAATATGGATAACAGTACGTATGGCACTCGTGTCATCAAACAATTCGGGCAAGTAACATTATGGCATATGAGTATTATTGCTTACATTTTTCGGGCAAACAGTAAACAACCGAATGACTTACCTATTAGGGTAAACTATACCATTGATGGCAGCCCACCCAAAGATTAAATAGTTATCTTATCGAGCAGGCGCCCTACTCATAGAGGATTTTTTTAATTTAAAAATTATTTAACTACATTGTGTATTTTCTTTAATGAAAATTGTAAATGTAATCGATATGACGTGTACATATAATTTTATATTTTTGAACTAAATAAATACTTAAGACTTATGACTTATGATTAGCACACAGTCAATTTATACAAGATATTAATTTTTGTTTTTTAATTCTTAGCCATAATAATTATATTATTATCCAATACTCGTACAATACATGTTTATTTATTCTCTTTTACATTTTTAAGATTATATATAAAAATAGTCAAATATTAAAAAAATATAAAAACGGACAAGTGGAAAAACGAATCGAAACGGACAAGTGGAAAAACGAATGGCAACGGATAAGTGGAAAAATGAATCGCAACGGACAAGTGGAAAAACGAATTGCAACGTACAAGTGGAAAAACTTAAACTGACAAGTGACAAAATAAATCGCAACAAAATTTCAACTTGAAGTGTTACGAGCAGATTGTTAATGTACTTGTCCAATTTGAAAACCTGTTATGCGAGGACCTCGCGGTGAAGGAGATATGGCGCTCGTACTTCCACGACCTGCTGAATAAGCAACACAAAGAGGTACAGCCACCGAACCTCCCTCCGAATCAAGGACTAGTGCCACCGATAACGCCTGAAGAAGTCCATAGGGCTCTTCGCCGCACGTCGCGCTGCGAAAACTATTGATGATAGAATAAAATAATGTACTACGACTTTGTAGAACACATCATTATTTACAAAGTGTCGCGACAGCATATGTCTAACTATTATAGTTATGCCACAAAAAGTGTTCTTTTATTTTAAAAATTTAATTAAAATGCCGCCGCTAGAAAAGGCTCTTTATTTGTATCTTGGTATTAATACTTATCAAAATAAATTACTTCATATTCAAGACTGCTTTAATACCTTCATATAACTTTTTGAATTATTCAATTCGGACATCCCATTCGAAAGATATCACGAATTTAAAAATGTAAGAATTAGAAGACCACGTGACCGTGACGCTTTTTCGTCAGCGAAAAATGGTAAGACCCCCTCTATATAGACGTTTCACTTCAAAAGATGGCGTATGTCGGCAGTGGGGCCTAAGGTCCAGAGATATTATTATTTTCACTGTATGACTACAAAATAAAAATAAAATAGTGTGAATAAAATAATAGGGTACCAAACTTTGCACTGGGGTGCTAAACAATTGTATAGTTTTCTCTACATTACGTAAACTCAGCATGATTGCTACGTCACTAAACAAAGTTACTTTAGTGTGATTAATAACAGTCCTTGATAAGTTTAGTAGGACATTCTGTCGTGTACAATGACTGTGCTGGCGCTATCGATGCGAAATGGGTCGTAAACCAGTAACCTATTTAGGTTTGCCCTTGAATTAATTTTGGTTACCTAGACTACGGCGAACTGTTTTCTTGGCCTCGAACTGACTTGCAATATTGAATAACCAGTGTACCGTGGAGTCGCGAACAAAACGCGCTGACACGCCATTGCCATCCTCATTTAATCGTTAGTGGATAATAATAGATCTTTTTATCATTGCCATAAGGTATAATATTAGCCTGTAAACGTCAACGAAACGATAGTATACCTGCCACGCTTGTGCAAGGTAAATTAGCGGGTTTCACTCATCGATGATCTCGACGTCCAAGTTGCATCGCGTTCACCATAAGCGCGTGGTAATTATTCCATTATACCTGCGCATTAGGTCAGAAAAATAACTTAGATTGTGCATACTTCCCAGCCAGAATTTTAATGTTGAACATCTGCATTGGCTACAAACTAATTTTCTTCGTATTTCTTTAAAGGGTTAAACTATACGCAATTTGATGCGGTGTTGTGGCTCAATGTATATCTGCATTTACAACTTACGGTCCCATACAGAGAGGTTAAATAAATATTAATATGCGCCACCAGCAGGGTACAAGTGGGTGCACTTGCACCTGTGAGAAAAGAAAATATATAGGAGAAATACATATTTTTTATCAAGTTACCCTTTGAAACTGAATCTCTACTCTTTTTTTGTGAACATTGAGCATACACAGGCTGTTTAGCCTCGCGTTTCCCATCCCGTTTAAGTTTGACTTCACACAGCCCACCTCTCTACATCCCTTAGCCACTCACACCCATGTTGCCCTTGTCTTCTATGGCATTTTTAGGGGCCCACGCAGGGAGTGGCGAGTCACCGTCTGCCCATTTTTCCATGTTCCCCGAACGTTGCGACGGGCAGACGCCATAGTCCCCATATTCCCAGACCCCTAGTACCACTAGCAGTTCACCCCAATGACCCGGTACTTTCTGTTCTCATTTCCCACAATAGTCCTGGCCGGGGCTTGTCCTTGGGTGCATTATTATGGAGTAGACAGAGATAATCGCCGCTAAGTGTCACGGCACATTTAGATTAAATTTGTCAAGGTGCCTCTACATGTTGACCTCCAAAACTCTGGGGAATTTTTAAGGCCTGTGGTCTTTAAAGACATACAATCAAATCTAATTAAAAGTTAACAACTTTCTAACAAAATAGGTTATCCATCAATGTACATTTATGCGGTGTAACATCGTACCTTATGTATTAGAGTGAACGTGGAATTTAATTCGATTTCATAAGGGTTAATGTCTCATTATCCAACCCTGTAATTGGCAGGTTCTTTGGTGACTATATATAATAAATAATGATTTTGTGACTAGAACGAAGTGTACCAAAACTAATTTGAAAAACCTATTGAAATTGAATTGAACCTATGAGATAACTGTTTATTGTCCGCCAGTAAAACTTGTCATACATATATTAAAATACAGAAAATATAGGAATTTTAGAACGTGTTTTGCAACGTAAACGTGTGCAAATTAATAATCGATAACCTGTATCCAGGCCTTTTTATGTAACTTCTTTTTTAGGGGCACGCTAATTCTGGGTAGTTGTAAGTCATAAGTTTTGGTTTGTAGCTCCACTCCAAAAAACCTATTACAAAATCATTTTTTTTAAGGTTACCAAAATTGATTTCTTTACAATTTTCAGTTTAATGGCAATATTTCGAAATTTCCTTTAAGGGCGTGCGTGCGTGCCCTCACAAGAGGCCTTGTCTATATCTATAATGAGTAGTATGATATTCGATAGTGAATTAAAACTTAGAACGTGTGTGAATCTGTACATCTATTTATACAGATAAATAAAATACAAGTATTTGTTTGTAATGTCAAAATAACAGCAACGTAGTGATTAGTTACTCTGTGATAACAGCTTTTTACTAAATGCATATGAAAGTATATGTACGGTACTTTTATCAAGAAATCATTTTTTTAATTTTTTGTCTCTTGTCTGTCTCGATGTTCCGGCTGTTCTTAGAAATGGTTGTACCAAGTTTGATATGCCTTTCAATGGCAGATAGATGATGTTATAAGGAATAACTTAAGCTATTTCTTTTATGGTTTCACAAAAAAAATCCACGCGAAAAAGGCGCGGGCACAGATAGTTGAGAATATAATTAATATATTATACATTTCGCATATTTACATAAAAGTGACGTTTACTTTAAGCTCCAAAATCTACTATATATTTCGAACGTAAATACATCGGATTTAAATCAACATCAAATAAAGCGGTTGCTTTAATTTTCTACTTAAATAAATTACGTAGGCATAAGGAAAATTTAAAAGTGAGGGTAGGTATAAAAAATTATTTAGTTTTCTATTAAGTACGTTTGTTATAAATACTAAATAGGTTAACACAGTATTTAATTTTTAAATTACTTCTTTGATATGGAACAAACCGCCAGACTAAATCTGCTCGTAATTCTCATACTGAGCTTTCAAACTCCCTTCGCGTGTATACACATACTGTCTTGTATCGAATAATTATAAATTAATCAATCGTAATTAGAGAAATAAACAATCTACTCACGTTCATCAGTAGTCATCCAGGCCTTTGGATAGCATCCATTTAAACTTAACAAAAACAAAACACAGAAGAACCAAAAAGGTCCAGCCATTTTAATTTATTTCTTTTTTATTTAATTTTAAATATCTACAGTCCTAAAGCAAACAGCGTGTAAGTACAACCGACCGGTGTTACACGATTTGGCAACCCGCAAATTACAATTTACAAGTATTGTGTGTTGTGTAAAATCGCGGCGCCTGCGACACTGACTGCCATGCCGGTCGCTTATGATAGTGATTAAATGCATCAAATGCTTTTATATCATTATATCCCTGAGAATGGAAGCTTTAGCATGAGTAATAACAATTTCTGCTCCACAAGTAGGTACTCTCTGTTCTTTTTATAAGGCTTGATTCAGACTATATAAGTATTTAAAGACAGTAGCAAGAATTTCTAAAATGTATAAAAACTATAATTTTTATTACGATTATTAACATAATGCCACACACACACATACAGCCACTGAAGTAGTTGTGAAGTCCAAGATAGATTAAGCATCACAGCTATCTGGGCCGACTTTACCAGGAGATGCCAGGCGTGCGCTTTACTAACTTACTCTTCTTTGTTGACGCTCGTCAACAAGGGTTTTGATTTCCCTGCGATCCACTCTTTAGATCCTGACTTGGTTATGATGGGATCACCTCGGGTGTTCCCATCATAACTCTTACGAATAAAGACCATTAATAATAAATTAATAATAAGAATAATTGAAAATCGGTCCACAACAGACGGAGAAATCGCATTACATGCATACAATAGAAATTAATAAGCACATGTAGAAAATGTAATACCTACACGCGTAAACAAGCTTTTTTCCAAAAATGTAAGCGCATGGCGTTCTTTAATAAGATTTCCCTAGAATCCACTCACCAGTCCTGGCTTGTTGACCATGACAACACCTTGGGAGTATTGATTTACGGGTAAAGAAAAAATATATAAAATCGGTGTAGAATTGGCGGAGATATAGTGTTACGAAGAAGTCTATTATCAATTTTCGTGGGTTTCTCTAATTCCTTAAAATCCCAGATCCTGACATGGTGATAATGGGACCAACTAGGGAGAACCAAACCTTTCGATTAAAAAAAATGAAAATCGGTTCACAACTACCGCAGAAATACAGCAACATACCAAAAAGCAACACAGACGAGTTGAGAACGTCTCCCTTTGAAGTCGGTAAAAAAAAGCGTATTAACAGTGATCTTTTGCTATCCATCCATGTGGCCGAAGTCGCGGGCGAATTCTAGTATCAATATAAGTGAACATCAAATAAGACTTGGTTTATTAGTCTTAGGTCTTGATCATATTACACTTGATTAATACTAGGTATTTGATACTAAGGCAGAAAATCTATTAAAATTCACCTCGTAGATCTTAGAATTTATACAAATACAAATATGTAAAGCGTACATGAATACCTTATTGTTTGTAATGGTGCACGCTCACCTTTATTATAAAATACGGTACATGACAGTATGAAAAATATAGGCTGATTTTAATATATATCGTAGATTACGATCTAAATATGACAAAAATAAATTGTTTTAACTTAAATATTAAATATTAATTGATATTTTTGAGAAATAAAATTGTTATATTGCAGCCATTAGCCACGTGACAATCAACTCCGATCAGAGCGCGTGACGTCATAGCGTGCAAAACACAAGAAGTTATCAATGACTTCTCAGATAACACTTCAATGAAACAGATGTTTGTTTTGCACACTGTGACGTCATGCAAGACGCCATTACAGCTTGACGCGTTTTTGTGACGAAATGTCAAAATATTTATAAAATTGCTAAATTAAATATATTAATGTTGTTTTTTTGCTGAAATATTAATATTTTGGCTAAAATAGACCATAAGGCTCAAAATAAACCTGTTTCTCAAAAATTGTCAACTACCGAATTGGAATGACACACTGATTCATGCAGATTAAATAGACACACGCCTGCGTCATTAATTATATTTATTTCCCCAAATTGCCAAATTATTATTGTCGGTAAAGGCCAATGGGGATTAACCTACCTATATTGCACTTATTAACACTTTGGTCTTTTTAAGAATCAGGAACCATTTTAGCAAAAAGAGAACCCTCAAATTTATTCATTTCATCTGACCGTCCACTCACATATCCATCCGTCCTTCCATCCATCGTAATAATAAAAAGTATAATAAAAATTTCTAAGGGATGAAAAATAAATTCAATGTACAATACATACATTCAGAGAAGTCTTAACATATTATAATGATGTTCTTTAATGGGTTTTTTCTATCCTCCATGTCCTCTATATTTTGAACTACACAATGATATAATAATTTTATGGTCGTAAGGTTAAAAATACATTAACAATATGATGCGTTTATTAATAGTTTTTTTAAATAATAATACGAGGCACTATTTCTAGTGACTATTATTTTTAAATTTTCCCGCGCTTATTCTACAGTTAACTTATTTTCAAACAGTGATGTTGTCTCACTTTTTTACATTATGTACGAGTAGCATAGATACACCGAGCTTTTGATTGGTTTTTTCTACCAAACAAGTTGCCACTCTTTAATTTTGATAATTACCAAACAGATAGAGTAAGTATTTAAACATACCTTTGTGGCGCTGGCCACAATGAATATTTTTAAATACTAATAAGAGTTTTTGGCGGGAACTGAAAGAAGACGTTGTGCTGTGCAGTTTTATTTTCTAAAAATGTGTATAATTACTCTAAAATGAACAATAGTTGCAGGATATTGATAGTTTTTGAGTAGAAATTATGTGTTTTTGTGAGAAATGTGAACTGTATAGTCAGATGTGATCTTTCGAGTTTTCACAAGAACTCCATTGAATGGCGTCGGTTGTAGCCTGCAATACAACTATACGAAGACCTATTAATTAACATGTTTCCGACTGAAAGACTTTAATTCTATGGTCATGAATAAATTAAAAAAATAATAATTAAATACTAATAAAAAGTTAGCCTTGACCAGCCTTGACTTTGTCATTGCTTTTTCAACAATCAATTAGAGTTTTATTTAATTTTAATGAATAAATTAATTTTTATGAGGGAATATCCTTGCCCACATCTGGTGACCACCGTAGAACACCGTTTTTCGTAATTAATAGATATTATTAAAAATTATGACAACAAACGGGAATAATGCGGAGGCATCCGATGAATCCGATGTTTTTCGAGTTGGCGTACGTCTACCACCCTTTTGACCAGAAAATCCTGCCGTCTGGTTTGCGCAATGCGAAAGCCACTTCGTCCTTTTTGGAATTTCAGACGACAAGACGAAATTCCACTTCGTCACCTCCCAGTTGGAACATCGTTTTGCGGCCGAGGTAACTGACATTATTGTATCACCTCCAGCGCACTCCAAATATGACACGCTTAAGACAGAGGTGGTAAAAAGACTATGCCAATCTCGTGAAAAAGAGGTCAAGCAATTATTGACCCATGAGGAGATGGGCGACCGCCACCCTTCGCAGTTTTTGCGTCATCTCCGACAGCTAGCTGGTCCAGAGGTTCCTGAGGAATTTCTAAAGAGTATATGGACGAGCCGCCTTCCCACTCATATTCAGACTGCAATTGCTTCGCAGCCACACGCTGATCTGAGCAGCTTAGCCGATCTTGCCGATACAGTTTTGGATATAGTCAGCTCTAATCCTCAGACTGCTGCGCTATCCCAATCACCTGGATCCACCTTAGACGTGTTAGTTAAGCAGGTAGCGGAACTAACCAAGCGTGTTGACGCACTCACGCACATCTGCGACAACAGATTGCGCTCTCGATCCTCATCTAGAGAGAGCAGGAGACAGCGAAGCCAAACAAGGTCGGTGTCAAATTATAAGCGCTTTCCACTATGCTTCTACCATGCTAAATTCAAGGAAAAAGGCAGGAAGTGCATCAAGCCCTGCGACTTTGCTCAGGGAAACGAGCAGAGCAGTCGGTAATGGCGACTAACGATTGCTCAGCCATAGCAGGTCGCCTATTCGTTACCGATCGTTCAAGTAAGACACAGTTTCTTGTTGATACTGGCAGCGATCTCTGTGTCTACCCTAGAAGCGCTGTACGAACAAAACGACCTTTAGCAGACTACCTACTGTATGCAGCGAATGGAAGCACTATACATACCTATGGATTTATCGACTTAAAACTAAATTTAGGACTACGTCGTGAATTTACCTGGCAGTTTGTCGTGGCAGATGTCACGAAGGCTATCATCGGCGTCGATTTCTTGTCATACTATGGCCTAATTGTTGACGTACGAAACAAGCGCCTTATAGACAACACCACAACATTAACGGCAGCAGCCGTGTCAGCATCATCATCTGCTTCAATATCTTCGGTGAAGACAATGGCAGATGATACAGCATTTCAGCATATTCTTCGCGATTTTCCTGAAATTATTCGCCCATATCCAGATACTCAGCGCTTACCATCCCATAATACAGTACATCACATTAAAACAACAGCAGGACCACCAGTCTTCTGTAACCCTCGAAGGCTTGCTCCTGATAAGCTGAAAATAGCAAAGCAAGAATTTGAGCTCATGTTGAAGTCTGGAACTACAAGACCTTCAGACAGCCCCTGGTCATCGCCGTTACACTTAGTACCTAAGAGAAACAATGGATGGCGGCCATGCGGTGACTACCGAAGACTTAATGCCCGCACTGTGCCAGATAGATACCCCATCCGTCACATTCATGACTTTGCACACGAAATCTCAGGATGCTCAGTATTCTCGACAATAGATCTTGTTAAGGCATATAACCAAATTAGAGTTGCGGAAGAGGACATATGCAAAACAGCAATAAGTACACCTTTCGGACTTTATGAATTTCCTTATATGACGTTTGGTTTAAGAAATGCAGCACAAACATTCCAAAGATTTGTAGACGAGGTTATTCGAGGATTAGACTTTTGTTACGGATATATAGACGACTTTTTGATATTTTCAAAAGATTCTATTACACACGAGCAGCATCTTAGACAACTTTTCACTCGATTTCGAGAATACAACATTGTCATAAATATAGCAAAATGTACATTTGGTGTATCTCAAGCTACTTTCCTTGGCTATACTGTATCTATCGAAGGCGTGAAACCATTGGAGACTAAAGTTCAAGCTGTAAAGAATTTTCCAGTACCAATTACAGTCAAAGAGCTAAGACGTTTTTTGGGTATGATTAATTTCTACAGACATTTTATACCTAAAGCGGCAGAAATTCAAGCTCCTTTAAATAACTTGCTCACAGGATCAGTAAAAGGCTCAGACCCCGTCAATATTGTAGATGACACTCTTGAAGCTTTTGAGAGATGCAAACAAAGTCTTTGCGATGCCACTCTTTTAGCATACATACATACATACATACATAACTTCACGCCAGGTCCCTTGCGGGGTAGGCACGAACAAGCTACAAACTCTTTTAGCCTACCCTGATATTCAAGCAAGATTGTCTTTAGTAACAGATGCTTCAGATTTTGCTATTGGCGCAGTTCTCCAACAGTACAAAGACAACATATGGCAACCCTTAGGATTCTTCTCCAAGAAGTTAAGTCCATCAAAAAAAATGTACTCACCTTATGACAGAGAATTACTATCCATTTACCAATCTATCAAGTACTTCCGTCACATGCTTGAAGCTAGACATTTTACTGTTTTTACAGACCACAAACCAATCATCTTCGCTTTTGAAACTAGAAAAGATAATTGTACTCCTAGTC
Organism: Dendrolimus pini; assembly: GCA_949752895.1. Taxonomy (NCBI): domain Eukaryota; kingdom Metazoa; phylum Arthropoda; class Insecta; order Lepidoptera; family Lasiocampidae; genus Dendrolimus; species Dendrolimus pini. Next base: position 7,815,243 of record OX457129.1, on the reverse strand, counting down.
AATTTAGATATCTAGATTACATATCTCAATTTACTACAGATTTACAACACATATCAGGCAAAGATAATGTGGTAGCGGATACCCTATCGCGAGTAACAGTCGATTTAGTAACCATCGCTGAATCGCAGACTACCGATCCAGAACTACCCCAACTTCTTACAGGTACTTCATTAAAATTGATAAAGACGCCTATTCCTGGTTCAACAGCAGATTTCTACTGTGACTACACCACCAATGTTGCATGTCCTTACATTCAGCGAGAATTAAGAAAGCGAATTTTTGACAGTCTCCATTCACTCAGCCATCCTGGACCAAATGCTACAGCGAAGTTAATTTCTAAACGCTATGTTTGGCCAAGTATCCAGAAAGATAGTCGCGAATGGACAAGATCGTGTCATGCCTGTCAGATTTCGAAGATAACTAGACACGTATCTTCACCTGTTGGGTCATTTAAAATCCCTCGCGCTAGATTTTTACACGTGCATATAGACCTCGTTGGCCCATTACCAATTTCAGAAGGATTCCGCTACTGTCTGACTGCAGTAGACAGGTTTACCATATGGCCTGAAGCCATACCTTTGATTGATATAACTGCAGAGACGGTTGGTAAAGCTTTCCTATCTGGATGGATTGCACGATTTGGATGCCCCCTAGAAATTGTAACCGACAGAGATGCTCAATTTGAATCTGCTCTTTTCAAATTTCTATCTAAGTTTGCTGGTTATAAGCACAAAACTACCACTGCCTACTATCCGGCATGCAACGGATTGGTGGAGCGTTTCCATAGGCAACTAAAATCCGCCATTGTTTGCCACAACAATAGTTCTTGGACCGAAATTATATCTCTAGTGCTTCTAGGCATTCGAAACACAATTAAGGAAGACCTCCAAGCATCGCCAGCTGAAATAGTTTACGGTGAAACTCTCAGATTACCTGGAGAGTTCTTTGAAGCCAGACCATGTACTACAACGAACATAACAGACTTTGCAGCTAGATTAAGACGATTCGCAGCAACAGTCCAACCCCGTTGTGCCTCGAGGCATAACCAGAAGCCAATATTCATTTTTAAGGATCTGTCAACTTCATCGCATGTTTACTTGAGAGATGATTCCTTGCGTGGTGCCTTGCAACCAGTTTATACCGGGCCACATAAAGTTTTGAGCAGGAGTGACAAAACCTTTAAAATTTTGGTCAACAATAAAGAGAAGACAGTATCAATAGACAGACTGAAGCCAGCATATCTATTAAATGAATTGCCTCCCAATACTGTCCAGAGTCCTAATCGGTCTGACGAGACACCCGGTGTAACAACCGCACCTAACTCGCCGCCCGTTGAGGAGAAGAGGACAAGATGTGGAAGAAGAGTTAGACTTCCACTACACCTTCGCCCGTAGCACGGTCTCTGGAGGGGAGTGATGTGGCGCTGGCCACAATGAATATTTTAAATACTAATAAAAAGTTAGCCTTGACTTTGTCATTGCTTTTTCAACAATCAATTAGAGTTTTATTTAATTTTAATGAATAAATTATTTTTATGTGGGATTATCCTTGCCACACCTTTTTGAATATACGTTTTCATTGATAAATCTTATAGATTAAATACATATAATTATACACATCACATAGGGTTTGTTACCAATATATACCACGTATATACTGGGCCTGGGCATTCGCCAGATATGCGATAATTATCAAAGAAATCTATACAATCGAAGATTCCTTGCCCTTCGGAGATACGTTGTAATAATATTCAATTGTAAATAATCAAATGGCATTACAATTACGATTGACTATCCATCGTCATTTTATATTCACTAGCCAAGATATAGAACGTAAGTTTTTGGTTAAATAATTAGTTTTAGTGTTGGTCACACTTGGTAAGTTTTTCAGCACAGCTATTGGTTGAAAATAAAAAACCGTTCAAACAACTTTCAAACTTTAAAGTTCAAACGCTTGCGGTTTCCAATCTTCTTTGTTGATTTCGTTAAATCATATAAAGTTTCTTACTATTTATTACGTTATATATTTGAATTAAACTATATTTTTAAGCTAGTTCATAATGACAACAATCAAAGAAGACGAGAAGAACCAAATTCCAGAAATAATACACGATCCTCAAACCAACAGCACATACCAGAGGCTGCGATTTTTTGGAAAGGTGAGTGGTTGAAAGTATTTCTATAGTTTAAAACAATTACACTGCTTTTAAATTATGACTTCTGCAATATCAGGAAGTTTTTGTCCAAAACTCAGTTTTGTAGCAGCATATTTTAAAAACAGGCAAACCGTTATGTTCGTTGGGATTATTGGTTCGCAAACATGTAGATTTTTATAATTTCACAGGATAGTAATCTCTATTTTACATTAATGTTTCACATGTATAAAATAGTCTTCAATTTGAACTTGAGTGTAGATGAATTAATGGACAGGTGACTCTTGAGACATCTTGTACAGTTGTACTTACCTATTCTTACTCTATATTACCTTTATCGTTACATGAAGTTTGTACTGTTTTAAAGTTTCAGCCATCACTTCCCTTACATTCAAAAATAGTAAAATATTACAAACAAAGCATTAATCAGCCATCAGAATTGTTAAAACAAATCAAAGACAGGTGTATTCTATATGTGCACCTGTCCTTATAATGTATATTAAACACTTCAAATAACTTCCAATCATTTGAGATGTTGTATCTAATAGTCTATGAAAATGTGAAATGAAAAATGTGTATGTAATGTTCAAAGAAAAATTGAACTTAATTCTAAACATGAGTGAATGTGATAAAATTATAATTTATTAGGGTTCAAAGAAAACTTTATGTTCTCTCCACTCATAGCAAGAGTAAGCACCAGAGGCACTGATTTTATATGAAATATATCAATTCTGTAGCTGTTTTCTTCTTCATCTGCTCTATCAACTAAGAGTAGACAAAGTTGCAGACTGTCATAAATATTGTTATAATTAATTATTTATCAGGGATTTAGAATATCCATTTTGGGATAGCTGCAACCTTTTCCATACATAAATTTAAATTCGGATATAGTATCTATTTACTCTAATCCAAGTATTTAATCATGCATGAAATCAACTTTTATTATATATATTTTTTTTCCTTAAGTTTAATTGTAATGTAATTACAATTTTGGATGAATCCATTCTATGCATATTAATTATATATATTTGAAAATAAACTTGTTTGGGTATTTTTTTCTAACACAGTCTTCAATTAACATGAAATTTTATATATCCATATGTGCTTTCGATGACATGGGGAGTTCAATAGGATACGTTGTTTGATAGATGTCAGTACCTCTTCCATCTGTGGTAGTGTTCATATCCATAACATGCAGGTAAACTGCAATAAATTTACCTAGGTATGCCAGTGTAGCTTTGTTTTATGAAAACTGGCAAAATATTTAATCCAAGCTATAGCCATGCCTGCTGGTAAATTGAGTAAGCCCAAGAAATGATTACTTGATGACAATATGTTGGCTATCCTTAAGCCAATGCTCTTACAATAAGGGATGAAGAGGTTCATATGAAAAAATTAAGAAAATTACACTGGGGCTCTTCAAGCTCTGACACAATCAAGGTTTAACACTGATTGATGATTTGTAACAAACCCTAGTCCAAAATAGTTCAAAGAACAATTCATTTTTTTATAATTAACACCTGAATAATTGTGAAATTAATAAATATAATCTGTCATACAAAGTCTATAATATTATAAAATTACCAAACATACATTACAGTCTTTACATTGAAGCTATTAAAAAAAACAACTAGAATAGACTATGTAAATGGTGGAGAACACAATGCATTTTATTTAGATTTGTTGTCTGTTGTATTTGTTTTTGCGAGATTCACATAAAAACTACTGGACCAATTTTGATGCGGTTCTGAGACATAAAATTTGCACTACTTTGTATCCTGGGATTCCGGCAGATTTTCTTCTGGGAATGATTTTAAATGGTCAGCTTTAAAAAAAAACGGATTATAATATGAATTTTCACTGATCGATAGCAAATTTTATGTAATAAAAGTGAAAAGTGTGTGTTATTTCTATGCTGGGAATCCTGTGGGAATTTTCCTCTGGAGTGGTTTGTAGATTAAAATTAAAATTAAAATTGTTTGTACAAAAAATTATCTTATTCTGACACAGTTTTCACTAAAATGATAGCTTACATTCTTTTTTAAATGCTGTGGTGCTTTGTATCTCGGGAATCATGTGGAAATTTTTAGTCAAGCATGTATATGAATGAAGTCGCTAGCATATCCTAGTAATAATATAAAAATTAGAAACAGACTTCATGAATATTTGTTCTTTCTTCACCACCTTAGAAATTAACAAATAAACATGACATTCATGTTGTTATATAATTGAGGAGGGGATGAATGTGTTACACTTTTAATCAGGAAATAAAAATTGTTTCCACAGGATACAGGGCTAAAGTCACATTGAGGGCTCTAGCCTTACATTTAAACAACAAAACCCATTTTTACTCATTAAATTTCTCAATAGGGTGGTTTTGCAAGATGTTACGAAATGCAAGATATAAAGACCAACCAGGTGTGGGCTGGCAAGATAGTCTCAAAGAAGTTGATGGTGAAGTCAAGCCAAAAGGAGAAAATGGCGCAAGAGATCTCTATACATAGGTCCTTGCAGCACAAGCATGTGGTCGGTTTCCACAGTTTCTTTGAAGACTCAATGAATATTTACATTATACTTGAACTTTGTAAGAAAAGGGTATGTATTAGTTTATTAGTCTTATTTTTAGCTTCTATTATTCTTGATTGTTTGTAGTCTAGTTAGTAGTCTAGACAAATGTCCAATGCTGCTAAGTTTTTAAGAAACCATACTATTAGGTAATGTAATAAAACCAAAAATTATCTTTTATAACAGCCTGGTTGAGATTATTGCTTATAAAGTGACAAAAAAGGAAACTAAAACTTTTACTTACAATTCAAAAGTTTATTAATATTCAAATTTACCTTTGAGGAACATTTTTTGTAGGTCAGAAAACAAGATGAAATCTTATTTTCACTGGTTTTCAACTATTCTATTATAAAAAAGTAGAAAACCATAGCCAAGCCATAGGCCTAGCTAATATTTTATATATATTTTCTTTTAATTACTGTATAGGTTTGCTTTTGACCATTATCTCCCTCAATTTTAAGAGGAGATATGGCTCCACTCAAATCTAAGATCTTAGACTGAGCACGCTTACCTTAAAGGTACCTATTCACACAGGACTTGAGGACACCCAGGTTGTAGGTTTTGGGAAAAACAGACGCCGGTGGTGAATTCCACTCTTTTGTAGGTTGCTCATAATGAAGGTGGACTCAAAAGGTTTTGTTCATATAGGTGGTGTGTCCACCATATAGCGGTGCCAGATTCCAGTTTGTCTAGTCATCCGATGATGGAAGGGAGACGGCGGGATAAGATTGAAAGCTCCAATGCACACTCCAAAATGTATCCAATAGAAAACCGATAAGCTGGCAACCCTGTATTGATGTTATAGACTTTGTATTTTGTCATTGAAAGCTGGTTGTTGCCTATCAACTTCGAGGCTCTCCACTCAATTGATTCTAGTGCCTCAAGTTGGTATTTAGCTGAGCCATTCCAAAGATAAAAACAGTGCTCCATACATGCTTGTATTTGTGCTTTATACAGTGTCAGCAGCTGTTCTGGAGTAAAGTGCCGCCTCACCTTAGACAGCCCAAAATGACAGCTTTTTAGCTGCATTTTGGGCTATAGACCTGATGTATGAGCTGAAATTGAGACCAGGTGTTAGAGGGATACAAAGAAGCTGAAACCCATTGGACACTAATAACTCTTTTTTGCAATCAAAAGACACGCCTGAGTTTTAGAAGCATTAAACGACAAAAAATTGGCCTTGCCCCAGTCAGACACGGCCCTTAAAGTCTCGTTTATATAAATTGTTTACGTTACAAAAAAAAACAGAATTACCTCAAGACTAGTCTTCCTCTGTTTTACACAGATATTCCTTGTAAGAGTTGTATCACACAGTTTGGCCCGGCCCTAAGAGCTGTAATCAAGTCTTGATTCCAGCATAACACTATCATGGATACCGGTTCCTTCACTTGGAACAAGAGTAATTGAGTACATTTTGGAAGGACTCTGAATATTTATTTTGGTTTTGTTATTACTCATATCTCACTCTCACTCATTGTCGTCATCGTTGTTGTGAGCCAACCTCTCGTCCACAGCTGGACGTAGGCCTCTCCAAGGGTTAGATGGCGCAAAGATCTATGCCAGTCCTCCGCTGTTCTCATCCTCTCATCTTATCAGAAGTGTTCATTGTAGATTAACCAAAAGCGTATTTTACATGTGTGTTGAATGTGTGTTCTATCAATGTCCTATTGTCACACAGTCAATGATGGAGCTCCACAAGCGTAGAAAAGCGATCTCGGAGCCAGAAACGCGCTTCTACATGCACCAGATCCTGCTAGGTGTGCAGTATCTTCACAGCAAGCGTATCATACACCGAGATCTGAAATTAGGCAATTTATTCTTAGATGACGACCTCCATGTTAAGATTGGGGACTTTGGCTTGGCAGCCAGGATTGAATATGAAGGTTTGTTTACTTTTAACATTGTTCAAATTTTGTCAAGTCATAGTAATTTGTCCAATTATGTGGGTTGGAATCGTGACGGGAATCATGCACCAGACTAAAAATTTATTGATAAAAAAATTAAAGAATCTAAATTGTTTGTGAATTTTGAATATTCATTGTATCTCAAAATCAGTAAAATCCAGTTAGATGGAAGTATAAAAAAAAGGTTATTCATGCTTCAAGATTCAATTTTTGGTGATTTTTTAAAATTACAAGTTCTTATTACAGATGCCCATTGAATGATTGAATCTCATATTTTATATATCTCAATGTAAAACAATTTTTTGGAAATTTATGAAGAGCAAATTAACAGTTAATAAAATAGTAGATCTGTACAATTGTTTAGTTCAAAAAAATTACTTCTTACACCCAAACCAAAAAAAATAAATGTTTAAAAATTTATCAATATATCTTAAGATTAATTTGGACCTGTATCTTCGAAAATTCTTTCACTAAAAAGCTCTTAAAACTAGAAACTTCAAGCTTAATTATTCTTAAAACTAAATAAATAAAACGAACAAGTTCGCGGTAGGTTAAATAAAACTTTAACAATACTCGTTGACAATTGTCATCTTTGTCTTCCGTGATCACGGAAACTGAAAAGCGGCCTAAACGTCGGAATAACCAATATCAAATAAATTACCGCGCTTAAAACCGTTAAAACGTAGTTTTATTAAATATTCTTGTCACAAACTATTTTTCAGCGAGATGGCATTTTCAAAAATCACTTAGTGATTTTTCAATATCAATCAATCATTTATAACATGCTCAAAAACATGGTGTATACATGGATCATATTGTTACTTTTAGGTTTCACATGGTTTTTGCCGGTCAGGCATGCGAATTGTACATATATGCTTAAAACTACTTCAAAATTATACATGTCAAATTAAAATTATATAATCACTACAATACTAATTTTTGCCTATAGAAATGTGTATAATATTGGCATATGTGTGTGCCAATATGTGTACTAAATACTGTATGTCTATTTACATAGGAGAGAGAAAGCAGACATTATGTGGTACGCCAAACTACATAGCGCCCGAGATTTTGACGAAGAAGGGGCATTCCTTCGAAGTGGACATTTGGAGCTTGGGCTGCATCATGTACACTCTGCTTGTGGGAAAACCGCCATTCGAAACGTCCACACTCAAGGACACATACAAGAGGATTAAACAATGTGAATACAGGTAATAATATACCTAAACTACATAATTAATAGATAGATAGATAACTCTCTAACTGGGGTTGTCTGGAAGAGATCGCTTTTTAGCGATAAGACCGCCCTTTGTACATAAGTAGATATAATTTTAGTCTTTAAGTTCATGATTGTATTGGTGTACAATAAAGTGTTATCTATCTATCTATCTCTATTGTACTCCAATACAAATATTAACTTAAAGACTAAATTTATATCCAGTTATGTACAAAGGGCGGTCTTATCGCTCTTAAAGCAATCTCTTCCAGACAACCCCAGGAAAAAATTTATTATATTTCATAGTATTTTCTTAAGTTTTCGTGACTAGTATATGTAATAATACTTACTACGTTTTAACAGTTTTAAATAATTAATTGGATTTTTATTAGCTTAGCTAGCATTTAAGTTACCACTGCTTCGCAACATGCTGTGGCTTGAAGAGAAGAAATGGCGCACGAAACTCTTCAGCAACAGCCCAGCTCTAATAATCTTAAGTATTTTCATCCGTGCAGGAACGGACAAAGAATACAATTTCCTGCGTTGGGGCGGCCTGTCGTAAGAGGCGACAAAAAAACCCACAACCAGGTGGTAGGGTATTTGCTCGACTGGATGGCGACCACCCCTGGTCTAGAGTATGCCTAACCTAAAATAACCTTGTGTTATTGATCCGGCATTAGTGATCAGGTTCCAGTCTTCCTTAAGAGAACAGCAACTCATTTGTAGCACCTTTGGTGTTGCAATTGTCAATGTCCATAGGTGATAGTAACCGCTTCCCATCAAGTGGGTCGTCTGCCTGTCTGCTGAAGTTCAATTGCACTCCAATGCAATTTAAAAAAATATTATAAAATTCTGAACATACCGTGTTGAAGTACATTGAAGCTATTTGAAAAAAAAACGCATCTTCTCTTCAAGGCACAATATGTTGCGAATCAGTGGTAAATTAGATTAGGCTGCAACAGAGTAAATGATAACCAGAAACCAATAAAACGAACATTTTGGCGATAAGCCAATTACAACTTTACCAATACTCATTGACACTACATCTTTGTCTCAAGCAATCACGGCTACTAAAATAAAAATAAAATAAATTATCACGCTTTAAATTGTTATAACATAATATTATTATATTTATCATTTACTTTCAAGCATACATAAACACATTTTTTTGTTTACTGACTTAAAAGAAGTTCTCAATTCGTCTGTATTATTTTTATTTTTTGCCTGTATTTTGCGTTCGGCACAATATAGTTCCAACGTGGTTCCATTTTAATGTTGTGTATAAGATGTTCGATTTCGAAACAGATAACTAAACTCTTTATAAAAACCTTAAATTTTTGAACTAGAATATTGGTGATTACAAATGTAAAGATAGACCAAAAAAGAGATGAATGGATTGTGTGAACGATGATATGATGATTTTTGGTGTGATAGAGGAAAAAATGTCAGAATAGCGGAATATGGAAGGGAAAGACATATTGTACTAAGCCCAAACAATTGGGAGAAGCTAAAATCGAAAAGATATTATAAGGCTCGTACATTTTTTTTTTTGTAATATTTTTGGTTTATGTTTTTATTCAATTACAACTAGCGAGGGGGTGTACCAAGCGTTGCGCATTTGCCTTGGTGGGCCGTTGCAATCGCTGGGCGCGCGTTACGCGCAGGCGGTAGTCGACGACAATACTATCAACCTGCGTTACAGGTGGTTACATTATCACGGTATAACTGGTGAAGGGGAGATGTCCGTTGATTGACCATTTGGGCCATGTTGTGACGTTGTTTTGATGGCATTTTTAGTTCATATTCAATGTTTATAATTTACGATGGTGTTATCTCCTTGCTTCATTAGAATTCTACTAAAATGTAAACAGTATCACAGTAAACATTTGACTATAAAAATGAAAATCAAAAAATAATATTATTATTATATAATATATATATATATATATATATATATATATATAATTTTTTTTGCTTTGTAATTATTTTTTTTTCTAATATGATTTACAGTGAAAATTCCAATATTTTAAAGATTTGTTTACGTTTTAGAAAAATTTCATGTCTCAAACTCTAGATTTCAGTGCCACTCAACTAGGTATCTGTTTACATACAAGTGTCATTAAATATTGAAAGGAGACGATTTTTTTAAAACAATTAACTGGCTGTATTTGTAAAACAGCCAACCAACTTAGCATTTTACAGCCAGTCTAGGTCTTCAAAATTAGAAAAATATATTCACAGTAACATAATAAATTAACCTGTTAAATTACACAAATATCACTTCATTCATTTGTGAATAATATTTTTGTTTGCTGTGTTTGTTTTGAATAAATCAAATAAATGAATAGCGTAAAGGCTGATTGATAATAGATAGCATGTTAATATGCTAAAATATAATCATTCTGGAAAGTAAAAAATGAACCCCAAATCAAATCTATTGGGGAAAAGCCGCGGAAAAGAAATGGTTTGTTTGAAAGTAATAAACATGGGTACTTTAGAATTCCGTCGTCGCTCCGCAAACCGGCTGCCGCAATGATAGTCCTGCAGTTGCAAGCCAATCCTGCAAGGCGTCCTTCCGTGGACAAGCTGCTGCAGCACGACTTCTTCACATCGGGCATATTGCCGGCCGCGCTTCCTCTATCGTGCCTCACAACAGCGCCAAGAACCGACCAGCTCGAAGGTGTTGCAATACAGAGACGGCCGCTCAATGAAGTCAACGGTAGTATCACTGTTATTGATCTTTTAGGCAAATATTTGAGATTTACGAAATAAATTTTTTATAAAAGTTCTATTTTTACGATTATATACCGATAGCTTAAGCTCGCGACTTCGTCCGCGTGGAATAGTTAAAAATCCTCCAATTTTGAAACATTCTTCATTGGTGCTCCGCTCCTAATAGGTCTTAGCGTGATGATAGCCTATAGCATTGGTCGATAAATGCGCTATCTAACAATGAATTTTTCAAATCAGAGCAGGAGTTCCTGAGATTAGCGCGTTCAAACAAACAAACTTTTCAGCTTTATATATTAGTATAAGATTTTAATAATCTTTAGTATAAAATTGTAAACTGTAGTTTTTTTGTGTTTGTTCGGGATTCACGTAAAAACTATTAGGCCGATTTGGATGAGGATTACGCTGATCGATAGCAAATTCCCTGACTTAAAATCTACGGTATTTTATATCCCTGAAATCCCACGGAAATTTAAATGGGAGTTGTCTAAAGTAGCCCGGTTAAAAACAAAATCGGATTCCGATGTAATATTTTCACTGATCGATAGCCAATTCTCTGTCGTATTTTATGCCCTGGGAATCCTGAGTGACTTTTCTGGGAGCAATTTCAAGTTATTAGGACATGTATAAATCAGCTGTTTCCATCCAACGTGAACGCAGTCGCGGGCGAATCCTAGTTGATAAAAATAATAATACGAAGCTGATTTTGTTTAGATAACGTGATGTCGGTGGATTCGCCGATGAAGCACGACGTGGACATGGAGCCGCGCGGCGTGGAGCCCGCCTCGCACCGCGCCAACCTCATCGCGCTGCGCGACCAGCTCTCGGCGCTCCTCAACGGGAGGGGGGTATGTCTTGAATTACCCATTATTACTCTTTACAGCTAAACTACTACAGATTAGAGGCCAGCCACAGAGGCAACAGACACTCATGGAAGCATACTCGTAGATCCGCAGCTTGCGAAGTGTATTACTCTTCTAACAAAATATGTACTGGGGAAAAAAGAAAATAGACACCTGGTTGGGACATGATTTTACCTTTTTATTAGATCGACTATTTTAGATTTATTATATATTTGTCAGTGTCATATAATCTTTCGATATAATTATCACCGATTTCTAGGGACGCGTTCCGGTAGTAGCTCAACGCTCAAAATACTCCGTCAGCCGTTCCAAATGGTGACCATGGTCGTTACGGTCCTGGCGCAAACGTCTCTAATGACGTCATCATTTTCTATCTCACCGCTTACAACAATCCATGTCATTAGGTGGGTCGAAGTGGGCGTTGACCACAGAGAATTAATTCTCTGTACCGATTGACAATGGAAAAGGTGCGATTTTCAAATTCACCAGTGACATTTATGTAATTCGCCTTTAATGACATCAATGCTCCATAATCCGTTCATCTAGTTTATGATTGTAACAGCTCCAAGCAAAAAAAAATCACGGTCGTTAACGTGGTCGTTGTAAGCTTCTTGTGGAATGTAGCCTAAGCGTGTGAAAAAATTTGGGCATGTATTTAGAAACAAATGATAACATAATATAAATATTCTATTTAGCCAGTATAATAAAGAAACCAGCCATTCGTGTTGACCTTCTCTCTTACTTTCCCATCATTACCTATAAAAATAATATGTTAAACATAAGCTTGTGTTATTCTACCATATTTTTTTTTATGTGATGTAAACAAACAGGCAAATGGCCCACCTCATGGAAAATGGTTTGTTTAAACACAGGGCGAAGCCAACGCGTTTTCAGCCTTTCAAATGGGATAGAGGGTTGAGATAGAGGGATTAGACAAGAGGAATGCGATATAGAGGGAATGGGATTGGAGTGGGGGGATGGGATAGGTAAAGTTGGATAGGGGGAAGGATAAATGAGCCATCGGAAGTCGTACCTCGAAACACGATTAGCTCAAAGCTAACCGTTTCACGTCGATATAAGAAATTCAAAAACTTTCATCTTCATTCACACGTTTACGCTAGGCCGGAGCATATGAAGGGGTTAAGTAACATTTTATAGAAGTGGACATAGGTTTTATCATCCTTACGTTTCGATTTAACGAAATACAGTATAAGTCAGTTTTAGACGATCGCATTGTAAAGTGTGACATGTACCTAGATAATTTAATAGATGTGTGTCATAAGCATTCAAGTTATTATGACACTTCCCATATTCGTCATACAAATCTGCGAAAGTAGATATTCTATCCTACTGGTTTTTAACCGACTTCGAAAAAAGGAGGAGGTTCTCAATTCGTCGGGATCTTTTTTTTTGATGCTTTTTTTATGTATGTTCGCCGATTACTCCGTCATTTATGATCCGATTTACGTGGTTCTTTTTTGTTCGACGCGAAATAGCTTCCAATTGGTCCCCTAAAAATTTTACATAGTTTGGCCCAGTAGTTTTCATTTTATGAACATTTTTTATGAAGAAAATTTCCTTTTCGTTCCATATGTACACCGATTACTCCGTCATTTATGATCCGATTTACGTGATTCTTTATTTGTTCGACGGGGAATAGCTTCCAATTGGTCCCCTAAAACTTTTAGATAGTTTGACCCAGTAGTTTTCATTTTATGAACATTTTTTATGAAGAAAATTTCCTTTTCGTTCCCTATGTACACCAATTACTCTGAGATTTATGATTCGATTTACGTGATTCTTTTTTTGTTCGACGCGGAATAACTGCCATGTGGTCCCCTAAAATTGACATAGTTTGGCCCAGTAGTTTTCATTTTACGAAAAAAATTTTGTTCCCGTTTCTTAGGACCTATATTTTTTAAGAAGCGCGGCACCATTCGTAGGTCCACCCATACATAGCTAGACACTAAAAAGTAAGAAATAAAAATAAAAACTTCGTTTAAAAAAACCGACTTCAAAAACTAAAAAATTAAAATGTATAAAATAACTTATTTCTAAAGCTATTATTATTAATATATATTATCTAAAACATCTTGAAGTCGGTGCAAAGTAAAACATAACAATTACTATATTTGAAAATTACTAAGCACCGACTAAGATGTTTTAGATAATATATATTAATAATAATAGCTTTAGAAATAAGTTATTTTATACATTTTAGTTTTTTAGTTTTTGAAGTCGGTTTTTTTAAACGAAGTTTTTATTTTTTAATTGCTATAAGATATTTTACTTATTCTAAAATGTTATAATAGAGTAATTTTAGTTCGGCCGCTCTTAGAATGCGTTCCTGATTTCGTGAACATATGGGCAGAGACAACATTTCAAAGACGAAAAATTTATGAAAAAAATATTTCTTTCGTTTCTGTATTTGGTGATGAGTTAATAATTAGTTAAACTCATATCACCACTACAATTTACGGTAAACTAAATTAGTTTACCACAAAACGCAAGCGCGTTCTTAGAACGGCTGGACTATTGTTGTATGGGCAATTTGATTCATCGGGCATTATTAATATGGACCAATCATTATTAATAAATTATCAAGAGCATCGGTCAACTTGATAAATGTAATACTTTGGCTGGCTCATATTATCAACTCCCGAAGACCTGTAGTCCATTTAAAAAATCATGATTTGAAATAACTTGAGTTTATTACTTGGACTGGGCAATATGCATAGTTCCCTACTTCTAGCCGGACAATATGATAAATTCGATTAAATTCCCATAAGAATTATGTAACTTTAGTTCATTTAAGGGACACTTTTATTTATCATGAACAGATCCGAATTTTTTGATATAGGTTAGCACCGCTTCGTTTCACTTCGCTCAGCTTTAGCCTTTGTGGTTTTTTTTATTACCACCCAAAATTCACTTCATATTTCAAATAATAAATAAAAGTACCCTATTATTATACACTGACCTCATTTAATAATGGTTGTCATTATTCATACTGACCGGGAAAAGTGATTTCATAAATAAAGAAATCGTGCAGTTTTATTTATATTGCCCATTTGATACGGACATTACTCATAGTGACAGGATTTATCACATTGTCCGTACCATATATACGCGTCTTTGAGTCTTTTAAACTTTTTTACTTCTCTGGCACAATTTTTCAAAATGTCGCTTAAAGTTCGTAGTACCCCTCGATATGTTCTCTTAAATATTTTCTATATTTTCAAGTTCAATATAACCATGTAGAAGCAGCTGAAGTGCCGTCCGGAGTGCCTCACTGACGAGCTGAGCGACCCCGCCGCGCAGCCGCTGGTGTGGGTGGGCAAGTGGGTGGACTACAGTGACAAGTACGGCTTCGGGTACCAGCTCTGCGACGAGAGCGTCGGCGTCATGTTCAACGACACCACGAAGCTCATAATGCTCTCCAACGGAGTGTGAGTATCACAACCCCAAAAATATTAACTCCTAAAGCTAAAGTCATAAACACATGAACTTGCCACAATTACTAGAAAATGTCCATAAAAAAATTAAAATGCATATTTTGTAATAATCTTTATTCAGATATCAATATATATAAATATATTCATAAAAATGTAGTATTGGTTTAAGTAATTTTGAAAATAGACAAAGAATAATAAAATTTATCCCATGTATTCATTATATTAGTAGTAATAGTAACAAAAAAAAAGAAAAAAATACCCTCTCTCTTAACCAAGGATGTAGAAGGAGGCTTAATTTTGTTAGCTTTTTTATTACACCATAAGTAATGCCAATTTTTAAGAGTTGACAAACCTGTATGCTATCTTGAACGCATACTAAGCATCTGGCTATGTATTGTGCTTGTCAAGTATAAACCATTCAAATAAAACCTACCAACTGCCATAGCCTAGATTTACACCTGTAAATTTTACTTACTTCTAAGGCTCAGCATGCTCTTCGATTTATGAATACAAGATTCAGATATCAAAGGATGACTGGTATTGACAATTGTAGTGCGCTTAGCTCTAGAGACTTCAAGCACAACTTATGACAAACTTACGATTTTACGAATTCCTTATGAACTGACGTAAAACTTAGCATCCAACAATAATTATTTAGCAAATGATGCAGTTGGTAGGTTTAGAAATTGTTTTGTTAAACCAATTTTTATATATATACTAGCGGCCCCGGCAGACGGCCTGCTCTGAAAAAATAAAAATCTCCGACCCGATCCCGGCGCCACCTACTGGTTCCAATTGTGGATTTAAACCATCCGGGGAACCACTCAAACACACAAAAACAAAATAACCAAAATCGCTCCCGGTGATTAGGAGGATTCTAGAACCCGATCTCAGTGCCACCTACCGGTTCCATCGGGATTAAATCCTATGTCCGTCTCCTGGTTCTAAGCTACCTCCCAATTTTCAGCCAAATCGGTACAGCCGTTTTTGACTTATAAATAGTGTAACTAACACGACTTTCTTTTATATATATAGATTTCAGGAAATTAAAATTACAGTATAAGACTGTTGTGTTGGTTTACTACATATTAGATTGTTCATTTTTGTTTTTCTATTGCAATAAGTCAACTAAATTACTAAAGTGTTCCATATAAAATTAAATTAAAATTAACGATAATTACAACACTTCCTTAGCAAGAAATAAACAATGTGCGTCTATCTCTAACACACAAAATTTGTGCACTGAATTAATTAGGTATTATTCCCACAGGAATGTGCACTACATAAATCGGTCGGGCCAGGAGCAGTACATGACGATGCGCGACTACCCGCCGGAGCTCGACAAGAAAATGAAACTGCTCACGTACTTTAGGAAATACATGACTGAACATCTTATGAAAGCTGGTAAGATATGTTTTTAAATTTTGTTAGCCCTATACAAGTTTTTGTCCATATGTCTGATGTCGATGAGTTGCTTCTCACGGTTGAAAAGAATAAATAAAATAGTTTTCTCAAATATATAACAACTATTGGAGTAGTTGTGCAACTCAATATTACTTCATTTAATTGTTTTTTTTTTTTGTTAAATTATAATACGAAATTCTTAATCAGTTTGCAGATTATAATATGATTATGTAACAGTCAGTTCGTATCATTAAAAAAAATGAATTGTATTCATTTTAGATTTACTTTAAAAAATATGAAGATAATAAATTAAGTTCAGCTTCGTTAAAACGTATTTAGTATGGTACAACGCATTTTTGGCGTAACACCATGAAGGTAAACGAACTATTGTTTTTGACATTGTCTGCATAAATGTTAATATAATTTTTTTATATATTTCTACAGTAATATATAAATTACTAGAACTTTCCCCTGGAAAGTAGCTTTGTTTTACTTGCATAAAAACATGATTAGTTTTTCATATACCGCGAGCGAACCCGCGGGCTAAAGCTAGTATATATGAACCTTTCTTGAAAACTTTAAAACAGACAGAGACAGACAGAAGCGACTTTGTTTTATACTATTGTTACGTGCGAGCGGGGGTACGCACTTAGGATTGGAACAAAACACCAGTTTTTAACTAAAAGATTTATTGACTTACACAGCCGCACGTAAAACTTCTCCGCAGGGTTGCCCCTATACGCACGACCAACGATGCACTGTTCCGACGATAAGGTGTCTCACTCACAATACCGTCGCTGATATTGCGTTGACCACTTCCTGCTGCTGCAGTGCTCACCTCCGATATTACCGCGTGTAGCTTGCTTCTGGTTCTTCTCTCGAAGGTTCTACACTCCTCCCTCACTTAACTGTCCACTAACCTTGTCACTAAATTCACCACTTAACTCGTCACTGTCTTCTTCTATTAAACTGCTCTTCCAACTCTTCCGTATCACACTTGTCGCTTCACCGTCTTGAACTGAATTCAACTCGAAACTGCCTGGGAGGCGCACGCGCCTCACGCTGCTTATATACCGTTACCATACTATACCGTTATTCTTTTATTTACTATCTGTCCCTTTCTAAACATCTATCTATCTCTGTCTGTTCCTTCCCGAACCTTCTATTCCAGACCTTTCGTTCATCGTTTATCCCTTTCTAAAATGTATCCGTCCTTGTCTTTTCCTTCCAGAATTTTCTAGCTTTTTTAAAAATTCTTACACTAACTAGATGGTTCCACCATCATTCGCCACACGTCACACATTATAAAAAATGTTAGCTTCTCCTACGTCCATAAGATTTCTCTTACGTATTAATATGTAGTCATGTCCGAATTTTAGTGCCAAAGATAATTATCTTTGCAGGCGCTTCAGTATCCGTCAAAGAGTCCGATGGCTTGTCACGATTGCCGCATTTACACCAATGGTTCAGGACCACACTGGCTGTCATTATGTACCTAACCAATGGCACATTACAGGTAAAACAAATACCATTATTATTCTCATACAATATCATCTTAATATTCTCTTTAACAAAAATTCATAACAATGTTATCATAAGATTTTCTAATGATGAATTCAATTTATCAATGATATATTCCAAATGTCTCGTAATAAGTACTGAATATGTTTATTACATTTTTAACGCCAAAAAACTATGTTAATTTATTGGCATGAAAACGGCAAAAGAAGAAATTCGCGAACTCTCAAAAAGCTACCAATGTCGATCGGCTCTGCATCTAAATAAATTGACAGGCAAGTTAATGCAGCATACATATCCATCTCGGCTTAAGAGACATGATATCCAAAAGTTACAAGAGAGGACTTCTCTATAAAACAAAAGATAGTGTTCTCAGTGGAGAACACACTCTTTAATAAATAAAAATAAGCACAAGCCATTTAATTAAAGTCGGGTTGCGACTGATTGTAGATATATAAGTAAACAAAAAAAAAACTATTGACCACAAGGCTCAAGGGAGTCGTATATTTCCAGAGGGCGCCACAAGTCATTCATCTTGCATATTGAATTTTCAACCTATGTTTTATTATTTAAAAGATATTTATGTAACATTTCTTTAAAAAGAAAATTCATGTTCTTTTAATAAGAAGTCTCTATGATCAACTGAATACATTTCTCTTTGTTATTAATTTTTGATATTTAACTTTGCAGATAAATTTCCAAGATCACACAAAGATAATGTTATGCCCGTTGATGCAAGCGGTCACTTACATTGATATTGACAAGAATTTCCGGACATTCAGATTCAACACCATTGAAGAACATGGCTGTGACAAGAAATTATACACCAACCTTCAATATGCACTAGACAAATTAACCAGTGTACTAACAAACAAACTCTGTTAGCTAAATAATCATAACGATGGAAAAGGTAGAATATTTAATATTTAAATGAATTCTCTTATATCACGGATCATATTGATTACCACTTTAGAGACCGTGTTCTATAGTTTTAGGTGATCGGTGGAATTTATAGTACATAAATAATTCAGTTCTATGAAAGCAGGGTTGGATTTGTCCTACAATTTCATGCTTCGTACTATATACTATCCATATGATCCATAAGATAGTATGAAAAAATACTATAATTTCAATACCTTGCCTATATGACTAATATAAGTAGTATTTGAATACCATTCGGTGCTAACCCAACATTAAAAAAGAGTTCATTGAGATGTAATCACGTTCTCTAATCTGTACTCGAAGGATATATATCCATGAACTATTTACGGGGAGTTCCCGTGAATTATACATTTTTTCTGGCATTCTGATTGTTCGAACAGTAAGTTTGCATATTGCTCTCTATGAAGTAGGTAATAGAGTTCATAGGCGTTTAGGTATTTTTAATTCAAAATAATAAAGTGTACTATAATTTTTTACAAATACTATATTTTTAAATTTTTTATACTATCGTTTTCAGCTTACCCAAATCCAACCCTGTATGAAAGTGATTGGATAATTGCACTAAGGTTACATACGCATGAAATTCTATTATGGCTTGGGTATTTTTATTTGAGATATCTATATTATTGAAGAATTACATCTATAATGTTTCTATGATTGCATTTTAGTTATAGAAAATTTAATAGTATAAAATTAAATTAAAATCGTGACGTCAAAGTACACGTTCACTTTGTGAACAAAGGAGCGTGTACTGCGTGTTCTTATAAATTCGAATGTATTGGTGTGACGTCAGCGTCCATGATATGACATCTTTGAACGCCTGAATCTGATTTCAGTTTTATAGTTATTTATTTTGATGCTTTCTTTTTTTTAACATATTTATCAAACTCGTGTTTTAACAACTAATAATTGCTTAAAAATTTAAAACTAACACCATTTTACATTATTGACAATTAACATTGCTCAATCACTTACGGTTCGATGGGCAGTGTATAGTATAATTGATTCTTCCAGGAGACTAGCGATCGACGGCAATTTACAAATAAGTGTTCGATACGTATTACCTCATTTCGACGCTTAAATTGTAATAAGGTCGCTTTCTAATGTTTTGAGTGCTGCAGCGCTGCGGAATCTGTATTTCGGTACACGTGGTACCGAAAGCTTACCGACCGCTAAGGCCGCAAATTCGGAACGGCGGCGCGTTGCTTTGAGCGTGCACGCTCGACTACTGAACGTATGGATTTCTCTCTTGGTGTATTCGTACCAGCGTTTTTAGCGTGTAGTAAGCGGCGTGATCAGTGTTTTGGCGTTTTAACGAGCGTTTACAATTGATATTTTGTTTAGTGTGTCAACATTTGCCAGTAGTAGAAGTGGTGTGTTCGTAGCTATTTCATTTCTTCTTTTACACAATCCTATTTTTGAACAATGGATGACTTGAAAGCAATAACTCCAGCCGTGATTGCACCTCGCTAATTATTATTTCGAATGACATTATGGTGATGAATTAATACTATCCCGGAGGGATCGTACTCGTAGATTAAACAAAACAAACAACAACAATTATACACGAATGTCTTGACGTGATGACACTTGCCCTTGAATGGCGGCCTCCGATTGGTCAACGTACTTGGACGCCCCGCTCGCACGCACGCTCTAGCGAAAACTAATTGCGTGCACGCTGAAACGCTCCGCCGTTCCGAATTTGCGGCCTTATATTTCTGTGAGCATTTTCTGATTCGCTCAGTATCGGTGCGGGAGTGGCACAAAGAATTCCTACAAGTGTGCCTGACTTTTGAGTATCGCCAAGTAAATACATAAAACATAAAATATTTTTACAGGTTTGCTTGGTTTTTGAGTCGCCATGCTAATTAGAATATTTCATTTATCTTCTCATAATCATCGAACATTTTGATCGATATTACAGTTCTCATACCTTTCATAGAGACTTTAACACTAATAAGTATGAGTAAAAATGCATTTGAGATATCTGTATAATGTTTTAAATATTTTTATAGTCAATTTACAGACTGTCAAAGACAAAAACGATTAATGAAAATAAAGCAAATCTATGGAGATTTCCTATGACAATACAATACTGTAAACTATGTTTGGTAGTATATTTATTTTTGTGTGCGCATGATTTAGCATATCGTACGTAAATAGTTTTCATCAGTTGATGAAGGTAGTTTACAAAACATCGTCCATGTTCTTGTGTACGTTAAAAACTAGTTCTTAACTTGTATAATTGTCTTGGCGAATAAAACTTCTTATCGACTAATATACCTACAATTAAATTGACTAATAACTTACTGATTTTCCACCACTCATTGTAGGGTCTCTAAAGTTGATAGAGAGAATTCATAAAGCCATATTCATAATTAGTTTCTTAGATACTTTTAATTATATAAATTTTACTCTAAACATGTAGACAAAAATCAATTTCCATGACTATATTTTTTACTACGATTATCTCTAGATGTGCCTTGCATTCATATTTATTGGCATTATACAGTCAGATAGTCTTTATAAACTAATCTCTTTCATACAGTTGATTATATTTACAAAATATGCACGTATTTTCAATATATTTCTAACTTTTATAGATGGTAGAATTTGAAGGACCTACTCTTTGTCTAAATACTAGGCTATGCACCTAAAACTGTTTGAATTCACTTCCAAAATGTTTTGCTACGTAATAAACAGCTTAAAAAAGGTAAAGACACACACTAGTCACTGCATATAAAAATTTTGCTCTCGAAATTTATTTTTCTACTATTCATCACTTATGAATCAATATTCAATGTCAGTCTTTCAGAGGAATAAAGTTTAATGCAATGTTAAGTCCTAAAACTATTGGGATTCAAGTAAATTGGAGTGGAGTATACCACTTCAACATTGTTGAGATATAGTTTTGATAGAAGATTAACTCAAAAACCTATATGTATTTAAACATTTGTGTACAATTTAAAATTAATGGGGCTTGATGCCACTACAAATAGATATAGAATAGTAACAATCCAAGTGCCTGTCGTAGATTAGATTAAAATTGTCGTTAGTTTGGGCGAATTGGCACCACGACTGAGGGGATGAGGTGCGAGCGGTTTCAACAGCATTTGGAAGTTTTTATTTAGTTTTATAATTATATTTTTATAATATTTGTGTGTGCTTCAGTAACATCGGAAACACAACATTTTTGACATTAACATTTCATCACAAAGGAGATTGATGGACGCTCCTGTTATTTTTAAAACTATCGTTTTAATGCGACTCAGTATTAAAGTAGACGCAATTCGGTGATGTTGAAGCACTGTGATTTGTAAATCCCCGAATAACTCTCAAGGGGATTAGTTATGTAATAAAATAACATTTGACAATAAAGTTTCAAGTAAAAATGCATTGTTTTTATTCACTATTTTATTCATTTAATACTACCTTATAATTATTTGTTTTATAAAATAACAAAATAGAAATTAGGTAACAAAGAACAGATACGTCTAAAGAGCATTAGGTGTCATTATAAATCTGTGACCAGGCGCTAGTTATTAATTAAGATATTTATATACAATGGGCCTTATTCATACACACTTTTTGAATGCTAATTATGGCCATTTTATAGTTGATTTTAGTACAAATGCCATACTTCATCATCATCCGTGCAGGAACGGAGAAAGAATACAATTTCCTGCGGCCGGCCTGTCGTAAGAGGCGACAAAACAACTCACAGCCAGGTGGTAGGGCATTTGCCCGACTGGATGGCTACCACCCCTGGTCTAAAGTATGACGCCATAACAACCTAGTGTTGTGTTCCAGCATTGGTAACCAGGCTCCCTAAAGAGAGCAGCAGCGCATTCGTGGCACCTTTGGTGTTGCAAATGTCCATAGGCGATGGTAACCGCTGTCCATCAAGTGGGCCATCAGCCTGTCTGCGGAACTCCTGCAATAAAAACTTTGAACAATCTGACGTTAAAAACCACTTTTAAAATCGCCGATATTACACTTATTTATTTCTGTCGTTCAATACTGATGTATCAACCAAAACTATGCATATAACATAACTTGAATCGTGAAATATCCTTTCAACTAAATTAATTCAATTTGGTTGATCCCCCTAATATAATTAATACGGAAACTTACATTAGCTCTATTAACATCAGGCTACAGAAATTCTACTTATATTATAATGTGTATTGCATAGTAACTGCTAGTCCTGAATCTGTGGATTGCTAATTTCCAGCCTTAAATTCCTGAATTGATACATATAACTATTACTTATATTAAATAAAATGTCACCTTAAATCTGGAGCTAAAAAAATGTATTTTGCGCAGCAGAGTAAGACCATGCTGCTGGTCAAAATCAGATATTATAGCGCGCGACGTTATCCCAGTCGAGCCTCACGTGTTACGGCCACCTGCTCGGTCGCCTGATACCGATGGTACGGCCTCCCGCGCCCTTCCTCCTCGCAGGCCCTGCCAGCCACCTGGCCGAGATGGTACCGATGGTACGGCCTCCCGCCCCTCTCGTCCTCTTAGGAATCGCCGGCCGCCCCGTCGTTTAGTCGTTTAAGTATGTCGGTAAGCAATGCCTGTGCGCACTGCTCTATTTTCCATGTACTTAAATTATGACGAAGTATATTGTTTACAGTTTATTATCTGGTTTTCATTTCTTGCACACCAAAATGCCCCTCTACAAAGTGACGCCCAACGTTCGGCCAATACTCGTGAAGAAACTGTTGTGTTTTATAAAAATAATGAACGTTTTTCGTAAATAATATTTAAAAGTTTGGTGTGCAATGACAGTTTTGTTTTGTTTGTTATAAACTGTAAATGTTGTGTACGTAATAGTGATTCGTATTCTGGAACATTCGGGTGGCTTTCATTATGTCGCGACGGATGACGAGAACTCGTGCTGCGAGTCCGGCGGAAGCCGGTGTCATCGTTGATGAGGGGATTATGGTACCGCCCCCGGTGCCCGGTATGGCACTTGCTTCGGGGTCTGATTCGGTACATGCCACAGCGTCTGTTACGGTGCCGATGCGGGAGTCTTCCTCGCAGGGCGCTGCCGCTGCGGCCGCGGACGTGACGCGACCTGTCACGCCGCCTGCCCCGCCCGTCGGTGTTGCCACGCCACAGTTTGTTCTGACGAATGATCAGCTGATGCTTCTGATAAGTAGTATGCATAACAACAGCTCAGGTACGCAATCTTACTTTACTAATCAGCAGAATACAGGCCATTTTGCTAAATGTACGGCACGATTCGACGGCAGTAAATCGAACGATGTTAGAGCCTTTGTCGACGCAGTTGAGACGTATAAAGCCTGCGTAGGTATAGACGACAATGTTGCGCTGCGTGGATTGCCTATGTTACTGACGGGACTTGCTGCTACGTGGTGGCAGGGAGTTAAGGATACCACATTAACATGGCAAGCAGCGGTCGACTCTTTGATACAAACATTTGGACCCAGGTTACCGCCGCACAAAATCTATCGTGCTATATTTGAGAGAGAGCAAAAGAATAACGAAGCAACGGATTTATTTATATGCCATATTCGTGCATTAATCGCGCAGCTTCCACCTTTTACACTCACCGAAGTGGTGCAATTGGATATGACCTACGGGTTATTGCACCGTCGTATCCGGGAAAAGGTGCCGCGTTCCTCTTTTGTTACGTTTGGAGAATTGTTGGCGCAGGCGCGCCGTGTCGAGGATATTCTAGAAGAATGTCAGCCGCAAGTGGTTTTGGAAACCAAGCCTTCCACCTCTTCTACCGTGCTAGCGCAGTCAGGGACGGAGCGCTCAGAGTCTAATACAGTTTTGAAACCCCGCTCACGGCCACAGTGTAATTACTGCAAGCAGTATGGTCACGTGAGGGATGCCTGTCAGAGACTTACCAAACAGAAGAGAGTAAAAGATGATATTTTGGAGGCTGAACCGCGAGCGAGTACGATAACGTGTTTCGGTTGTGGGACACCGGGGTATATTCGTACAAATTGTCCGACATGTAAACAAGAAAAATCTACAGTAGTATCTGAAAGTTCATTCAAATCAGTGTCTGTGAGTTCCGTTAATAATAATTCGCGTATGCGCCCGGTGCTCAATATTCAAATTTATGGCGCAAGTGGTAAAGTGTTAGTGGACACTGGCGCGAAACATAGTATCGGTAGTGTTAGTTTAAGAACACTTTTAGTTAAGAATAGTCATAAGTTTCACTATGTTTTTACAGAGTTAAAATTTGCCGATGGCCGCGTTTGTGCGCAAAATGTAGAAATAGCTAGTGTCAATGTTACCGTGCGAGGGGTAACATGTGTGGTAGATTTCATTATGTTACCCAACGCGACGGATAGTTTATTGGGTATGAATTTCATTAACGAAATAGGTATGGTATTGGACTTTTCTTGTAATAAATGGTTTGTGAGACACGATCGGACGCCGCAACCCATTGAATTTGAGTCATGTTCTTTGCCGCTGATCAGCTGTTCGTCTGTGGGTCTTCGTGAGGATGAAGGTTCCCATCTTGGGTCGGACGAACGTGAGCAGCTCGGTACACTCCTGAATGCCCATGAGGACATTTTTTTTCCAGGAGGAGAACCAACTATTTTTGCTAGGGATAGGATTAATTACCTAGGACATGTTGTGTCTTCGCGTGGAATCGAGCCAGATCCCACGAAAGTCGAAGCTGTAACCAGCATGAAGCCTCCGACGAATTTGAAGCAGTTAAAGACGTTTCTGCAGACCTGTTCCTGGTTCCGGAAATTCATTCCGAAGTTTTCCGACGTAGCGCGTAGTTTGACGGATCTGACCAAGAAGGACAGACGCTGGCAATGGGGGGAGAGTGAGCAACGAGCATTTGAGGAGCTTAAGTACCGGCTCACCACCAGTCCCATTCTTCGTCAGCCAGATTTTGACCTGCCTTTTGTTCTACGGACAGATGCCAGTGCGTACGCCATTGGAGCAGTGCTCATGCAAGGTGATTTGGATATTGATTATACTCCTGGAAAGGTTAACGTGGTTGCGGATACGCTTAGCCGCCCGGTAAGCCACGAATCAGAAGTATTGAGTTCCAGTTCGTGTGATATTTGTCCTGTAATTGTAGATCTGCCACGTCAGAAGCCTGAGGATCTTAGAGAGGCTCAGTTGAAGGATCCTGACGTTAGTAAAATTATTGCAGATTTTGAAGCACAATTTGATAATCCAGAAGCATCTTTACGCTGGACGGACAGAGGATATTATCTTTCACAAGGTATATTGTATCGCTGCGATCCGGATGGAGAATCCGAAGAGCCTCAATTAGTGGTACCAGAGTCATTAAGGGCGGAGCTAATGAAGGAGCTCCATGATTCGCCCACTGCTGGACACTGGGGTTTAGAGCGTACCTTGCAGAAGATCAAACAAAATTATTATTTCAAGAATATGCGTTCTTATGTAGCTCAGTATTTAAAGTCATGTGACCCTTGTCAAAAATACAAATCGTCAAATTTGAAGCCTGCGGGGTTGCTTCAAACTCCAGTGCCCCAGCAGAGATTTGAGGTTTTAGCTATGGACCTTTTTGGGCCCTTGCCTGAAGGCGATGGTGGCGAGAAGTGGATCCTTCTTATAGAAGATGTCGCCAGTCGCTGGGTAGAGCTATTCGCTTTGTGTGACGCGACTGCTGAATCGTGTGCGAGAGTTCTTTTGGAGGAGGTTTTTCTGCGTTATGGTTTTCCTCGTCGGATTATTTCCGACAATGGAACGCAGTTTGTTTCGGCTGTTATGCAAAAAGCTTTGTTTGTATTAGGGGTGCAGCAATCTCTGATTCCAGTCTACCACCCCGAAGCTAATCCAGCTGAGCGTAAAAATCGTGAATTAAAAACGCGACTTGCTATACTCGTAGGTCCTGAACACCGTAAATGGCCAGCTGTTCTACCGATGGTGCGTTTTTCACTTAACAGTGCGTACAATCAGGGAACCGGACATTCAGCTGCCTACCTGACCTACGCGCGAGAGATGCGTTCTCCGCTCTCAGTGAGCACTGATCTACGTGCAATCGTTTCGAAGCAGAACTTCGTGCCGCAGATCACACCCTATCTGAAGGACTTTGTTCGTGCCTTGCAAGATGTACAGCAACGTATGGAGGAGCAACAGGATAAGCGCAAGTCCGAAGGTGATAAGCACCGACGTGAATCTTTACCTTTTACTGAAGGAGATTTAGTGCTCGTTAAGACTCATATGGCGAGCAGCGCATCTAAGGGTTTTACAAGTAAATTTGCTCCTAGACGGGAAGGCCCGTATCGTGTCTCGCAAGTCATCAGTCCAACTTCTTATATGATTGTTGATAGTGCCGGTGTTCCTAAGGGGAAGTATCATTCTAGTGATTTAACGCGTTATACCGGTTCATCCGATGCCGTCATTCACCCACGTCGTCGTGGACGACCGCCTAATCCCAAGTCACAAACGGGTCGTACTTGTGACTTGGAGGGGGAGGTTATAGCGCGCGACGTTATCCCAGTCGAGCCTCACGTGTTACGGCCACCTGCTCGGTCGCCTGATACCGATGGTACGGCCTCCCGCGCCCTTCCTCCTCGCAGGCCCTGCCAGCCACCTGGCCGAGATGGTACCGATGGTACGGCCTCCCGCCCCTCTCGTCCTCTTAGGAATCGCCGGCCGCCCCGTCGTTTAGTCGTTTAAGTATGTCGGTAAGCAATGCCTGTGCGCACTGCTCTATTTTCCATGTACTTAAATTATGACGAAGTATATTGTTTACAGTTTATTATCTGGTTTTCATTTCTTGCACACCAAAATGCCCCTCTACAATATGTTAAATAAACTTTGGGTAACTTAAATTATTTATTATCACAAAAAAGTACAAAACTAAATATTCCATTATAATTCAGTGTGTATCGCATGTTGATGTGGTAGAAGGTCACTGGGATGGACGAAGAGGCCTTCCTTTGCCTGCCAATCTGTGTAGGCGCCATATTGGGACGAAACCCCCACCACCTCACCCTGGCCGCTGATTGGACGACCGAAAGTGCGCCCAGAACCCGCCAAATAGCTGCAAAACGCATATGTCTATGGTAACAATATTATATATACCCTATTATGTATATGGTGAGTCTTCATCAAGGATAATGTTACAAGTATATAATAGGTTGCTTTATGCACATGTGACGATGGATGTAATGTATTATTTGTGATGTGATATGTTTAAAATTGTTAATGACCATAAATATTGACAAATAATGTATATACACTGAGTGGCTATTAGAACATGGCGTTATTTTTAACGCTTTAAATAAGACACATTCGGCCACAATCAATATCTTAAACATCATCACCAACAAATGCCTTCATAGCTATTTTATCTCCTGTAATAAAAGTGATGGTTTAGTTATTTATTATCCAAATAATATATTGTGAAAAAGTATAATTGCATTAATTTTAATCTTGCCAAACTAACTGCACAGATATACAGTAGACCTTTTTCATACAAAATTAGTTACTGTATAGCTTTGGAACGTAATTTCGATAGGCCATTAAGTATGGCGCAGACTGTAATCAAATATCAATTAATTTTAAGAGGTAATTCTTTATTATCAACTTATAGGATGCACCACCCCACCAGTTTTTGTAAAATATATTTATTTATTTTTTATATAAAAATGATAAGTATGTCAAATGTATTATTTACAAACTAATATTGGAGTAAGTCCTGCATTGTTTAAATACTATGAGAATTGGCATAACAGTCTAAATCAGTGTTTTTCAACGTGTGGGTCGCGAGCCCCTAGGGGGTCGCGAAGCCTTTTTAGGGGGGTCGCGAAGCTTCTATAGCGGAGTTACAAAAGGTTGGGAAAGCTACTGCAGTAAAGTCTGCAATATCCGTAGATTCATCAAATTGTAAGGACACAAAAGTACTTTCTTTTATTTTTTCTATGACTTGATCACGAACATCAGTCGCCATATCGTTTATCTTGCGTTGTATGGTAATGCCAGACAGAAGTATACTTTTGAGTTTTTCGACCTCTTGTTTGCCAAACATAATCTCCGCCATATCTAAAGCCGCTGGTAAAATCAAACTTTCGGCAAGACAGCAATAGTATTAGGATTTCCTGCTTTAGATACACAAAGAGCTAGTCGATAACAACGCTTTCTCATTTATGCGGGGCGGGGGCGGGGCGGCCGGCATCGGACGTAGTCGTACGTATGCGCGTAAATTGCGTTGTCTATTGGCGACGCATTCTATGTAAAAAAATGTGTTTTACGTACTTAATTATGTATTTACAAACCCTTATTATAAAAATGAATAAATATGTTGGATTGAATATTTGTCACAAAATAAAATACATGAAAAAAAAGCAACGGGTAGGGGATCGCGAAATATTTCTTCATACTAAAGGGGTTGTGTCATGAAACACAACAACAAAACACTGGTCTAAATAATACAAAATATAAAAATAATTGACTTACGAAGCAGTATCCACATGTCTCAGTTTAACTGGTGTGTCCCTTCTCCAATAATCATTATTGCACACAACAGTCCAATTGTCTCCACTGTCTCCCTCCCCATCCTCATCCCCATAGCAGGACACCTCTTGGTTTCCCGATAGTGGTGAAGTAAAATAGTGTGAGTGAAGATTCTTTTTAGTGGCTACATGTTGAAGACGTATGTTTGAGTTGCATTTAATTGGTGCTCTGGAAAAAGATATTTTACTATAAATAAAGCTGTTGTCTTAAAATTAAAGTAACTTTAATTTATAGTATTATGATCACTTGTGAAAAAATTTACTGTGCTTAAATGACACACTTAAATAACTAATGTTATTACAAGCATAGCGATTAGCACCTAAAAGAAAAATAAGACTTAATTCAACAACAATGCTTTATGCTAAAACCAGTAGACATGGACCTTTCACAAAGTTGTCTCCTCTGGGGGAACACTTTCATCAATGGCATGTTCAACACTTTTACAAAAATGTAAAGATCCAAAAAAAAAACAATAAATACTAAGAAAATAAAATTGAAAAGAATGTAAAAAAATTGTCATTTTTACTTTCAAAGTAATGGTGAGTTAAGCACTGCTCTATGACTTTGTTTACAGACTGTGTTGAATTTACAAATGATGTAATGGTACACCCCTTTTCTTACAATGACATTATTCAAAATCAATTAGAACAGACCCTGACATATCCATTTATTTATCTAATATAAACATTGATAATTTAGTGGGTATACACCATCTGTTCTTTTGCAATGAATAGTCATTACTTATTATAGGAATGCTTATGGCCTAGTTTTAACTAGGCCATAAGCATTCCACTACTATATTGCTCAACTAATAAATTTTGAAATGCAGGTTTTGCATTTCATTTCTGGCATTATAAAAACTTCCATTGTTTTCTAAGGTCCAGATGTGTGAGATCAACCCCAGCATTGAATATTGTAAATTATCCACAACACAAGTTTAACTTGTGTGTAAACAAAAAAAAGGAAGCAGTGAAATATACAAACAGCAGCTAGTTCAATTGAGAATTACCCTCTTTTGCAAGTATCTCCATTAGCTGGGCGTACCAACCAGTGGCTATTGTAGTCATCAGACACTTCGACAGCAGTCACCGATTGCTGGCCAGACCCGGAACCGTACTTGACATCGTGAGAATGAAGCCGCAAGCGTAAATCAGTGTTGAAAAGCTTTAATAATGTACCACACGTAACATATTCCGCCTTAGCAGCTGAAAATAATACTTAAATTAGTACATGACAACCTAAAAAATTACATATCATTTTATTATATTAGTATTATCGTCCCATAACAAAAGGCCACGTAATTCCAAAAACTATCCCGCGTTAGAGCACAGGCTGGCTAAGTAATTAAGATTAGAATAAATGGAAGCGAAGGTTTTACCATTTGTATTTTGTAGCCGAAGTATAGAAACAACAAATAAACTAGATAGTAAACTGAATGCCGAAGAGAAAATCATATTTAGAATTTTATTTCAGCATGCGAGAATCACGTCCCTAATCGTAGAATTTTCCTGTGGTAGAAAATGTTTTGACAGTTCGTGCGTGACAGTAGTTACAGTTACTAACAATTGACATTAGATTTTTTTTATTCGTCATTTTCGTAAAGATACAAATCAACTAAAAATTATTTCGACGGCCTTTTTTTAATTTTGTGCTCGAAGACAAATTTTCTTATTATTCAATTCATGACATAGTAGTACTATAAATGTCGATGTGAATATGCTGAGAATGTTTTTGGAGTCAAATACTAATTTCTGCTTAGCAGAATATCAAATTGTTAAAACTACGACACCGGTAAATAACTGTAAACAAAAATATTACGCGTCCGGCATCCGGCAGCTGCGGCTGATAGACGCATCTAGTAATGTGTGTGCACTTTTATTTTTAAAATCTTAAATTGTCTATGCCAAAACCTAAGCTGAAGAGTTTTTGGCGGGAACTGAAAGGGGAAGTTGTGCTGTGCAGTTTTATTTTCTAAAAATGTGTATAATTACTCTAAATGAACAATAGTTGCAGGATATTGATAGTTTTTGAGTATAAATTATGTGTTTTTGTGAGAAATGTGAACTGTATAGTCAGATGTGGCCTTTCGAGTTTTCACAAGAACTCCATTGAATGCCGTCGGTTGTAGCCTGCAATACAACTGCGCTACTATACGAAGGCTATTGAACATCAGAATTGGCTGTATGGACTAAGATTCTTTTGCCTACCTTTGTGGCGCATAAATAAACAACAACTAAGCTGACTGCTGAAGTAATTAAAAGTGTTTTCAAATTTTTCAATATTCAGATCCAGACTTCAGGTGGATTTTTTCCATATTCACATCTTTCTTTACTTCGTGTAATGGATAATTGCAACAACACTTTAACCCCGGGAGTGAAAGGTAACCAATTGCTCTGAATTATTTCATAATCGACTTACAGATGTTATAGTTAACTCTTATCTTATTAATTCCAGTTGCATACGATCCTGGCTGGAATGACCCACCAAATTTGGTGTATAATAATCAACAGACGACTCCTAATAGGCCACGAAACTTCTTGAATAAACGAGTAGCTTTTCCACTATCCAATAATTCACCAAGCCCAGCACCAACTCCACCTGTGAACTTACCTGTATTACCTTTAACACCGTCTGTGCCTCCAGTACTACCTGTTCCCAAGGTATCAGAAGATCTAAACATAAACAGTGAAGAAACTCTAAAGGAAGTTAAGACCATATTACTAGACTGTTTAGAAAACTGTAATGGATTGGGTCTAAAAGCAAATGATATTAAAAGAAGGATATGTGTCATGGAAGATATGTGGTCCAGTGGAAAGTTGAATAGCAGGATACAAATGCAAATGAAGGAATTGGCTATGGGTATGTTATAAAACTGTAACTTAGTGGATAGTTCACATTTGTCTCATTAAAATGATTTAAATTCCCATTCAATATGGAAAGCATGCAACTACTTGGTAGTTTTTCAAACCTGATACATTTTGTTACAATAATGTAAGTAATGCTGACTATGAAGATCATGATGAAACTTGGCTTTAAAGATTACTGAAGTCTAAAACTTTCTGATTCCTCCTTGAAAAAGAATCATAATTATATTAAATAGCTCTAATAATTGGAAATATTATGTAACATAACACTTTATATCTTTAGAAATGTAAAGCATATTTTCTACACTAAATTTTGTCCTCTTCAGATAATCTACACAAGGGAGCATATCTAGTTTTGTAGTATTTGCAGCTATTTTTTTTATTATACTTGGGTTTGTAATGGTTATTACTAAAATCAGCATTTTTCAGCTCTGAAAGATGATAAACCCAGTGTAGCAGACGACCTCCATAGAGCACTCATGGTGGATCATGTAAGTGCAGTTGGAACATGGATGCCAGGAGTGAAACAGCTAATTCACCATTGTATAGCTCGTTCAGAACTTTTAGCAATTGATAAAGAAGAATGAAATCTTTAAATATATTACAGAAAACAGTTGTATGAGAACTTTTCCAATGTTACATTCTATGGTATATTGTTGGTGATATTTAGGTAGTTAGCATTGGAAAGAATTGATGCTGGAGTTTTGATAAGGAAATTTTAAATCGATGATGACACATTCAAATGTTTGTCAGTGTGTGTTAATTTGAAAACTACTTCAGTTACATTTTTATACAATAAACTATTATTTTAACATGAGTCCAAATAGTAACATGCTCTGTTCATCCAGTGGAAAATAAAACTATTGCTGCCTGAAATAATGAAAGTAAAACAATGATTTGGCTTTACAGTTATAAAACTCCATTAAAAACAAATTATTTTCTATTAATATATTGGAACAGTTCAATTGTAACATTATTTTTTTTTTAAACAAAAATATAGTTCTCAAGTTCATTTGTAGTTTATAGTCTGAATAATATACAAAACAAGAATTGCTTATTAGAGCATTCAGTAACATTATTCAATGTGCACATAATAAGTGATATAACACAAGTATTTTTAAGTGATATATTTCTTTGTATAAGTTATGCGATTTTGGTGCTTCCAGTAATTGCCATTTGAAATTGAAAGTCATGTACAATTTTTATTTTTTCATGTGATATATTGTGTATTATAAATGTGCAAATAAAAGAGCTTTATACATATTAAACATATTTTGTTTTATTTATGTATTAAATAAAATCGTCATTCTGATACAATCACATTTCATTAAAAAATATTATTCCCCTAGTACAAAGGCGTGCAGGAAGACGCCTAATCGACTTAAGGTGACCAGAGAGCTGGTTCCTACCTCGGACAATATATCAGTGAGATCCTCTAGAGAGGTAACACAATCTTATATGAGAGTGTGGTAGCATCAAACGAATTGGCATATTCGAAAGTTAATCAAGAACTAATCAGTGTGGTTCAATGACTGTTGATGGCGACTACTTAATCAAATACTTGTCGCTTTTCAATATCGTCACTTCGGTAACAATACCGCACAAGTCAAAAATATTATGTTTGTGCTATGGATGCCGAAAGTGGTTATCTAAAGACATATAAAACATAATGTGACAATGTTTTACCTGCGCGATATTGTTACCTATGCGACGATATTCATGCTTTGTGTAGGGACAGAAAGAAAATACTCATTCCTGCGGCCTGGCGGCCTGTCATAAGAGGCGACAAAACAAGTCTCAGGCAGGTGGTAGGGCATTTGCCCGACACGATGGCTAACACCCCTGGTCTAGAATATGCCAACATAACAATAATCACTGGTCAGGTTCCAGTTTCTCCTAATGTCCAAAGCGATAGTAACCACTTTCCATCACAGTTGGGCCTTCAGCCTGTCTGCATGCTTCAGCGATAAATGTGTGAAGTCTTTTTGTCTTTAATTTTATTTATATGCCTCGTTTAATGGGTTTCGGGGCAACTGTGACCCGAACTGGTCTGCATAACTCGACCAGTGAGGCCGGCTCTCTGCCGCCGCCTTCTTCGACCGCGAGACATATCGAGATATCCACACCACATGGCTCTGTCCAAACGCCATGAGATATCAACACCTTGGTAAGTAGTCTGAGATTCTGGGTACCGTCGTCATCTGTACACAAAGAAAATATTTTATATTATTATTATACTTTTGATAAAAATAGAAAACATAGTGCGTGCTATCATACTGCCGAGGATTTTTGGCAAAAACAGAACACGTGAATATATTATTACTTATCAAATTCAAATTTATTGCTAAGCCTCATTTTTAAAATTACTATAGTGACATTTTATGATAATACTATTTCAAATGAATGCTAAAGGACTACTAATTGGCAATTAGTACACATAATTAAAACTATGTTTAAGTGCGGAATTTTATTTTATTTTTATTTCGACATTTCGGCCATTTTTCGCTAGCCGTGACCATGCAAAACTAAGATGTCAAGTGTCAATGAGTAATGTAATTATTTAGCCTACCCCCAACTTATTCACTAAACGTATACACAACAATAATTGTTTTACTAAAAAAATTATCGATCATTTTAACCTGGCCACTTTAAACCTATGCCAAGAAAATTCCCATTCTCAGGATATAAGTACCGCAGATTCAGTCCGTGAATTCATTATTGATCAGCGAAAACCGCATCAACGTCAGCCCCTTAGTTTTTGTGTGAATTTCGAATAGGCAGACAAACAAAAAATTTAAGAAACAAAAGTCTACACACACTTTTACAATTTTATAATATTACAGATAGATTAAAATTAGTAATATTAGTTATTTAGTATTAAAATTAGTAATATTAGTTTTCTACTCGTCTTCTTAAGTACTGCCGTAATGTACTGCGTCGACTCACCTCTTTATTCGTCATATATATTAGGTAATATAATAATTTTAAATAGAAACTTAGAACGCCTCCCAAAACAATAGTAGACAGAATTGTATCGGGCCGCGAGCAGAATACATGAATGTAAAAGTCTCTTGATTGCTACTGAACCCAGTCTCTTATTGAAGATCCCGGTCAGGTCAGAAACCGCTGGCCGTTTTTTATTTATTATTTATTTATCTATACTAAAAATTTACATGATAAATACAAATAAGGCACCACTTAAACCTATGAGGTTTGCGTGTGAAAAATTTCAATTTCAGTAAAAAAAAAATAGTTTACAAAGTTACAGTACTAACTGGTGTCGGTGTGGTCCAAGGGCCTCAAATGGTCCCTGGGCGGCAGGAGGGCGTGCACCCGCCGGTCGGGGTAGGCCACCCTGATCCTCAGGGCGCCGGGGTCCTTGGCCCGCCATATCTCGGCCTCGAAGGCCACGCCGGCCACGAGGCCAGCGCTGAACCGCACCACGGTGTCGTTGTCTTGGGCCGGCTCTAATATGCTCGCCGTGCACATGCGAATCTGGAACAAAATGTTTCTATGTAACGCAGTGTTCCGCAAACTTTTTGTGTTCAAGGTACATGTTCAAAACGAAAATTTCCGGAGGTACACCACAAATAAAAAACATTTTTAAAGTAACATTAATCAAGTTTTTTTTTATTAATCAACAAACCCATGAAACATGAGCCTGTTTAATCGAGCATAGA
The DNA here is from genome assembly GCA_949752895.1 of Dendrolimus pini. NCBI lineage: Eukaryota > Metazoa > Arthropoda > Insecta > Lepidoptera > Lasiocampidae > Dendrolimus > Dendrolimus pini. Next base: position 7,779,450 of record OX457129.1, on the reverse strand, counting down.
CGGTCTAAACTTGGCGTAATCGTTGATAAAACTGCTCTCATCTCTTCATCGATTGTCCTGAGGCGTTCTCTTTTTTTGGTTTGTATTGTGGCAAGTCGAAAATCATAATTCACAAAAATAGGTCGTTGTGTGAATGATAACGTAACCTTCTTTTTCCGAGGCACACCAATTAATGACCAACGTACACCAGTATGCCGCGGTACACACTTTGCGGAACACTGATGTAACGAACACTCTTCAGCAAATAAACCGTGGTAACTTAGTTGTTTATGCTCCCAATCACAAATATGCGTTCCAAGAGATTTTTACTGAATTCTTAGGTTTTATTTTTCACATTTTTAGCAATACCAGAGGTGGGTTGCTTTGTCGCCTCTTACGAGAGGCCGCCCGGCCGCAGTAATTACTACTCTTTTTCCATGCCTGAACGTAGAGGCTTCAAAATGACTAATTTATTACTACTTGCTTATTTCTACTAAAATTAATTGTTTTCTTTTGTATGGTGAAATTGGATGCCGCTTAATTGCATCATATGGTGAGATTTTTTGTCTTGACCGGCATACTCTCGTTGTAATTCTATCCTCAGTCACTGTTGTGTCTTGTCTGAATGTGTCTAACTTGCCTGAATATATCTGACTTACTCGAATGTATCTGACTTGCCTGAATATGTCCGACTTGATTGAATGTGTCTGACTTGCTTGAATGTGTCCGACTTGCTTGAACGTGTTCGACTTGCTTCAATGTGTCTGACTAGCCTGAATGTGTCTGACTTGCTCGAATGTGTCCGACTTGCTCGAATGTGTCTGACTTGCCTGAATATGTCCGACTTGCTTGAATGTGTCCGACTTGCTTGAATGTGTCTGACTTGCCTGAATACGTCCGACTTGCTTGAATGTGTCTGACTTGCTTGAATGTGTCTAACTTGCCTGAATCAGTCTAATTTGCCTGAATATGTCTGACTTGCTTGAATGTGCCTGACTTGCTTGAATGTGTCTGACTTGCCTGAATGTGACTGACTTGCCTGAATGTGGCTGACTTGCCTGAATGTGTCTGTACCCATTTATATTGTAATATCCTCCAATAGTCCTCAAATAGTTTCAAGGTTTATTAGTTTGGTAGATTGTTAATTACCTTCAGGTTAGGTTTAGGTATGAGGGGCAGCGGCGCCGATTGCAGGAGCGGCATGAGCGCGCGCGCCAACGCCGCCGGCTTGTTGTCGGCGTTCATCGACAGTTGCCGGAACACTGCGATCGTGAACGGGTCCGGCTCCACACCTAAAACGAAATAAGAGGTCTAAAACCAGACAAAAGGAAAACGAAAAAATATCAAATCAAAACATTTCTAGCGTAGCGATATTTTGACTTGATATTTTTGAAGTGAAACTTTTATATAGACGGATATATTTATATATAGGGGGGTATTAGGATTTTTTCTGTCACGAAGAAGCTTTACGGCCGCGTGGAGGGGGGGCATAATTTAAGGAGTTTCACATTAAACGAAAATAAAAAGTCTGAACAATGGAACCTCCTAGGAAATTCTACGATAAACTGATTTGTCTCTCTTTAATACTATAGAGAAAATGAGACAAAAGATGTAATTCTAATTTTCAACGTGGCGCCATTATCGTACTAGGAACGTTGCAAGATTTTTCCGACTTGGCTGATATTTATGTTTATTTTTAAGTTATTCTAAAAAACGTTGTATTATCCCCGCAAATTGCTATTGCGCCTGGCCGCCATTTTGATGACGTAACCGTAGCCGAACGCTCAGTACCGTTAGCATCACTGGCCGGCGAGTACGCGTACATATCGAGTTGCGGATGACGTCACGTGAATGTTAATTTGACAAGGTTCCAGCGCATTAGCAATTTGCGGGGATAATATGACACACTTGCGGTTGATGGTTAAATGTAGACTATAGATGATATTACCTGCAGATGCCAACAGCCTGTCCAACAGCTCGTTCCACACTCTTCTAGTCTGACATACATCTCCTGTCACACCACAAATCATCATATCATCCTTCACGCAGTCCGTATCTTTTTTTTTGGTCTACCTTTACATCTGTACACATCCATCTTGAGTAAGGTAAGAGTAGACTATAGATGTTCGCTGGATCGACTGTTGCGTAACTATGTTCTATATCTCAGTCTTTCCATCACAAACAAAGCGCAGGGTCGACAGGGAGGAGGGGGTTTTTAGTGGGTACTGAGGTTGCTCGCCCGTGCGGCATCGCTCTGAGTCTTCCACACTCCTCTGTGTCACGCCATCGCGGACGGAGCGCAAACAAAGCATACTATTGCTAGCGTTATCGCCCCCGATGGATGCGTGCCGTTTCCTAGTGACGGCCCGGAGAGTGCGTAAATCGGTCAGCATTTTCCCTCGCCTCAAAAAAAAAAAAGACTATAGATGTTATCTCACCTGCAGATGCCAACAGCCTGTCCAGCAGCTCGGCGTGGTGCGTGAGCGCGGCCACGGCGGACAGCGCCGCGGCGGCCGAGGCCGCGCCGCCGGCGGCCGCCGCGAGCAGCCGCGCCGCGCACACGCGCAGCGCCACCTGCCACACGCACGCGTTCTCCTGCTCGGACACGCCGCTGAACTGGTGTTGCAGTCTATTGGACGAATAATACATGTATGTTTTTATGCAGGGCTCTTATTGTGGGTGCACGCACTGCCCTTAAAAGATTTTTCTGAAATATCTAAAAAGTTCCATAAAAACTTAAAAAATAAAATGGACTTACAATTTTCGTGAATCAGCGTACCCCCAAAAAAGAAGTGACAAAAAAAATGCCTGCTTTTATGACATACTTTTAACGTGGCAGAGCTATGCTGGAATCATTATTACGAATATTCTGTCTGTCAGCCAGACAGTTGACAGACAGAATATAAAATGTTGGTTTGTGTCAAATATGCTCGAAATAGGAAACATCTAATCAGAGAATGATCATGCATAAACAGGTCAAAGAGGCAGTAAAAATAAACTAAATAGCTATAGTAGAATTATTTTGTCCGTGCCGTTTGGGTCATAAATCATAGCTCAGCCTCAGCCCGGCTAGAGGGGTGAGCATGTTGCGCAGGCACAACGCCATTATCGATAAAAACAAATGAGTCATCGAAGGCATGTACACGGCGGCGGGGCGGTATACAAAGGGTACTAATCCATGTGGATGACGATGACTCTGATGATTCTGATGTAGAATTTTAATGTTAATAGTTTTAAATTTAATTTTAGATATAAGTTGTTGTCATTATTATCGTTTTTGCTGTTAATTTTAAACATAGATATAAGTATTTATATTTATTTTTAATATAACTTCTAAACTTTTGTACTTATAGTTTTTTTAATACATAGATACCTAATTAAGAATTTATTTTAAATCATTATTATTCTTATTTTAATAAATACGTTGTTTTATCTATTTATTTCTTTCGTTTTTATCACTAACCCACAAAATGACAAAACTAAATGCACTAGCGATAACGCTAATCGACAACAATAATGCGCATCACTATGGCCGTAAGTGGAAGAGAGAGCGAAATACTCGCTTCACCGCTCCGATTATATATGACCCAAACTGCACGGACAAAATAATTCAACTATAGGACCGTACACGACGCTTATGATAATATGTGGCGTTAGAATGCAACGATACTACAAACACAATAACACCTCCGAGCCGAGTGTGTCTGCCCTCACCTGAGACAGTCGGTGGTGAGGTTGGCGAGCGCGTGCGCCGGCGGCCCGCTGGCGTTGGCGAGCGCGTGGTGCAGCGCGACCACCACGCGCGCGCACAGCGCCGTCAGCTGCGCGCTGCCGCACACCGCCGGCTCCATCTCGGACAGCCTGACACACCGCCACACAGTCTCAATTATTCCAGCGGGCCCAATTTTATTTAAGTATTTCAATTTAACGCATACTATATCTATACTAATATTATTAACAAGTAAAGTTTGTGTGTTTGTGACGTTGTATGAGGTAATATCTGGACCTATTATCCCCGCAATTTGCTAGTGCGCCTGGCCGCCATTTTGGTGACGTAACCGTAGCCGAACACTCAGTACTGTTAGCATCACTGGCCGGCGAGTACGTGTACATAGCGAGTTGCGGATGACGTCACGTGAATGTTAATTTGACAAGGTTCCAGCGCATTAGCAATTTGCGGGGATAATACTGAACCGATTTTGAAAATTCTTTTCCTTTTGTGTTGCCAGTAAGCGCTACAAAAATATCATTCAAAGAAAGGGGATTCCCCGAATTCGTCACAGAATAAGTAATTAAAAATTCCGTGCTCTTTTCAATCGGTCCGAATTTGTAGTTAAAAATATGAAATGGTTCAAATGTTTATATTATTTATTGTGATATTTTGCCGCCCCCACTACGCTAGGCCAGTGATTGAGCCTTCAGGGCCGAATCCTAAACATACGAAACAGCGAGAAACTCTCAAAGGTGTCTCGAGGCCAATTTTACTGAAAACCAAAGTGGTGTCTGTACAGTTTAATCGACAGACAAACACACATATTGTACATCTCCAAATTAAGCAAGTTACGCTTGTGTTATGGGTAATATACAACGGACTACTCTGGGGCCCATCCCAGACACCCAGACCATAGTAAATACGTTTCCGAAATTTACTATGCCAGGAATCGAACCCGCGGGCCTCTGCGTTGCAGTGAGGTAGGCTGGCAAAGGCTTAGCCCGCTCAACGACAGAGACCGTCTAGTAAGTAGAGGTCAGCTAAGAATCTATCAGCTAAAAAGAATCAACTAAAAAGAATCAGCTAAGAAAGAGTCAGATTTTACGAAATTTATATTTTACGGCACGCGAAGCGGGCGGGTATCAGCTAGTACTATAATAGAAAAAAGAATCAAAACTGTTATAATAATGAAAAGTATTATAATAATCAGTCTGGTGACACCTATTGAGCTAGCTGTGAAACAAAATAAAACCTTATTATCTATAACTATAATAAAATTGTAAAGGTCGAATTTCTGTACAATTAAAAAAAATGCTAAAAACCGAGTTAGGGGGATGTAAGCAGTGAAATAGAACTAATTTAGATATTTAAAGAATTTTTTGTTTCTCTGTTTGTACCGGCTAATCTCAGAAACGACTGGACCGGACCGATTTACATGAAATTTTGTATGGTGATAGCTTATATCCTTGGTCAACACATAGGATACTTTTGATCCCGAAAAATTAAAGAGTTCCCGTGGGATAGTTAAAAACCTTTAATTACTTAAACAGCTTATAACAGGCTGAATGTAATTTCTCTGCAACGTAAAATAATAGAAGCGGATAGTTTGACAGGGTGTGGTGTCGGTGAGAGAGTTTTATCTTATACATATAAAATATATAAAGCTGATAAGTTTGTTTATTTGTTTGTTTGCTTGAACGCGCTAATCTCAGGAACTAATGGTCTGATTTGTTTTTTTTTTTTAGTGTTAGATAGTCAATTTATCGAGCAAGGTAGGCTATAAACCATCACGCTAAGAGCAAAAGGAGCCGAGCACCAATGAAGAATGTTTCAAAATCGCGGGTTTTTTTTAAACTTACTTTTGTTTTAACTATTCCACGCAAACGAAGTCGCGGGCAGAAGCTAGTTGTTATATAAAATTCATATTATTATTATTATTGTTACATAAAATGTTACAATCCGCATTAATGCAATCTACCACAGTTTCGCGACTGTTTAAATGTGACATTTTATGTATGGTTGAGATTTTTTGTTATGTATTTTTGAGAGTTTTGTAATACACGGTCGAGTGACACCTGAAGCGAGCCGTCACCGATAACGATGACAAAGGCTAAAACCATAAAAAACTAATTTAACATTACGTACTTGTTAAGTTGCTCTTCGGCTGATTTCAACATTTTCAAGCGCACGTTGGTGGAAAGTGTCGTGTTATCGATATGTTGTAATACTGTATCGAAGAACCTTCGCACCGCACTATCATCCATTGCCGCTTCGATTTTCTCCGCACTTGATTGTTTTGCTTCACCTAATATAGGAAAAAAAGGAAATCAGTTCCACCAGATCTCGTTTTTTGTATTTTGTTCTATGTAAAAAATGGCCGTTTGCGACTCGAATTAGCACTTGGACACACACAGAGCCACTTTTGACATACGCTCGGTCCAAATGTATTTAATATAAATTAAAATCTTATTGAATTTTAACGGCCTTATTCATATTGAGTGAGAGTATTTATTTATGTAGGCTTCTTTGAGAACCATAAAGAAGCCTACAAACTTAATCCTACTCAATATGAAAAAGACCATAAATGTTTAAGATTACAACTATTAGGTATAAGGCTTTTATACTCGCAGGCTATCGTAGAATTAGTGTTTGCTCTGATGTTCACCAGGTTAACCATTTATGTTTATATTATTGGTGTTACCATTTTTTATTAGAATTATTTAAATGACATTATTTATTCATAAGCTCACATAAAAAATAACACCAAACATAACAAATAATATGTGCCATTAGGCCACTTGGATTGTATAAATGTCAAACTCAAATTTATTCTCAATAATTTAAAAAGTAATTGGAGAATTATTATATTAGATTATTATATTATTACAAATAAGATATAGTGCGATCAATTTTTTTTAATCCTTCGACTATTATGAAAAATAAAATATATAGATATATAATAAAACTAGGTTTTAACGGTTTTAAGCGCGGTAATTTATTAAGTTTTGGTTTGTCCGACGTTTCGGCCGCTTTTCAGTGGCCGTGGTCACGGACGACAAAGATACATTTGTCTAACGAGTATTGTTAAAGTTTTATTTAGCCTACCGGACAAACCAAAACTTAACATATTACCGCGCTTAAAACCGTTAAAACGTAGTTTTATTATGTATACAAGTTGCGAAAACTTAAGAAAATATTATATAGATATAGTTCGATTGTGCAAGAAGAACCTTATCATTTGATTCTTAGATGATTATAATACCCAACATTTAAATTTCAACTTTCTCAGTATGTCTTTTTATATTTATTTTTTAATTGCATGAGTTCAGCAGATAGACAGACGGACGGACACTTGTAACACCAAAGTTGCTACCTATGTGTTGCTGATCTCTAAACGGAGACTGAAACGAGGCCACTAAAGCCGGGACACAACTCAAGTTTGTTATGGCAGCATACTCTAGACCAGGAATGGTAGCATTCCAGACGGGCAAACACCCTACCACCTGGCTGTGGGATGTTGTGTCATCTCTTACAACTTCTCTGTTCATACATGGATAAAAAGTGTGGCTTAAGAAGTAAAAAGATAATTAAAACAAATAGGAACATACCGATGGGCAAGTAGGGCACCAGATGGGGCATGGTGTCGCGTAGATACGTGTAATGTTTGATGGTGTGCTCCTCGAACAAGGGCAACATAGTGGTACAGTGCTGCGCTGCGTTCAGCACTAGTATCAACACGCACATATCTGGATATTTTATTATTAAAGGACATATTAATATGTAATTAACGACATCGTAATCTATCGGCTGCTTTCTATCATAATAAATTACAGAATAAAACCGTTATTACACTACGCTGTATGCAGGATCTAGTATGAAGGGTGGGCACTGGCAGCCTAGCTATAGACTTCGGCTCTACGTCTTATTTCAACATTTAGATTTAGAGAACGGGAGAATATCAGAGTGTAAAACAAGGACTTAAATGACATTTTTTGAATGATTTTGGTTAAATTGGCAACCAAAAACACACATTTTATATATCCAAGCTAAGCAAGTTACACTCATGCAAGGGTAGTGTGTAACGGACAACTGTGTGTAACTGGGTATGTGACAACTCTGTGGGCGTTCCCAGACACACTGTCTGTGATTACACACAAACTTTTCATTCATGATAACCTCATTTCATTATAATAAAATATAATATCAGTCCATAAATGTCCCACTGCTGGGCTCGGACCTCCCATTATAGGGGAAATTATCTCATTTCATTACTACACAATATTATTAAAAATCACACAATCACTCGCCTTACATACGTCTAAATAATTTTAAACGCCTAAATTGTTTCATCTATAAATCTAAGTAAATAAAAAAATTGTAAAAACATAAAATATACATCTGAAATCGAAACAGACTTTCAAATTCAATATATTACCAAAACACAGACTATACAGTAAACGGAAAATTGGTTTAAAAAAATTACTAAGCCAGGAATCGAACCAGGACCTCTACGTTCGAGTGAGCTAGGGAGACATAGGCTTAGCCCACTCAACTGTGGAGGCCGCCAAATCATATTATAACAACAAAATTAAGTTGATCAACTAAAAGAACTACTTTAAAAGGTTGCCTGGAAGAGATCGCTGCAAGCGATAAGGCTGCCATTTGTACTTAATTCTAAGCTGTTTTTGTGTATTTTCTAGGCAATACAGAATATTGCCTAGAAAGTATTGTAAATATGGTTTGTTTTTGTAATTGTATATTTTTGTGTGCAATAAAGTGTTACCTATCTATCTAAAAGATAAAAGGAGTGAGATTGGCGTGATAGAAGAGAATCTGCCTACAAAGATAGCAATGTAAAGTATTTATTTATATGTTAACGTTTTTAAAAGGATACACGCTGGATCTTCGACGTCTGGTTCGGGCATATCGAAGAACGGATGAACGGCCAACAGCCTCGTGGTCAAAGGCAAGACCAAAGACGCGTGCGAACTGCCCAACCGTTGCACGCAACGAAACGTCGATCGCTTGTCCTATAAATTATTCCACACGCTTTTAAACAATGAAATAGTTTACGACTTGAAAGCGACAATACAAAATTATTGTGATTCAAACATCTAAACGCCCGCTTACAATTAAACCGTCAGTGAATGAAATTTGAAATATTCAGAAGGAGCAAATTATTTCAAAAATATATTAATATAAAATAAATATATAAAACAAAATTATTTATTTTATACGATTAATCTTTAGTTAGTTTATTAAAGAGTTTAATTACTTGTTTACAGGGCTTTACCTTGAACTCAATAAATTGTTTAAAGAATATAACTTTTTAATGTCACTTTTTTGATTAATTTTATAAAGTGTCAGTTTTAACAGAAAGTATGTAGATGTTTTCATTTAAATACGTTATTTGCGTAAATGGTCTCATTAAACTAATACTTTCAAAAAAACGTATTATTCACAACAAAACTAACACAAATATGTATGTATGTATGTATGTATGTGTATATATATATATATATATATATATATATATATATATATATATGCTATGGTACCAAAGATAGCATCCAGCACCACCAAAAGGCATAATAACAGTAATGATATCTATCTATTAAGAGAGTGAGAGTGATAGAGAAAGAAAGGGCAGAGAGAGAGAGAGAGCTGAGAGTTTTGTATTATATTTACCAACTGCAATTTTACTAGTAGACAGTAACAATTAATTTTGCCAAATTTTGTATAGTGATGGTTTGGTTCTGAACATGAAATTTGTTGTATGTATAGTGGAACTTAATAATGAAACAAAAGTTTAGAGAAAGTACAATGTGGTGTTTTATTATAAGCGATTTTTTACATATATAGTAATAGAGTTTAACCCGCGGCTACGCTATCTCTGGTGCGTGCTTCTTGTTTAAAGAGCAGGCGTTAATACAGGTTACATTGTACTAAATTTTCATGTTAGTGGTATTTGCACTCGGAAGATTAATTTCATTTTATATCGTAAACTATCCCAGCTTCCGGCATGAAAAGTGTTTATGTCCATTTTCCGTATTAAAACTACAGTTAAACAAAATAACAGCAAAACCGATCCAGTATTCCTAGTAGTTTTCCGTGAAACCTTAACGGAAAGACATATCGCATTTTTTATAGACGACAAATTATTGTATCTATAAACTTGAGAAATGATTGGTCTCATCCAAACTTTCATTCTTTATTTCAAACCGTCCTAGTTATACTTATCTATCCCCGTCTATGTAAACTACATAATAGACAAACGTGACAATAATGACTAATAGGACAAAAAAGACGAAAAGGATAAAAAGGGCAAAAAGAGACAAAAAGAACACAAAGGGAAAAAAGGACAAAAAAGGGCAAAAAGGACAAAATAGGTCAAAATGACAAAAAGGTTAAAAATGACAAAAGGACAAAAAGGGTAAAAAAATACAAAAAGGGCAAAAAGGACAAAAAAAACAAAAGGGCAAAAATGACAAATAGGACAAAAGGGGTAAAAATACAAAATGGGCAAAAAGGACAAAAAAGGACAAAATAGGTCGAAATGACAAAAAGGTCAAAAATGACAAAAAGGGCAAAAAAAATACAAAAAGGGCAAAAAGGACAAAAAGGGCAAAAAGGGAAAAAAGGACAAAAATGACAAAAGGGGCAAAAAGGACAAAAAAGGAAACAGGGCAAAAAGGGCAAAAAATACAAAAAGGACAAAAATACAACAGGGCCAAAAGGGCAAAAATGACAAATAGGACAAAAGGGGGCAAAAATACAAAAGGAGCAAAAAGGAAAAAAAATACAAAAAAGGCAAAAGGACAAAATGGACAAAAGGGTGAAAAGGACAGAAAGGACGAAAAGGACAAAAAATGCAAAAAGGGCAAGAAATACAAAAAGGGCAAAAATTACAAATAGGACTAAAGGGCAAAAATACAAAAGGAGCAAAAAGGGCAAAAAGGACAAAAAATACAAAAAAAGGCAAAAGGGCAAAAAGGACAAAGGGGGCAAAAGGGACAAACAGGAAAAAATTAACAAAAAGGACAAAAAATACAAAAAGGGCAAAAAGGACAATAAGAGCAAAAATGACAAAAAGGGCAAATAGGACAAATCGGACAAAGATGACCAAAATGATGAAAATGGAAAATCACAAAAAACCTATCCCACTTTTTGGGATAACCTTTACATTAATCTATCCCAAAATTTATCCCATTATCCAGGATAAAAGGTATCCCTTGTCCAACCTCGGTATTAAAATTACATGTATACCGAATTTCAACTAAATCGGTCCGATCGTTTTTCCGTAAAAGCATAACAAACAGAAAGACAAATATATTTTTATCCCGGAAACTATCCCGTTTTTCGGGATAAAAAGTGTCCTATGTTCATTCTCGGCATCGAAAATATATATATACTGAGTTTCAGCCAAATCAGTCCAGTAGTTTTTACGTGAAAACGGAACAGACAGACAGACAGCGTTACTTTCGCATTTATAATATTAATAGGGATTATTTGAATCTCTCTAGGAAAGATATCTATTTTTCATTATTGAATGAAAGTTTCTTGACATTCAAACAAACTAACTCACCTGCGGATATCTTTTGAGGTTTTCTAAAATTTTATCAATGCACATTTCCAAACATGTCTTCGACGCAACTATACATGAACCGAGCATTCTGTGAAGTCCCTCCCTAACGTCCATGGAATAATCCTGAAAATAACCATAACACATTTATAGAACTTTAAACATTATGATATATTTTTTAACAAAAAAGAAACTATCGATTCTTTAAGTAATAATTAAATTCAGAATCAGTCCCAATGCCAGTCCAAAGGTTGGTAAAGCGACATTGACGAAAAAGATTATATTTTACCATACATTATAATAAATCTATAGAAATGTCAACATCAGCCTTTTCATACATCATGTTAAACTTATAGAATAGAACAGATTCCAATCAAACTTAACATGGAGATTTTATTTAGTTAGTTTATTATTTTTATTATTATCTTGAAAGATAATATTCTGTTAGGCAGTTTCACTTTTAAAAAACATAAAAGGATGTATAATATTTTGATTACAATTTAATAAGACATGTATAATTTTTATTGCTTTTAAGCCAGAACTCTGTTTGTGTCGGTAATATATACAAAGTCGATGACACCTAATTTGTACTATGAACAAAAAGACACACAGCGTATAAAAATGAGGTGTATGTATTTAATACGAAATTAAAGTAAACGGAAAAACTGTGTCATGTAATATATTATTATTGAGATATTTTTTTTGACAGAGGTAAAAATTAAAGAAAAGGAAAAATGTAAATAAAAGAATTTTAAACAAATGAAAAAAAGGCGAAACGTCGGAATAACAAAATTCAAATAAATTACCGCGCTTAAAACCGTTAAAACGTAGTTTTATTGTGTTGTACACACAATCGCAAGTCGCGAAAACTTAAGAAAAATATTATAAAAAAGGTTTCTGTCCAAATAGGTTTGACCACACACATACCTCTAACGCCCCTAATATTGTCTCCAACTGGTCTTCTCTCAGTATGATATGGTGCGATATACGGGTCAAACTGTCAATAGCTCGTAGACGGACATCCTCAATCTCGTCATTGAACATGTCAACCAGGAAGTCAAGTGACGTTGTCGCAAACACTGGGTTCTCCATTGACAGTTGACATACTGCATCCACGGCCGCTGTGCGTACCTCTGAAATAGACGAATAGTATATAAGCATATACACTACCTATGTATTATACAACTATATTGAATATATGATTCTTTAATATTTTTACAACTAAGGCCATAAGACAAAGACAAATTCCACGTACAGATCTGTAAAAGCACATTTTATTACCTGTCGGCGTTTGAACTAATTGTAATATTTTTATGATCGTCTTCTTTTGTTCACTTATTTATTGGCATAGGTTTCTAATTATTGTGAAGAACAGCCTATTGTTCTATTGTACTCGCTCAGGAGCATCATTAGAGATGTGTTGCGGATTACAAGTACAAGCTAATTATAGGAAATTGTGTCGACGTTGCCGTGCGGGGGGCACATTTGCATTTGTGAAGTTTAAAACGACGGCCTGATTGAGAGAGGGGGCAGTTGAGCTACAACTACGATACAGGCGTGACGTGTGTACATTCGATTATCTAATAAGTGACGGACTTTGTGCGTTTTATTGAATTACAACCTTCTGCATTACATTTTGGATTTCTTGCGTTCGGTTATATTTGAACCTACTTATGCAAAATGGAACCAACCCACATACTTGAGAAAAAGCCGTTTTTATTAAAATTTTGCATACAAAAAAGTGTCTATATTTTGGAGAATTTTTTTGTTGAATATTGTATATTATATTTTGTCCTATATATTCAAGTAAACATTTTAGGTTATTGTATTACCATGGGTCGTGGATCTTGTTAGTTTATTATACTCTTGGTGTTTTGTGGGTCAGCTACTTTGGGATAAAAATGTTTTATTCTGTAAATGTTGTCAGATCGTTATGATTCTTATTGAGTCGATAGAACGTGCATTTTGAAAGCCTTCTGCATCCCTAACCCAATTTTGGCATGTTTGTGGATTGGTTCTGTTTTGCATAAGTAGGTCCATTTGTACTTGCGTTATACGTGTTTGTATTTATCCGTGCAGGAACGGAGAAAGAATACAATTTCCTGCGGCCGGGCGGCCTGTCGTAAGAGGCGACAAAACAACCCACAGCTAGGTGGTAGGGTATTTGCTCGACTGGATGGCGACCACCCCTGGTCTAGAGTATGCCGCCATAACAACCTTGTGTTGTGTTCCGGCATAAGGGATCAGGTTCCAGTATCCGTTAAGAGAGCAGCAGCGCATTTGTAGCACCTTTGGTGTTGCAAATGTCTATAGGCGATGGTAACCGCTTTCCATCAAGTGGGCCGTCTGCCTGTCTGCTGATCTCCTGCCATAAAAAAAAAGTTCTAATAAACTCTATAATAATTGTACGTAACGGCATCTTAATTCGAGGAGTGTGAATATGGTGTTTACCCATGAGCTCGTCCTCGAGGCCGTGCACGAAGGCGCCGGCCGCGCCGCCGGGCAGCAGCTGCACCGTGTGCTGCTCCACGAGCTGGCCGGGCGCGTCGTCCGCCCAGCGGCGCCCGCTCGCCCACGCGCCGCTCCTCACCAGCTCGGCGCCGCGCTCGTGCGCAGTGCGCTTCTTCTACACAACCAATTGAGAACCGGACACTCAAATCAACCGAAATACTTTCTCATCTTAACACAACGTCACCGCTTCATAAATGTTATACGAGCGTATAAACTTACATCATCATAGCTTTGCAAAAGGAGTCGAAAAGCACAGTATTTTTGCTTAAACAGCAATTGAAAGTAATATTCGCATACATCCCTATTGTTACATGTACAACTATGATTTGTCCGCGACTTCGTCCACACTTGCCGAACTTATCTCACACAGTTCATTGGGAAGTCCCACTTTGTGGTCATATACAGATAATTAAAATGAATGTTGAACTGATGCATTCTGCCTCCCTCTAACTACATAGAATTTGTACTAGAATAAAAGAGACGACATAATTCTCTTGGTTTTGGCGCGGCAATTTTGATGGCAGCTGGCTGCTTGTGGAAAAAGATAATATTAAATTTGGCCCTTATAGAAGGTAAATTAAAAAACAGAATTTATAATTACATTCATGTTGGTAGTGGTTAACACAATAATTATGCAAAATTAGCGTTCTGCAGTTTAACATTAAATTGCTACCAATCCTTTCAAGCAGACTTTTCTTGTTTTGACCTTTCATGTTCATCTGTCAATATCTCTATATAAAACTACTCAACAAATACGAAAATCAGATTTATAACCATGAAAAGAATAAAACGTATTGTTATTAATGACAAGAAATCTGAAATAAATTTCATTATGTTCTACATCTTTATAATATGGCCTATTCCAGTTGTTTTTTAAAATAGCTTCAATGTACACACAGGGCATATTTAGAATTTTGTAATATTATAGATTATGAGACACTACTTAAACACTTACCTTCATATTACTCATGAGTTGTTTGTCCAACGTCTGTAGTAAAAATCTGTCAGATACAGCACGTGTAGTGCCGAGGAGCGTGCAAGCAAGCGCACGCACCTGCATGCACAAATCGTTCACAGCAGAACAGATTTTGACGAATGCATCATCGACCAGGCGCATGGTGGTCTCACCATCTTGTAGTGTTATTGTACTAAAAATTAAATAAGTAAAAATAATAACCATACATTGATTTTGCATATGGGAATGAGAAAGAATTGAAGAATACTAATTCCTGTGGCCAGATGGTCTGTCATATTAGGCTATAAAACAATTCTATCAGGTTGTAGGGCATGTACCTGTGTGAATAACTACCACCCCTGGTCTAGAATATGCTGCCATTACAACCTTAAGTTGTGTTCTGGCATTGGTGGACAAGTTGCAGTACTCCCCCTTAAGGCTGCCAGAACATTGCTAGCACTTTCAAACATATTTTCATCCTGGTTATTTTAAGGAATACTTTCTCATCAATTTTTTAAGATATTCAAATTCTTTCTCTGAGGAGTTGTATATACAATAATTTTCAAGGTATGTCTAGTAGAGTACACCACAGTTAGTTAACTTTTGGGACCCTATAAACTTCTCTATATTTAGCAGTATAAAAACTTGTAAAGAATATTTCTAGACGGAAAAACAAAATGATTGCATGCTTGTTTTCAAAAGAATATCTATATATAATTAGAAAGTTTCCAGTTATTAATTTATATATATAATACTAGGTGAACCTAGGCTTCACTTCCGTTTATGTTGTCCCACAGGAACCATACATTTTTCTGGGATAAAAAGGAGCCTATGTGCTATTCCCAAGTATAATCTAATCTCTGTGACAAATTTTATCCCATTCAGTCGTTTTGGGGTGATTCAGTAACAAACATGTATCCAATCTTTAATATATAAAATAGTAGTATAAACTAGCGAGCTCGATAGACATTGACATGCTCTGAAAAAATTAACATTAAGAACCCAATTTCAACACCATCAACATATCTAATTGTGAAACTAAACCAACATAGTGACTTTAAACTTCGCAGAACACAAACATAAAATTTAATTTAAAAAATATATACTGCACCCAAACGGACTATTTAGGACATTTTCAATGACATAGAAACATAAAAAAATTTTAAGAGAAGGGCATGTTTCATACTAAACAGAAATGATGTTTTCAAATCATATAAAATGCTTACTTACTTTTCAGGATACTTATTCCCTAGCACCCAAAGAAGTTTCAATGCAACTTCTCTTACAATCTCATAATCATCATTGAGTGCTCCACACACCCGCTCATATAAGTCTGCACTCAATATCTGACCTCGTTCGTGTAGAGTTATCAGTGACTGGAATGACTCACAGCGTACTCTAGCATCCTGCACAAATATGTGTAAAAGATTTTTTATTATTGTATGTGTAAAAGTTTTTAACTTGAGTACAAGATCATTTAATCATTCCCTCCGAATTTGCTTTTGAGCTTAGCATTTTGCATTTCCATATACCTTTATGTTTATAAACAATGCTCCACTGTTCCACATAGACTCTCATATTTTCCAGAATAACTATCTAACTACTACTAATAATTATAATGGTTTTAAAATACCTCAAAATTCTGCATTAGTAAGCTTATTCAAGTCTTCAAGATATTTTTTTGTTACTTTGAGAACAGCACACCATTAGATGATCATAACATCATACTACAAAGAACTTGTGGCACTATACGTGCCACATAGCCATTCTTCTCAAAAAGTTTTAATTAAAAGCTTTGACATTGTCATTATGTTTGTACAGTAAATACAAGTTTAATTATATTTTAATTTGTAATTATTTTTAATACATCCATGCAAACTTTCTAGTCATTTCATAGGCCGAAGTACACTCACCTCAGCATGTGAATAATCACTTAGCAACTTAACAATAGCATCTGCTTCAGCAACCATTTCTACAGTCTTGTCTGCCTCTGGGTGGATGGGATACAACTCACTGATTAACTGTAAACATCTGCATTTCACTTGGTGACTTGTATCCTTGAGATTGTCTTTGGCAACAGTCACTAGCCTCATCATGAGAATTTTGTCATCTGTGAGTCTGTTGCCCAGTTTTAATAATGTTGCTATGCCTCGGGCTATAACCTGGAAATGATTAAATAAATCAGCAAACAAAAACAGAAATTTAATATCTCCAAAATAAGCATGTTACACTTATGTCTTGGCTAAATAAAAGTAAATAACATGAACACAGGACTCCATGCCAAGTTGGCTAATAGTTTGACAATTCAACTACAGGGGCTGTTAATTTAAAAGTTTTTGTTTATTCATTGTTACACAAGATATGAAATGTTATTACCTTATGTGAAGTTTCATTCTTGATCAAATGGATTGTCTCGTCAATTAAATGATTTAAGTTAGCGCCAGGACACTCAAGGCCAATGTCACAAAATAACCACAATATTTTCACCCTCACAACTGACTCCTGTTCTGACTGAAAGTGTTCAGAAAGTTTCTTGATAGCCTCTTCCACATCCGATTCTTGAAACTGCAAGCAATCTGAGATGCGAAGAAGCAGTTGAAGGGCTTCGTCACTGGATTTACATTTTTCCAAAAGGCCTACAAAGGCTGCCGCAGAACTGCCTATCAACGGCTTTTTGACCAGATGCAGCTTCTTGGACGGAGGGCCATCCTATAAGAAGTAAGATATAAGTTTTATTTTAGCACGACAGGAACTCAGTGGTATATAAAGAGGTTAGAAAATATATCTCACCTGAAACGATTTGTTGTATTCAGCCAAGGCTCTTTTCTTTAGTAATGCTGCCATTGTAATTTTGTAATAAGACTTCTTCTCTACTGTAGCGAGTGATTATATTTAAATATATCTCTCTTAATATTAAACACAACCCATAACAAACAACTTATTTGACGTCTGACGAATTTATTGAATTTTATTTTGATGACATTAACCACAATCTGACATTGACTGAATAACACCAGATTTATAATTGAAAAAACAAAATCAATGCCATTTGCATTGACGCCACATATTAAAAAAACGAATAAATGGGCTGGAAGCTGATGAGAATGGAATGTGTGTGTGAATGGACATACTATATAGGCTACGTTCCACATGAGACTCGACTCACAGCGACCACATTCCCGTTCCATTTGTTTGCCGGCGTCATAATTGTGAACTCAAGTGGAACAGTTATTCAACCCACCTCTTGACATGGGTCGTTGTGAGCGCTTTGGTACTAGCTCTGGTATTACAAAAGTCTATAGACCAGTAACCACTTTCCATCAGGTGAGCCGCGAGTATATTTGATAAACTATAGCAAAAAAGACACCTAAATAAACTAATATTGCGGCCTCGGCACCTTATTTAATTATAACGCCTATGTGACCTCTTCTAAAATAAAGGACTATACGAGTAGCTGCTCTATTAAAACCTTATCCTTAGTTGAATAATACTAATTTTTTTAAAGCCTGTCATATCAGCTATTTATTCAATTTGAGGGATTTTAAGCCAAGGAAATCAAATTAGATGAAATCAAAAATAATCAAGTCACTAAACTATCTATGCTATAATGGTTCAAGTTTGCACAATACGTTTAAAAATATGAAAAAGTCAAGGAGGCACTTAGATACTTTTAATTAATCCCGATACATATATGATGTGTTTCCATATAATCTCCATATATTCAATGTACTCTGTGCATATAATACGGATTAGCCAAAGAGTATATACATACATGGATTAGCTAAATAGATTGCAATGTAATCGCGTTTTTGAATTTACTAACAAACATTACGTTGTCTTAGATAACATGTCATATGTTGTATCTCCATATATTAAATATACTCTTTGTATATATTACTCGACATCAGGTTGCCTTTTACTCGTCTGTTCTGCTGGGCAGTTGTTTATACTGTAATGGACTTCGTTTTTTTTGTTATTATTATATGAAAAAAACCGAATTAAGTTTTTGTGTAAGTCAAATAAAGCTATGCCTACGGTTTAATACACGGCGGACCCGTAGGGGAAACTGCATAAGTTTAAGCAGGACGAGGATAAAAATAAAACTTTTAAAATGAAAATAATTTATTTCCAACTTATTCTATACTTACAGTAAGTGAGCCATAGTACCTTCTATAGATTGGTATAGTATAGTAGTACACAAATTATAACACCAATTGGTAGCCTTCGTTTACGGTAATACGATAAGGCAAATCGGTTTCCAACCTGTATATATATGTATGCTAGAGGGCTACTACTATAACTACTGCTACGACATTTATGAACATGTGTGTTATCTTGCGATCCCGCGAAAGGGTGCCGGTACTGTCGCACTGGTATTCGAATTGGTGTTGGTTGTAAACCCATCAATAAATACGACGGTTGCAGGTCCGAGGAATCGTATCCATCCGGAACTACCCACCTCTAGTGCCTCTTAACGTTTCATTTCCGGAACACATTAACGCGCCTATATAACATTAACAATTTATATTTGTATGTTTGGCCTCTAATGTATCAAAAGCCTTGAGACCTATGGCGTGATTTTGTACATAAAAATATTGGACTATAACTATTGGACTATGACTAATATTACATAAAGCTATTGGAATCAATAGATATAAGAAGCATTTATAGGTTTTTTTTATATATTTGGATGATATTAGTGTAGTCACCTATTTTTAACTTGGAACGTTCCGGAAGTGGTTCACAACGCCCAAAATGCTTCGTACACCTTTCCACATGGGGACCACGGTCGTTATGGTCGTGGCGAAAACGAAACTAATGACGTCATGTTTTGCAACCACACAGCGCTCACAACGACCCATGTCAAGAGGTGGGTCGAAGTGGGCGTTGACTACAGCATTAATTCTTTTTATCTCTTGACATTGAAATCAACCATTGACATTTGCGTATTTCGTCGTTAATGACATCAACGCCAGATAATCCGTTCCACTTGTTTATAATTGTAACGTTCGCAAGCAAGCGGAACGGGACAATAGCGGTCGGGAGCGTAGACGTTGAGTCTCTTCTGGAAAGTAGCCATTATAATAACAAGCGGGAAAAAATTAAAATACGCTCTCGTTGCTTATCAGCCACTTTCTCTCCACGAGCTACACTGTTTTTAAGCGATCAAGGCACGGTTTTGAGGTAGCAGGTAGTTTTACACAACTTATAATTTCGATCGGCCGTTTTCGATTTATTAATCTATATTGAATAGCTATGCACTCATTCTTAGCTCTGTTCCACTTACACGATTCGTACACTGTCCCGTGCTACTAAGATTGGCCTATTAAGATTGGATAAGGTACATCGGGAATAATTATTAGTCGTGCAAAACTACTATACAATTTACAGATGTAACAGGAGGTTATACCATAGTACATATAATGTAGATACATTATATGTACTATGGTATAACCTCCTTATTTCTAGCTAGATGACTGGGTTTATTGGAAGAAACGCTTTTTTGGGTTAAACTCGTCTTTGTACATCACTACTATTTTATAGTTGTATATGTAGCTTTGTTGTGTACAGTGAAGACTATTTGTTCTGTGCGAAATTGATTTGACATCGAAAGGGTAGATTAAAGTAAAATCAATTATCAATTAAGACTATTTATTATATTATATTAATGTGCTCCAAGACTCTTTCATTAACAAAACGTCGCGATCTTATAATTATACAATTCGGTAGTTGACAGTATGAAAAATATAGACTGATTTTAATATATATCGTAGATTACGATCTAAATATGACAAAAATAAATTGTTTTAACTTAAATATTAATTGATATTTTTGAGAAATAAAATTGTTATATTGCAGCCATTAGCCACGTGACAATAAACGCCGATCACAGCACGTGACGTCATAGCGTGCAAAACACGAAGTTACCAACGACTTCTCAGATAACACTTCAATGAAACAGATGTTTGTTTTGCACATTGTGACGTCATGCGAGACGCCATGACAGCTTGACGCGTTTTTGTGACGAAATGTCAAAATATTTATAAAATTGCTAAATTAAATATGTTAATGTTGTTTTCTTGCTGAAATATTAATATTTTGGCTAAAATAGACCATAAGGCTCAAAATAAACCTGTTTCTCAAAAATTGTCAACTACCGTATTATGACGTAATAAGACGTTTGCACAAAAGAAGTAATAAAACATTAAATCTTATTTAAACTTAAAAACATCTAGATTAAGGTATTTAAAAATTGTCATGAAATACCATTATATTTTAAAGCTTGTTTCTTAAATATAAACAATGTTAACAATTATTGTAACACTTGCGAGCCCGACGGACGTCCCGCTCTGAAAAAAGAAAAATGTAGAACCCGATTCTAGCGCCATCTACTCGATCCAATCATGAATCTGAGCCATCCAGGGAACCGCTCAAACACACATAAAAATTAACATTAGAATTTTATATATAAAGATGTGTGATGACACAAATTGTACTCTTTTCATTTCATCTTTACATTAATAACAAACTTATATATATATTACCTATGTACTACAATAAAATAAACAAACATAACTTTTAAAATTTTAATAAATTTTAAAATCTGTGCCAAAATATAGCACATGATATAGGCCTAAAATTCAGCTGTGTAATTTTGAAACCTAGTAAGTGCTTTCCAAGAAATACGACACAAATAAATGCAAGAAACTGCAATGATATGCCATTTCAAAAATATTTATTAAGTTTATTTGGCACCGATATCATATTTTGTCTTTACATAATAAAACAGTACAGTACATTCTTTACATGTTTTGGGAAACACAATGCATCAGCAAATGTCTTGTAAGATAATAAATGCGCAAACATAACGTAAACAAAATAGTATTTTCTTAGTTTTCGCGACTATTATAGTACACATAATTAAAATTACGTTTTCACTACTACAACGTAACTTTTACTAGATTAGGAATAAGTCCCATAGAGTAAATAACAATTATATAACAAAATTAAAAATTAAAATGAACAAGTTGGCAATAGGATAAAAAATAACATTAAAATAAAGCTTTGCCTTCCGTGATCACGGATGTTGAAAAGTGACCAAAATATCGAAATCAAAATCAAATAAAATGCCGCGCTTAAAACTCAACATAGTTTCAATTAAAAATCAATCTCAGTTTATTAATTGTTAATAGCACAACTGAACTTGTCCTTGCATAAACTTATACATATCTGCTGTTCAACAAAATTCACATTCAATTTAGATATGTGAATTAATCTTGAAATTTAAAAACCGTGGTCGCTTATTGGGTTATGTTTCAAGTATACACATACTTGTGTTTCAAATCACACGTGGGTTCGAATTCTGACCGGGAAGTATGCAACCACTTGGGCAATTTTCTGGTCTAATGCGCATATTGTTACGACTAGCAAGTTCTGACGGAGAAGGTAAAGATCGCGATGAAACCATGCACATCAAGACAACCCATGTATAAATCACAAATTCATCGATAAACATGGGGTATACTATCGGTTATCCCAATAAACGGAGAGGTCGAACCCAACCATGTCACATAGTGGACTGACTTCGCTATTTGAACGCGTTCCCAGCGATATCCAGCCGCTGCCGGATCGCGCCGCCGAGTACGAACTCAGCGGTGACAATAGTAGCGCCCCTCTTCCTGATCGCGGGCCACAGGTGCATGTCCGCTTTGCACGACACACAGACCCATTTCGCACCACCCTCTTGCCATGTGCCGCCTGAGCATTCCACTATTACTGAAATGCAAAAGAATATAATGCACTTTTTTTAATTGGTCGAAAATCATGCTTGATTGAGCTGAAGATCTCTTCTAGGCACTAGATAACCGATCGTACATTTATGGCCGGTTCCTATATCTTACTATGCCTTCAGTTGTTTCGGTTGAATTTTAACATTGCTTGTATGGAGCTTATGTCAAATTTTAACCGATAGTACGAACAATGAATGGTATATGTTATTATTATTTAAAACTGGCTGTCCCGGTAGACGTCGTCCTGCCCGGAAAAGCTTCAATCGATATGCCTACAGCAGCGCCACCTACCGGGTCCAATTGTCAACCAACTCGGAAACCTTCTCTGGGTCATGCACAACAACTTTGCTAAAGATCATTTATGATCAAATGTATAGTTTACGATTCTATAAAGGACATACATACAAACCGTTCATTTTTATATATAACGAAATATTTTTTATTTAAACAAAATTTTGTGATTAAATTAATTAAGTTAAAAATTGAAAGTACTTAAAAGACTAAAGCAACTGTGCATCATACAGCACTTATTTAGTTAATATAAAATGAAATATCATTTCAACGTATGGTACATTATATCCTCACTTGTTAAGGAGTTACGGCTTAGACCTAATAAAAGTTTCTTGCTTTGTGTGCCAAATAAATAAATAAAATAAAGGCTTACATTTCATCTCATTAGGTGGTGGTACCACGCTCGGCGTGGAAGATATGTTATAGCCCTTTAGAAAATTACGATTCCCTTTGAGTGTACGCGCCAGAGAGAACTGGAACTTTTTTTCATATTCTGCATCCTGCATGAGATAAAGCCAAGGATCTGAAACAGTTTTTTTTTTCAAAAATAAACATTCAAATTTTATTGCAGGAGTTCAGCAGACAGGCAAACGGCCCACATGATGGAAAGCGGTTACCGTCGCCTATGGACATTTGCAACACCAAAGGTGTTACAAATGCGCTGCTGCTCTCTTAACGGACGGAGACTGGAACCTGGTCACAACTGGAATTGGCATTTTTGTTTCCAAATAAATGGTTTTTTTTTATTGTAGATTCTCAGCAGGCAGGCAAGTGGCGCACCTGATGAAAAGCTGTTACTGTCGCCTATGGATATTTATCACACCAAGCAAAGGTACCGATGTGTTGCCACTCAGACTGGAACATGGCCAATGATGCCAAAACACAACTCAAGATTATTATGGCGTCATACACTAGACGAGGGGTGGTATCCAAAGATTATTCTAAAACTTGCAAATACTTGACACTGGCTACTTACACAAATCGGAAAGAGTGAAAAAATGGGAAAAATATTCATAGACACTTGTTTCAAATTCAATATCAGACAGTAAATAAGACAAACCTCAACAGTATAAGGTGTCAAATAATATATGTATCTGCCATACTTATCAGAGACAGATTGGCTGGATTTATAAATTATAGGTATTCACGATGTTATACCTTTACCATATAAATGAGGCGTCAAAAATATAAATAAATGATATTATATAAAATAAATTGACGTGTGCATATGTGATTTCAACATGAAACTCAAATTTTAAGGGATAAATATTATTTACACTGTACCTAAATAATAATAGCTTTTAGAATTTTTGTATGGATGACTGTTTGTATTGCAGATGCTCTGAAATCTCTCAATGGATTTCAATGTCAATTTTAGCCATTTCAATATTTAGCAGGGTCCCAACAAAACAATAGAAAGTCCTGAGCTAAATAGAGGCTGGTAAATACCTCAACTTCAATAATAATATTTATGTACTGTAAAGCAGATTTAGATGACTTAGTAAAGAGGTGTGAGTCTGCAATTTTTTTAACACGAAACAATAGAAGTTAAAATTTACTTACCAACAATCATGTTTGTATCAACGCAAGCCTGCACCCAGTTGGGACCAACAATTGGCTTGCCGAGACCAACGGCACACAGCAACTTAAAAGTCCTTCTTAATTGTATAGTAATAACAACAGTGCACTCTTTAACATCAGAGACCACCTTAGCTCCTGTGAAATATTATACATACATGTATTTACTACAATATATCTACTTAGCTTAGGAATCATTATATACCGACAAAGAAATGCGCACCTAGTTTATTACCCTTCCCGCATTTGGAGATCTTTTGTTTACTTCGTGTTTAAAATTTGCAATTAGACAATAGCCTATTGTTATTGTTTTCGACTTTGTGGGTCGTTCACAGGAATAATTAACCAGGTGTGCAGATTACGGTTTCTCGGAAACCCCAGTCGATGCGGGCGATTTTTGTATTGTATAGTTAGTATAAAACAATGCCCGAACGGAGGGATGGGGCAGTCAAGCGAGGATTACGATACGAGCAAGACGTAGATTCGATGAGCGATATAGTGACGGATTTTGCGCGTATTATTGAATCGTGCAGTTTGTACTAGAAGTGTCTAATTATATTTGTACTTATGTTATACGTGTTTGTATAATAGGTAAACTCACCTATCTAGCAGACTATATATGCGATGGATAGTTACGTTTGTAACTTTAGGTAACTGGTCACTATGTATATAAATAATTGATAATAGTTCTAAATGTTTTTATTACACTTTAAAACACATTTCTATGAGATTTTACTTTTTAATGACACTGCCAAAATATTGTCTGTTATTTTATAGTTGTAGCTAGATAACCAATCAATTTGAATTATGAACACTAAAGTTTTTTTTAGGGCCAGCTACAACTCCAACAGTTTGTATAGTTCTAATAAATTCTATAGTAATTCCAACGGCATTTTAACTCGAGTCCTGCGTAACTCGTAACATATATATATACTATCGAAAGGTAATATTTCTGAATTCGAGTTTGAAGCTTGGTTAGGTTCAAGTTAAAACTTTGCTAGTGATAAATAGATAGCTCATTCGTAAAAAGAATTTTACTATGTATTTTAATGGAAAGAATGGTTATATAATAGTCTTTATCTTAAAAATGGGTAGTATTCACAAGATATGGAATTCAAATAAATAGGAACAATCACCCGAGCAAATGTTTAGGATAAAAATAGAACAAAATAATCCACTCACCCAATGTTTCCAACTTATGACGAACTGGTTCACTGGGGAAGGCAGTGAAAAGCACATAATGGGTCTTAATACCTCTGACAGGCGCCGATCTTGTTAAACTATTATTAGCATGTACACCTCTGCTCCTTTTAGAGCTCGGACCTTCAACATCTGTCTCTACAGATCTTTTCAAAGTTTTAGAACAGTCGCTGTTTAATTCTGAAGATACATTATACACTGTACTTTGGTCTGATTGATTCTTCAAAATTGATTTAATTTCTTTAACTGGTTGATATTCTTTTATAGTTCTCTGACGCTTACTTCGTCTAACTTCTGTTTCTCTGTCAGTTGTTGGTGAATATCTCTTGGTGTCTATTTTCTTTCGTTGTGATCTTCGACTTGTATTTCGTTCAGGAGAAATTGATTTTGATGTTTGTTCAGCTTCTAGTTTCTGTTGTCTAGTGCTGCGAGTACGCCGGGGAACACTACTTTTAGACTCGGAAGTAGCATCTGAATTACTGTTCACCTCCAACTTATTATCTGGTTTTTTGTGTTTACTGTATTGTGTATCAGCTGGTGATTTATTTTCGCTTTTCTGTTTACTAAGGGTATCAGTATTTTTGGACGTCGAAGCAACATCGGAATTACTTGTCGCCTTATTCTTATGAACTGATTTTTTGTATTTACTGTATCGTGTACCACCTTCTGGTTTGGTCGCACCTTTATTTTTACTTACAGTAACATCATTATCAGCCGCCAATACAGCATTGGTATTACATTTCACCTCAGTCTTCCTAGGTTCTTTTTTACTGTGATGTGTATCACATTCTGTTTCGATTTTACTTTTAGTTTTATTAACATCATTTCCTGCAGATTTCGAAGTATTCTCATTTAGTTGTCTGATATTTATCTTACTTTTTTTATCTTTCTTATTAGATATATCTTTATTTTCTTTTTTAGTACTTTTATTATTTTTGTCATCATTATCTTTTTTTGATTTTGTTGATTTTGTATCTTTTGTTGATTCTTTGTGGTCCTTTTTCTTCTCGGACTTGTTCTTCAATCGTATTATGTTTTCTTGAATTATTTGTGTATCGACATCGTCGTCACAAATTTCCTTTCTATTCCGCACCATGACTCTTGTCGGAAGTGTATGAATATCAAATGATTTAGTTAAATCCTTTTTAGCATCAATTGTAGGTTTTTTCTTCGGCCGGAATAAAACTGGCGTGTTTTGATCATCTGAACATTCACTTTCTGATTCACTTGACGTTTCTGTTTTAGATTGTACCAGTGACGATACACTAGCCTTTATATCTTGACTACTAGGCATTTCTGAGTCACTAAATGCAAATGGTTTGGACTTTTTAGGTGTAACATCAACGTCCGAGCCATCACTTGGTATTTTTTGAAGAGGTGCTACTTTTACACCAATCATATCACATACTTCTTGTCTAGAAAGATTTGAGACAAATGCATTCACTCCATCTTCACTAGAAGAATTCATACTTTTTGGAGATAAAAGTTGTGCCTCAATATGTGGATTGCTTTTATCATCTACATAATGTTTTCGTGTGTATGGTAATATTTCATTATTTTGATTCAGAACCTCATCTTTAGTTTTTTCTGTATCGCTAAATGTTTTTGGAGACTGCTGTTTTTGAGAACATAAATCATCATATATATCTTGTGTAAGTTTATAGTGTTGATCTTCTCTCAAAGTTATTTCTTTTATTTTACTTGTATCTTTTTTCTTCAGCCTACTATTAGATTGTAAGGGTATTTTAAATGGTGACATTAACTTTTCAAGACATTGGTTTATGTCGACTGATGTATCCTTAGTTAGTTTAGGAGAGTCTTCAATTAAAACTTGGGTTAACATGTCTTCAAACGGAACTTCGTTATTTGTATTGACAGTTGTATTACAATCAAGAATCTGTGTTGCCTGATCTTCAATATTACCTGTAACTATATAATTCGCTTTTGAAGCTGTTTCCAATTTAACAATATTTTCAGTATTTGTCAAATCATTATCATCTTTTTTGTAAAGGAATGGTTGTGTTAGAAGCAAATCTACATCCTCACAGTCTGTCAAATCGTCGTCAGACGTATTTACAGTCATTCTTGATTTTTTGTTAACTTTTGAGAGCTTGGAGTCATCATTAGAACCACTTTCTGCTAATGATGGTTCTTTATGAGTAAAGGATTGAGTTTCTGCGTTATATATGCTATCACTATTTTCTTTGTCTGACAAGTTTAAATCCAATTGCATTTCCTGCTGGTTATTCATGTCTAGTTTCTTTGGAAGAATAATTTGAGTGTCTAAGCTATGGATAGCCGATTCTGCATCGTGTGAATGAACAGATAATGTAGGCTTGTCATCCCGAGGATTAGGAGCTTGTGTTTCCATTTCATGTATATTAGTATCATAATCAGGTGGTGGCAACTTTGATATATTATTGATGATAGCTGCATTTCTATGAGGTATTTGAGTTTCTGCTGAATATATTTCATCATTTCGCTCACCAAACAAGTCTTGTGTTTCCATTTCATATATATCATATTTTTTACTTTCTGGCGTAGCTAAATCCGACATATTTAAGCTACAACTGGGACTAAACGATTTTGATTTTTTTGAAGAGTTCCAATAAACATTATCAATTTTGTTACTACCCACGGGTTGTATTGATACCATTTTGTTAGAGGGCTTTACAAAATGTAAATTTTTATTTAATGGTAGTTTTTTGTGTGGTTGTGATGGAATAACAAAAGAGTCATCCTGGAACAAAAAATATAAATCATTATTATATTAAGCGCACATCAACAAATTATTTTGAATAAGTTCCTTGTCTATCTATGTAGATAGTGTGGAAATTCAATATTCTCCGGCGTCAAAACAGAGAATATACAGTATGTCATGAAGTGAACATATTATTATACTTTGAGATATCAAACTTAATTTAGCTCAACCGTATCTTTTAACTCAGGTTACCTATTGATAATACCCGTGACACTATTTAGCAAAAGTGGAACTAATTATGAGAGCAACACATTAAAAATGCGTTATCGTTTGTAATTATGCATGTTGTTTTTGTAATTGTTTATTTTGGTAAGCAATAAAGTGTTATCTATCATTCTCGGTGCCATGACAATGTATTAGTTAGTAAATTTCAGTGGTGGTACTAAAAAACGCGACCGGGGCAACATCTTTTCGGCTATATTCGTCTATTTTCTCTAGAGAAACAAAGATTTTTTCTAGGTGAAACGTATGTTCTTTTGTATACCCCTGACAACTCGTATACAAAACTTCATGACGATCTGTTACATGGTTAAAGCGTAATAGAATAATAAATAGAACAGGATTAGAAATTAGTAAATCAAATATTTGTAAGGGGTAATATTCGAACCCGTTAGGGTTCAGAACCGAAACATCCAGGTTGCAAAAGTACCGGATTGTCCCAGCGTCATTGACGTCGTATTAGCACCGGTAATTCAAAATCGATATCCGATTCTTTCGGGAATTGACATCGACAGCTTAAAAATACGTTTTAATTGTTCCTTGAGGTTTATTTAATGCTTTTTAGTGGTAATTTAAAAACGAGAGACTGATGGAAATAAAATAAGTTATGATTGTGTATACCTACTTTAAAACGTTAAAATATTATTTTTTATATTTCCTGTACAACAATAAGGCGTAACTGTAAGTTATTTGTTTAAAAGTTATGTTTTGCTATAAAAATATAAATACCAAAGTCCCGGTTCTCAAAATCGTAACCAATTTCGAATACCGTAGTACCTGTATAATAAAGAATCAAATCATAAATAAAAGTATTTAAGTCCATACAATACAATACCGTTTATTGTACATCAACATGACAAAGAAAAATTACACAAGAAACTTAAATAATATAAAGTAGTATTATCCCCGCAAATTGCTAATGCGCTGGAACCTTGTCAAATTAACATGCACGTGACGTCATCAGGAACTCAATATGTACGCGTACTCGCCGGCCAGTGATGCTAACAGTACTGAGTGTTCGGATACGGTTACGTCACCAAAATGGCGGCCAGGCGCAATAGCAATTTGCGGGGATACTACAATGCGGCCTTAGTGCTTAAAACTACTCTTCCAGCAAACTTTTGGATAAACCAGATTATTTTCATTTTTTATTGTAAAGATAGCGTTGACGTGCACTTGAACTAGATAGTAAAAATAAAACGAAATTATTATCTTTATATAGTATAAAACAAAGTCGCTTTATGCTATATAACCGTTAACGAAGGAGTTAACGGTTATATAGCATATATATATATAAACCACGCAATGGATTATTAACCGGTTTCCACCATCAGTTAGTTAATTTTTCAAGGAAGGTATTATATATTCTAGCTTTTGCCCGCGGTTTGGCGATATATAGAGACCTAAATATATATTTTTTCAAATAAATCAGAGCTACCTAATAGGGTTTGACCCATGTAGCTGTGGGGAAACCTCTAGTACATATGAAACTATAAAAATATGTACGAACACATACATACAAGATAAACAATAAACACGTTATACAGTAATATGTCCATACCTTATCAGGTGACTCTGGTATCATAACTGCTGCAATATGCCAGGACTTAGGTTTGGCAAAGTTTTCAGGTGTAGCAGGAATATCAAGAACTTGAGTTGCTGGCAAATCACTATCATCTTCCAATAATTTGAATACAGCCTGAACTAAACCAAATTGAATTGTAGCACCTTTCTTTAATAGATAGGGTATGTAAGGGTCTAGGACTTGTAGAGTGTCCTGAAATATCAATAGGCAATAGTTAACTGACTTATTTCGAGTTAGAGTAAGTCTGTAGTCTTTTTTAAGGTTCTTAAAAATGCCTACAAACTTACTCTAACTCAATACGAATCAGACCGTTATACGACGTTTATAGTATATCGGTCATATACCGCGAAGAGAGATACTATAAAATTTGAAGTTCAAACTACTCATTAACAGTGTATTATATAGTTTATTTTGTAATCCATTTGATAGATTATTAATAAACTAATTTGTTTTTCAAAACTACGATCCACAGTTTTATGAATATCCTAAAATTGGCCTGCAACTTTCTAAATATTGCCCAGACCTACCCTAAAGAAAGCAAGCAGCTTACAGTTCACCTAATGAAACTAACTTATGTACATACTTAGTGTACTTCCTAAAAACTTGCCAAATAAAAAAGACAACAATGGTGTGCTGGTTCAAAACGGATGACTGTTCTTGGGTTATACTTTAAGCAGTGGTAACTAGGCTCATTGGTCCTAAAGGTCAGAGGCTCGATTCCCAGAATTTAAACTGGTCTGGTTGATATTGGGATAAACTTCCAATATGTTATCCATAATACAAGCGTAACTTGGTTATCATAGGGATGTACTATGCAGGCAAAATACATATTTACTTAAAATAATACTTACTGACATAAATTCATTATCTGATCCTGGATACTATGGAAAAAAGAACAACAATTGTTAATAATGTTTCAAATAATAGCAATGTAACTATTACTACTGTACTGTACTATTTAGTACTGTAAAATGAAGTCTATTAAAGATATGATTTTAACTTTCATAATTATTATCATGTTCATTTCTTATAGTGATAAAGATAGACAGAGAGATAGGTGTATTTCGCTTCATAATTAATGCTAGGATGATCCAGATCCGTTTAGCCGTTTTGGTGTGGTTGAGCAACAAATCTATCTATCCAAATGTTCACATTTATTAATATAGATATGTACCTTTATTAATGCAAACAATTGATTGTTATATTTTTAAATAAAATTAGGATATGCCCGCGGCTTCGTCCACACTTGAATTAATGTTGCCGAGGGAATTCGGGCTACACAAAGTATTGCAGCATTTATAAAAGAGTTTAGTGAAAACTTTATGGGAATAAGTTAATTTTTATGCATCCGAACAACTTCCAACCCTATCGGGAAAATTCCCATGATATTCCCGGCATTAAAAAAATCACACGTTTATTACATGAAATTTACTATCGATTAGTGAAAAAAATCACATTGGAATTCCATTATTTTTTAATCTGGTGATTTGTAATCATTTTCAGAAAAATTCCCGCGATATTCCCAGGATAAAAAGTAGCATAGATTTTAAGTCTAAAAATATGCTGTGGTACCAACGGAACCCGCATTTAAATCGGCCCAGTTGTTTTTACGTGAACCCTGAATAAATAGATAGACAAGAAAAGTCAAAATTGCATTGTGTTCTCCATCATTTATAATTATAGTCTATTTCAGTTTTTTCTTTTTTAATAGATTCAATGTGCAGACTCTGCATGTTTAAAATGTTATGATATTATAGATAATTTTTTACCGACTTCGAAAAAAGGAGGAGGTTCTCAATTCGTCGGTATTTTTTATTTATTTTTTGCTTTTTTTTATGTATGTTCGCCGACTACTCCGTCATTTATAATCCTATTTACGTGATTCTTTTTTTGTTCGACGCGGAATAGCTTCCAATTGGTCCCCTAAAAATTTTACATAGTTTGGCCCAGTAGTTTTCATTTTATGAACATTTTTCATGGAAATAATTTTCACTCCGTTCCATATGTACACCAATTACTCTGAGATTTATGATTCGATTTACGTGATTCTTTTTTTGTTCGACGCAGAATAGCTGCCATGTGGTCCCCTAAAAATTTGACATAGTTTGGCCCAGTAGTTTTCATTTTACAAACATTTTTTGTTCCCGGTTCTTGGGACCTATATTTTTTAAGAAGCGCGGCACCATTCGTAGGTCCACCCATACATAGCTAGACACTACTAGTCGGTGCAAAGTAAAACATAAAAATTACTATATTTTGAAAATTACTAAGCACCGACTTTAAGATGTTTTAGATAATATATATTAATAATAATAGCTTTAGAAATAAGTTATTTTATACATTTTAGTTTTTTAGTTTTATAAGTGGGTTTTTTTAAACGAAGTTTTTATTTTTTTGTAGTTAGTTCTTAGTGTGTCGTGATATACAGATTAAATGTCTCATTTACGAGGAGGAGTGAAATACCAAAAGTGTCACCTCTATGAAAACAATTATTGTGTATGAATTAACACACTGTGAATAAATGTAAGCTTCTTAGGTAGACAAGAATATTGTAGGCAACAAAACATACATTATCATTGCAATCATATAATACTTACATTCTGAAGTATGGTCTTATTAGCAGATCCCATATCCATAAGTGTATAGACCTTTTCATTTAATATATTTATTAAGGCATGTTCCCTTGACACAGTCTGAAACATAAAAAATACATATATATTAAGATTATCATGATAACTTTATATTTTATTACATTTAACACTAGAGTCTTGAACATATTTTGCTCAAACAACTTGGAGTGTATTATATCCTGTACTTAATAGTACAGATGAAAGTGAGTTGTACAAAGATAAACAAATATTATTTATGATGATCTTAAGTTTTTGATAGCATACTTAAGACAAGGTCACATAATTGAATTAAGTTAAATTAATTCTCAGAAAAAAATTACAAGTTTTGATTTTGTCGGATCATAACATAAGACTTGATTACAAGTGGGAAATTGCCTCACCTATTCAAGCATAGTGCATCTATTGTCAATGAATGAAAGAATCAATCAATCTCAATAAATAAAATATAAAATATATGTATACTTACTTATAAAATTGTACACAATAAAACAAATATACTCACATCCATATTGAGCACAAGATTGCACATTTGGGGATTTCTACCAATCTTGTTATGGCCAATTTTGATAGGATATATAATTCCATTTACTGCTAAATAACCAATCTAGGAAAAATAAATTAAAAATATTATTAATGTGATAAAAAAATATAGAATTTCAGATAATATAGTTAAAAATGTTCAATTAAATTGTTTTTTTTGGGGTTCCTGGTTGTCTCTTGCCACTAATACATAGAGGCCATAAAGTTTGGCGCGAAATATATCTTAACATATTTGTTTTAGTAACTGCGAATACTGATTCCACTAAGCTCATCTCGAACGAAAAACGCACTACTACTATCTAATCTAGGGTTGAAATTGGAGTTTTTTTTCATATAATAGATTGGTCTCTTCATAATCTGTACAAATAATAAATAGCCTCGAGTAGCCCATTGAAACATCCGAGTCGAACAAATATCCAGTAAAACAATATTCAAGAATTCAAGTTAATTCAACATAATTTGTAAATCAAGAAATACATAAGCAAAACACGCGATAGTACACGTTATATCTAATTTACCTGCTGTCCGCAAGCATTATTCTGATCCTGTGTAGTAAACAATCGTTGCGTACACTCCATTCTCGGTTAAATTTGGTACAAACACAGAACACTAGTACTCTCTACCGAGAGGGTACAAACGACAACTACTAACTACTATGGATACTGATACTACTACAGTACAAACTAACTACAATAATTTTAAGATTTTTAAGTTTACAGCTACCGATACCGATCCAGCACCAACAACCAGCGGACCATGCAACCACAGAGTACTTTATATATACTGGTATAGAGTCAACAGTCATAATATATATACTAACGCACTCTATCGGTATACGACGCAATACAACGGCAAAACCGTCCAGGGCGTCTAGTATTAATTTGATTATTATATTAGACTTTTGGAAATGCGGGAGTTAATAATTTAACTCCTGCATTGCCCAAAAGCCTTTTCAAAAAATGTTTATTTGTTATTAAATAAAACAACAATTTAGCGGTAGCGTGATTTATTATGTTTCCTGTTATTAAAATATTCAAAGGCATACATTTTCATAACATCATTTGTATCCACATCTAATCTGGTGCCGTTAGGATGATTTACTTACAAGTTTTACCGCATATGGGCACACAACAACCTCTTTCAGAAGAAGCCATAATCCAAGTCAACAGAGAACAAATCGTTAGGCACATCGGTGTTCAGGGTGGTGTTCAGGGTACATGCGTAAGTCCAACGTGATCACAGAACACTAGTAAACGTGATAAGCGAAGTCTTCGGAGTCCAGGAAGCAAACAATGTTGTCGAAAAATAATCAGAACACAAACAAAGTACATACGTTCACGAGTGTGAGTCGTATCGATCGGAATGTCGTTTTGGTTTTGACATAATTGACATCTTTGAAATAAGTTTTTTGTAAATCGACAATTCATCAAAAATCCAGTAATTAAAGTTAAAAAGAGCTTTATAATTTGAAAAAGTGAGGAATAGAATTTACGTACTTTAAAATATATTTATTAACTGATATGGCTTGCAAAAACATAATAACATATCAAATATTTCTTAAACAAGTATTAAAACAACTGCGTATAACGAAACATATTATTTTCATTCATTTGGTGTTTAATTTGAGAACAGTGACATCTACTGCAATACGTACCTACTAATAGAACGCAAAAAATCTCTAAGAAAAAATAATTGTACTGACTGTTATGACACTGCATGCAACTTAAAACAAATGAGTGTGAAAAAAATTTAAAAAAATCGCTATTAATTTATAGATTTATGAATGTTTTAATTTCCTGTTAGTGCTTAGATCTTTCGGTCCTTTTAATTTAGTCAGGTTATTCGTAGAATGATTAAAACATTACATGACAGATAGCACTGCTAGCAGCCTTAAGTTTTTGCTTCACATATATTTGTTTTCTAAGTTATTTATATATATGTAAATATTTATAAAAACATAAATATTTATAATAAATAAATATTTTTTAATATATATTTAATATATTTTTGAATACATTTAATTAAGACTCTTTATAACTAACCAAAGTAAATGGAGTCATTGAAAAAATAAGTGCCAAATTAATCAATCAATACTTATTAATGTAGTTAGGGAAGGCTTATTATGATCTTATTAAATTGAGTTAATCGATACCTTCGCAATTAATGTATCGACAAACCCTACGTAAATAAAATTGTTAAATGGAGTAAAGCATTCTTTACAATGATATGTGCGTTAACTTATGTAGTATACACATTGGTTGCGTCTGCATGGGTAACAAATGTTCCCAATATAAACTATTTCAACGTTATTACATATTTATGTGCTATATTTTACGGACTAAGATGTATTAATAAAATAATCTATTTGTTATATTAAGACATACATTAGAATTTTTTTAACAACAACAACAAATCACAATGCACAAATATTCTTACCAATTTAAACATTAAGAGCTGTGCAACTTTTTTTAAACTGTACTGTAGTTTTAATTATTACTCAGAAAATCTAAAAACTTAATCAAATATCAAAACATAATTTAAAACAATAAGTTATTGGCAAGTTTACTGTTTGGGTCCAACAAACAGAGGAGATAGTAGTTGAAGGGTCCAAACCAACTCCGACATAGAAAACCTCGTGGCCGAGCCTAGAATAATTGAAGAGAGAACGGCTCAGTATCTCCGCTGGCTCGGTCACGTAGAACGGATGGAGGAGGATTGGAATGTGAAGAAAGCATACTTGGGGCGACCAGTCAGTATCACTAGAAAGATAAGAATGGATCACCTAAACGAACTTCACAACTGAGAAGACTAGACTAGACTTAAGCATATATTTA
The DNA here is from genome assembly GCA_949752895.1 of Dendrolimus pini. Taxonomy (NCBI): domain Eukaryota; kingdom Metazoa; phylum Arthropoda; class Insecta; order Lepidoptera; family Lasiocampidae; genus Dendrolimus; species Dendrolimus pini. Next base: position 7,743,283 of record OX457129.1, on the reverse strand, counting down.
TATATGATGACATTCTTTTTATTGATAAAAAACGTTAATAAATATTACAACTTTCATTCTTTCAAAATAGATCAAAAATATTATGTTTACGCCAGTGATATTATGATCTAGAATGTTGTCGTAGCTACGTCTCACAACACGACTCGCTTTAGCTCTATAGGCTCTTGATTGGGCTATAATGAGAGTTGTCGGCTCAATTTCTATTACGTGTCGCTGCTGAGCTAAAGGAGTAGTACAGTTCCTTAGAGCGAATGACCTATATCCCTCTTTACTTTTTAATCAGCCGTTTTGCAGAAATTAGCCGTTTTGTTAGCGGACGTGGGACGTGGGTCCGCTACTTCGGAGACTTCTGCATCTCATCCTTGCGATGGTAAATCTTAATATGGTTTCATATTCCAAAATCGCCTTCCTTTAGATTTTATTATGGGAGATTCCATCTACCTGTTGTTAGTCATAAGACACCTATGCCTAAAATCATCCTTAAAATTTACAAATATCTGACAGGATTAATTATCGATTATTCGATACTGAAATGGGTTCTACATTATGCAGTATTTACATGGTCGATAATAAACTCATTGTACCTGCCATAGACTGCAGCTCGTTGCTTAGCATTATTTTCTTATTAAACAGATTCACAGGTCACACAATATAAATCAGTAACTGCGATATCCAAAAGCAGTTTTCCTTAATAGATTCGCCAGAGTCCAAAACTACATATAGATCGTTAATAATAATTCACTTAGTAAAACAAACAGAAAACTATCCCAGAAGTTAAATAAGTTGCAAATATGACGAAAGTCGGCACTTGATTTGAATATGCATGTTTATTTAGAAATATTAAATAATATTATATTCGATTAAATAAAAATGGTTTTCATTTGAGTTTTTTGATAATGTCATTAATTCGACCGACCAATCACACTATTGGATTTTTATATCAACACAAAACTTGATGTGCAGTGATATGTATTAATGAAAATTATATACAATTTATAAATAATATGAAATTTTATTTTAAATACAGTTGGAATTCATGGTGGAAGAAATCTCCATACCTAAGCATACAATATATAGAATATCGGTCTTATTCATAGACAGAGTGTTTGAACGCTTCTTTAGGCAATAAGCGTTCAAACTTACTCTCTCTATGAATAAGATAAAGTGTATACACAAACTCGCTATACGTACACATACACACATATACACATGAACACACACACACACACACATGCATACATTAGGTACGTTCATATACGAGTTAGCGCCATTGATACTCGCTAGATGTGCTAGTAGTACGATTCTCCCGACTGAAGTCTCTATCTCCATATATTCAATGTACTCTGTGAATAAGATAAAGTGTATACACAAACTCGCTATACGTACACATATACACATGCACACACACACACACACACCCATGCATATATTAGGTACGTTCATATACGAGTTAGCGCCATTGATACTCGCTAGATGTGCTAGTAGTAAGATTCTCCCGACTGAAGACTATCTCCACTTAGTCTAAGTATCTCCATATATTCAATATACTCTATGTATATTCAATATACTATATGCAGCGGACCAGCGATACAGCCATAGAAAATAGTAATAAAAGGTCTTTCAACAAGGACGGGTCGATGTTGAAATTAAATAAAACAAGCTGTTTGTGAGATATTAAAGAATTTTTTTTATTTATTTGGAAGGCCCATTTATGCCATTATATATTAAATATGACATCGTGTAAATGTCCACCGCGGCTTCGAACGGTGGCACGGATCCGAGAGGTCCAATTTTCAATTACTCTACTGCATAGATCCGGCTGAATCTGAGCGATGGCCTGTGTTATGTCGACTTTCAGGGCATCGATTGATTGCGGATTATTGCCATAAACCTGCGACTTAAGAAAACCCCACAAGAAAAATTCTAGCGGGGTCAAATCGCACGATCTTGGTGGCCAATTCACGTCACCTCTGCGAGAGATAACCCTACCCTCGAACCGTTCATGCAGAATGTCCATTGTGTCGCTCGCTGTGTGGCACGCAGCTCCGTCTTGTTGGAACCACAAGTTGTCCACCTCCATATCGTTCAATTCAGGCCAAAAGAAATTGTAAATCATTGATCTGTAGCGTTCGCCGTTGACAGTAATGGCCACGCCATCATCGTTCCGAAGAAGTACGGACAAATGACGCCGCCGGACCAAAATCCGCACCAAACAGTAACTTTTTGTGGATGCATTACCACCTAGTGAACATCATGTGGGTTGTGGTCGTCCCATATACGGCAATTTTTCTTATTAACAAAACCATTCATCCAAAAATGCGCCTCGTCGCTAAAGATGATTTTTCAACCAAAATCGGGGTCCTCTTTTAAACGTTCTGTAGCCCAGTCAGCGAACAAACGGCGTTGTCTATGGTCATTCACTTTGAACTTTGAGCTCCTGGGTCAGTTGGATCTTGTACGGATGTAGGCCCAAGTCCCGACGCAAAATTCGCCAAGATGAAGTCTGCGAAAGGCCGAGTTCTTGTGCACGGCGAGAAATCGACTGCCTCGGAGTCTCCTGCACACTCTCACGGACAGCAGCGATGTTCTCGGCCGATCTGGCGTTCCTTTGACGTAAGGGTGTTGGTTGGTTGTTTACCGAACCAGTCGTCTCGAATTTGGTCACCAAACGTTGGAGAGTCGACTTTGAAGGGCCACCGCGTCTGCCGTAAAATGGACGTAATGCGCGCAACGTTTGCACTAACGAACACTCATTTTGATAATAAAGTTTTATCATTTGTACGTGCTGCTCAATCGTGTAACTTGCCATGGTGATTTGGCATCAGTAACTGAAGAAATAACAACGCATTTGACAGATGCCGCCAAAATAACATGGCCGCCACAAACTGTCAACATCGACCCGCCCTATTTGAAAGACCTTTAGTAGAACTCACCACAAAGGCAGGCAAAGGAATCTTAGTCCATACAGCCAATTCTGATGTTTATTAATGTCTACGTTCAAATTCTAAAATGAGGGTGGGATATTGATACACGGCACATTAAAATTTATTTATTATGAACAAATCGGAACATTTTTAATATAGGTTAGAAGGCTAAGGCGGGTGCGAAGCGAAGCGGAGCACTCGCCTTAGCCTTCGTGGTTATTTTTTTATAATCACCCAAAAATAATTTTCCGACACATTATACATTACGGAACAAGATCTGCTTATATGTTACTACAAAGTATACGCGAGTATTTGCGTACTGCTCTTGTATGGATTGGAAGAACTTCGTAAAATACTTATTTTCAATCGTTAATTAGGTTAGGCATGCGGTATAAACGTAAAACAAATGTGTGAAATTTTTTTTAAAAAAATCGCTATTATCTTATAGATTTATGAATGTTTTGAATTTCCTGTCTCCATATATTCAATATACTCTATGAGGTTAGGTTAGGTTTTTTTTTCAATATCCTCTCTCCGGACGAACGAGGTTATCCGGGCTAAGTACTCGTATTAATAATTATAAATTGTTCGTACGGTAGCCGTATTAATCATTATAAATTGTTCGTACAGTACCCGTATTAAATTCCGCTAGATATTCTTGGTAAACTATAAAAATGACTTCTCGTATGAAAAGTATCATTGTTATATCCGTATTACTTTTAATGGATAAGGAATACTTGGATCAGCGTTAAAATTAAATATATATGGATAAATTCGCTTTGTTATAGTTCACTGACTTTGACTACAGATATGTTAGAATATTCCCAGAAGGCAAAAAATTTGTTCATGTTCTCGAAGTGATAGTAAGGTTATACACAAAAAATATAGACGATAAAGTTTATGTCATTTTAATATTAATTCAAATTTTCCGGAAATTAAAACTGATAGATATTATTTAATTTTACTTTATTTCAATAAATCTATCTAAATATTCTATCTGGCTAACTGCTTCTTCATTCATGTCTTGGTTAGAGCTGGCTACAACATCATCTTCGTCGGACTCGGAGTCAGAAGTACTGCTATTGTCATCCTCGGAATTTACAACTAATCACTCACACAGAGTAAGTTGACACGAATCTTTCCAATCGTTTTTAGTGATATCGAAAGGCACGATTGGTGTTTTCTATAATGACTGAAAATCATAATCTATTTCAATCGTCACAGAATGTAGTTCGACCAAAGTTCAAAATAAAAGAAATTATTACGTAAATTTATTCAAACCATATCGTAAATTTATGTCAATCTTATACAAGAGATCCAAAATAGCAATTATAAAAGATAAAAACTACAAATAGTAAATAGGTCCCAAATCACCGTCATTTGGAAACGTTCCCAAAGCGCTGGCCGCATTACCACGTTGTATGGCAACGCTTATGCGTTGCCCAAAATACAGGCCAGCGTTTTGGTTTTGTGAGACATCTATCAACCGTTTTGATAGGTCTCGATAAAGGCGATGGGCTTCTGGACCCCATGGCCCGAGAGTATCGACACCAAAAGCCACAAATATGTATCCACTACCAATGGATGGATATTTGCGGCGTTTTAGGTCCTCTTGTCGGGCGGCAGCTGCACCAGCTGCCACAGCCGAATCGGGATGATTGGGCGCTGCCAAAGTGTCAACGCACGTGCGTCCCAAACCAATGGTCGTCCCATCTTCCATGGCGCCAAAGACATCACGTCCGGTCTCTTGACATCGTCGTGACACTGTCCATTTGGCTCTAAAATGGCTGGGGTCCCGGTGGTGACAAGAGCCCGGCGGGTAATGTCATTTAGTGCAGCATGGCGTGGTATTCTGCCGGGGCTTCTGACTCATGACAAGCCATGGTGACCTGAACCACCGACTTTATTTCCGCATTGACAGCGATAAGGGACTACAGCCGGTGTCCCCAGTCGTATAGAGGCAGCAATCCTAAATGTAATGTCATCTAAGAGTGTGCCTAAATTTGATGAGGGCAGCGCTTGAAGCCACAAGCCTGACTTCCATTTTGAGACTGCTAAGAGGCGAGCTCGCTCAGCTTCGTTGACACTAGAGGATAAGAGATTTTTATACACCAACTTCCTGAGCGGCCCGTCCCAGAGCTTCTGTGATTTGGGCTCTACTGGATAATTTTGGCTTGGGCATGCTAGTGACCATGCGTTTCTGGCCTCAGCATGTATGGGACCTCAGTCACTTAGTGACGGATTTATTAGTTTGCCAATGAGGTCCACAGTACTATAAACTGAGGACAGAAAAGCAGGTAAAGCTACATCTGAAATTCATCTACGATTGAATTCAAACCAACAATATAAACTTAAATATTCCTGTCATATCAGTGGTTCTTTGGCAACCATCGTTGAGATAATTATATTAATATTATTTATAATATATTATTGAATATTGCTCACTTCATATTCCGCAATATATAATATGTAAACTTTATAAATTATTTTTCTTCCCGGACTTCGAACAGTTTTATTTTTACATTTTTCAGGTGTTTCAATCACCGTTGATATGTAATGAAAAAATATTACGAGGACCTGTACCTTTGTTTACTTCATATATGAATACAGAATCACAGACTTGAGACTAGACTATGACTACAAATGCTGCTAGTAGAAAAGAAAAAGAAGTGTCTGTTTAAAGACATTTATGCCAGAATATAGACGGTTCAGTAGACGATTACTCTGCAATATTATGTACGCCGATTGGAGCGCTGCGTGCCGAGTCTGCAAGGCTATATATTGGTGAGCGACTAGTTAAAAAATTAATAAGGAAGTTATACTTTGATTCCATATAATGTATTAATTAAAATCAAAACCAAAGCAGTTCACAGTTAACACACTGGCAACACGTAATGTGATTGACAACGACAAGCCAGCACGTAAAATTTTATGAAAAAAATTTAAGTCTTTTCGAAGAGATTCAACATGGCAGGAGATCAAATGCAATTTTACCAGTTACTAAATACATTATTATCAACAGATAACGACATTCGATCACAAGCGGAGGTGAGGAATAATTGTATATTTTTCATTAGAACTTTCTAAATGGGAGGCGTCTTTTGTGCCGGTTTTTTTGGGGAAGACATTTGTATCGGCCTCAGCCTCGTGTCGAAACGTGGTCATGATGATGTGTTCATGTAATTCTTTTTTAATGTTCAACCAGAATAGCTAGATTATTACAAATGTGATACAATGAGCCCGTTGACCGTTAGTTAGTGACATGGGCAATTTAGCAATTAATCATGAGTTTTTTTTTCCCACCATCTATAACCGCTATTTGATAGTGCGCGAGATTAACGAACATGCGGGCTATCTATACCGGTTCTTTTAAATTGTTGTTATTCAAAATCCTGAGCTTAGCTCTTTTTGAATTATTTTTTTGTTAGGTAACTTTTCCTCTGTCTTTTATTTGTCCCGTTTATGTAAAATTTGACACAATTTAAATATACATATTCTGAAACATAACTAATGATTCATAGATTTACTAAGATATGAATCATTTCTATCATTTCAAGTACATTTACACACTCATTTGAAGGAATATATAGTTATCTGTTCATCCTTCTACTCCTACTTTATATTTGGTACCAAACTGTTAATGAAATTTATAAAAATTCTAAAACAGTCGTCTACTTCTGTAGGTGTTTCTATTATTATATTTCCTTTTTAATTATTATACCACTAAATTTCCTACCAAAATTAAATTATGGGTGTGAACATTTTTGAGTATCATAATATTATATTATATGGTATGTTTTCTATCCATAGGAGGCTTACAATAACATAGCAACAGAGGTCAAAGTAGTTCACCTAGTGGGCGCCATTCAAAATGCAGAACTTGGTGAAGAAGGCAGACAGACTGCAGCCGTGCTCTTACGACGGTTGCTCAGCTCAGACTTTTTTGAGTTTTTTCCAAAGTTGCCATTTGAACAGCAAAGCATGCTCAGGGGACAACTCCTACTCACTCTTCAGATGGATGTTAGCCAACAGTTGAGACGTAAGGTAAGGTTTTAATACTTGTTTTATGTAGATAGATAACTTTTTATTGTACACCATTAAAGAAAGCTTACAACTATTCTATTTGTATACAAAGGGTGGTCTTGTAGATAAAGAGCAATATTTTCCACACAACCCATAGCATGGATATTGCTCATATGCAGGCATTTTTTTTGTCACTTCTTTTTTGGAGGCAGGCTAATTCTCGAAAGCTGTAAGTCTATAATTTTTGTAAACCCCCCAAATTGGTGTAAGTAATTTTTTTATTGTTTAAAAACATTACAGTATCGAGAAGCAGTTTAATTTTTTGTAAGGGTTACCAAAATTGATTTCTATCATTTTTTCCAAATTCTTTCATTTATTAAGTTTTTATGGCAGTTTTTCGAAAATTTCTTAAGGGCACTGCATGCCCCCACAAAAAAAAGCCTTGCTTATATGTATATATATAAATGAGTTGTATATATACAACTGGTGGTGGTATATATATATTATTGTATAATTACTCATATTTTAATTATAAATATACAAGTATATTTTACTGTGTAGTTATAAAAAGTGTGTGTTGAACTGAACTCTTAATTCCTGCTTGAACATATCTAGAGTTGTAGTATTCAAAAATAGTCGTAGTTGCATGTATCTGATTCAAATCTGACAATAAATCTGTCCCTTGGAGATTTTTGCAACAAATATTTTGACTCTTACGAGTGTCAATTAAAACTTTTCTTTTCTTAAATGAATGGCTCTAATTGGTCAATTTTACTTTTGTGTATTAAATAAAGCCTATATAGTGAAGTTCACTATTAGTATTAGATTTGGTTCACTATGTGAACACACTTTAGTCTACTACTTACACAGCTACCGAATTTAAAAAAAAGAGATTTGTTTATGTTACAATAAATTCTAACATTATTTAAATACAAAAGAGTTAAAATAACATCTTTTCTATCTTACTTTAAATATATCATGATAGGAATAATTTACATTATTGTGTAAACAATAATTATTACTCTATTTGATTCCTGCTATTTGTACAAACTTATAATACTTTTGTAAAGTCATTCAAAATCTATGAGGTTACAATTTTACTAAGATAATAAAAAGTATTTTAGTTTATATGATAGTCTACTGCACCTATTTCAAACCCAAAAGCTGAAAGACAATATTGTACAACAATAAGATTAAAGTCAGTCATATAAATATGACTGAATTCAATATTGTCTATGTTTGTCACAAATAGACTCCAAAACAAAGACATGAAAGTTTAAGTTTCATGTTTTTGATACTATTTTTCATATTTTGAAAGATTTTAATTATATTAATATAAAGACCAAATCACGCAAAAATACAGTGGCGAGCACAACACAGTGATATAATAAAATTTAAAATACGAAAAGTAGTTGATAAAGATTTTCTATAAAATATATACCTATAAACAACTTTTAAGATGAGCGCTAGGTAGATTTTTTTATGTTAAACAGCACTAATTCCAAGTAGAAGAAAAAATGTTTATGATTTTTTGTGCATGCTCTATATTCCTTTGCGCTCTGGTTCTCGAACTGTAACAGTATACAAATTTCCTATCCAAAAATTTTACATCTAATTGAATATGTTGTATTGTATGGCATGCGAATTAAGCAAAGCAAAACAGCGCATATGTCAATCGTAATTATCTTTTTCGATCCGAGGATTGTTTCTTATAAAGTCAATATGATAAACCATGGTTATCAGTGCAAATCGGCAATCATAATCATTGATCCACAGAGACGTTTGTTTTGTTTTTTCGAGTATTATTTGAATGCATCAAATGAGATATTGTTTTGTGTATATTTCCATTCTTGATAATTCATAGAGTAAATCTATCTGTCTATAATATTATAAAATTCTATAAATATTATAAAATGTGTGCCGTGTCTGTACATTAAAGCTATTTCAAAAAACAACTAGAATATACTTTATTATAAACGATGAAGAACACGATACATTTTTGTCAGTTTGTTCGGGATTCACGTAATAACTAATTGGCCAATTTTGATGCCGTATTCGCCTGATCAACAGCAAATTCATAGACTTAAAATCTGCTCTACTTTTTATCCCTGGAATCCCCGTGAATTTTCCCGGGACCGCTTTGAAGTTTTTGAAGTGCATAAAAATTTGGTTATCCTGACACAGTTTACTAAAACAATAATTTACATTATTTTTAAATGCTGCAGTATATTGTGTCCTGCGAATCCCGTGGAAAATTCTAATCAAGCGTGGACGAAGTAGCGGGCACATCTTAGTATAAATATAATATCAGCCCATAGGGGTCGAACTGCTAGCTCGAGTCTTCATTTTTAGCTGCACGGTAGATATATTATGTACTTGATACTTTTGTCCACCGCGGACTGGCAGGTTTCACACGATGTCTTAGACCTTCAGTACATAGTGATTATAACAACGTGCGCATGCATGTTGTTATAATCACCACGAAGGATTATAGATTTTAGGATACTTTCTAACTATGTAGTCAGAATAGCAATGTAGCATCCTAAGAGGTGCAGTCTTCTCGACTTGCCGAACTCATTTCATTTGAGACTATTTAAGTTTGATGACACAAAACTACCAAGGCTTTTAAAGCAGTATGGGTAACCAACAAAACTACGCCCTCGAACTACACAAGCTTAATAAATCAGATTAACCATCCCTTTTAAATAGGTTAATAATCTCGTTAGGGCGTTTCACTGCATTAGTAATGTATGTTCAATACAAGAAAAATCTATACATTGTATAAATCTATATACCTACAAAAGTAGTGGTATTTATATATGCTTTTAAGACGGCACTAGAATTTCGAGTTAGATTCAAGTAGTTAAGTGGGTTCTTAGTTTTTCCGCCTCACTTGCAAATGAGGTTAGAGTGCTTGATCTAATTTTATACTAACAGACGGCTTGAGTTTATAGATTGGAAAGGTCTTGCGGCCTTGAAAAAATACTGGTTCCTATCAATTTCGATCTGTAAATAGCATTCCTTTTTCGGTGCACTTTAATAAATTTCTAGTACAGTGGCGGAATGAAAAAATTCGCTAGTTTCAAATGGATTAATTCAACGTTCTCCGAGCACACCTTTTCAAACTAAGTCACAGAATAGACTGTTCCACAGAAAATTATGTTTAACTGTTTGACAATAAAGTCAAAGTAGTTTGATTGTCTATTTTGTCTAAGAATATTGTTTAGAGATGGAAAACCTTTTCATTGGTTTTAATATTTATGATAAGCGTAGTGATTACATCCTCTTCGTTTTTTATTGTTAATCTCAGCGTCTGTTATTGCAAACACTGCAATTTTCTTTTTCACCTTTCTATCTATAAATACAAAATAAATATATTGTTTGTTTTGTAACGTCAGAATAACAGCTTCTTACTAATTGCATATTAAAGTATATACGGTACTTATATCAAAAACTCTTTTTTTTCTATCTGGATAGCATTTTCACCATCTTTTTTTGGATTCCAAGAAAAAAAATCAACAGACGAAGTCGCGGGCACATCTAGCATTTTTTAACATAAAAAACTTGAGAGGTGTCAAGGGACACCCGGATGGAACGAAGTTCCTTTCGATTAATTAGTGAAGGAATTGTAATTAAAGTTATAATAATATTTTTTTTTGTTATTAACAAATATCATGTAATATAAACTTAATCAGTAGGCTCAATTTTAGTAAAACACGCGCACGCCGCACGGCCAACAACTATAGCAAAAAGTGTCGTTACAAATTTTGGTCTTAATTTTTTCCGTCTAGCCCCCTTTCGCAACGCGCGATAAGGAACTTCGTTCCTAAATTTATTACAATACTGATATTACTGTTTCTTGTACTCGTGCAAGCAAAAGTCAACTTTTATGTGACGAACATTTTAATTCCGTTAATGTACATTTGGATTGACGTATTATGTCTTGTCAGTTTATTATACTGATGATTTTATTGGGCCAAGACCTCTTATTCCCCGCTGATGCTCAAGCCATGATCAGCAGCCGACCTCTACATGAGACTCCTTCGCCTAGCGGTGGGTAACCAACACAATTCTAAAAACTTCGCCCTCGAACTAATAGTAAATAAATAAACCAGCTGACGGCTTTTTGGCTAACGGGTGAATGACTCGTCAACAGATGGCCGATGGCTTACGGCTAACCCGTAAACATGTCAGTTATCAATTTTATTCGCCAACCATTAGTCAGTTGGCGAAGTGGCTGACAACTTCCGTGACTGTTTTGTAAACAACCGCTAATTAGATGGCTTTTACAATTGCTACCCACTTTCACCGCTGCCTCCTGCGTGACGATTCTCAGAACCCAACCTTAGCCGTTACACGAAGGCTGTCATGAAGAGAGAGTGCAAGTTTTTCTCGCATGCTTTTTAATTATTAAATAAGCCCACATTATCTTTCTCAGCAATATGAAAACATCCTGTCTGTGAGTACCTGCTAAGACAGGGGCGCAGTCTAAACTGGTGGCTACCGACCTTAGTTTAGGAGCACCGGGGCGTGATTTTAGTGGGTACCCAGAATTCCTACACCTCACTGCCTGCTCCTGAGCACCAAAGTATATGAAAAGCATTTCCATGTAACAATAAAATGCAATGTCTTAGTTCGGGACCCTAAACAACATAATTAATACTTATAGTTACATTAATATTTAAATAAATTTACGAATTAAGATCATACATTTCAATATGTATTAACTTAAAGCTATTAAAATGACAATCTTCATTTTTAGATCTGTGATGTAGTATCGGAATTAGCAAGAAATCATGTGGATGAAGAAGGAGTTAACCAGTGGCCGGAGTTTTTGGAATTCATGTTTCAGTGTGCGAATGCCCAAGACCCTAATCTCAAGGAAGCCGGTATCCGAATGTTTACGTAAGTATACTTGACGTATTTACAAAAGTATAGATTAAATTAATATATTTGATTTATTGAAAATTAAACTAGTTTCTTGTATGTGTTTGTTTGTGTATTTTATTATTAATTACAATACATACTGTAGAGATAGTACTTTGGTATAAGTTTTCTTAAAAAGAATGTTTTTCTTGTAGATCAGTGCCTGGAGTATTTGGCAACCGTCAAACCGAGAACTTGGATGTGATCAAACGCATGCTCCTATCTTCACTCCAACCTACAGAATCTGAGGCCCTTCGTACACAAGCCGTTAAAGCTGTCGGTGCCTTTATACTCCTCCATGACAAGGAACCAGCCATCCAGAAGCACTTTGGTGACATACTTATTCCATTGATGCAGGTATGTCTGAAACCCTTCTAAAGTACATTTTATGTGTATTTACACTATCCGGTGTTTGGAGAATAGAGTGGGGAAAGTAGTTACTATTATCGAAATAGCATCTCGAATTGTTTTCAGTGCCTGCAGTTTTGTGCCTTTGCTGGACAGAAGTCCTTAAAAGTATGGAAATCAATTGCCCAGCCCGCGCTATGTGTATTTGTGTTGAATTTGTATGCCATGCATATTATTTCAAAATGTTGGGACTATATTTTCATACAATAATTCCTCGTTTTTATTTATACACCACTTAATGTAGGGGTTAACATTGAAATGTGATAAAATCTTTTACTGCAGGCACTAAACAGGCAATAAATAGCCTGAGTATGCATTACTCCATATTGTATATCTGCAAACGTTTTGCAAATCCATTGGCTCCAATATTTGCCATATAACATATAATATTGCTACTCTTAGCCTGTCGAATTATAATTGCTCCTTGAATTTATATTCTGGAATTCGGGGACATTACTACCAGAAAACTTTGGTTTACAGTAAAATAAACATTAAATGCAAGTATAAATAAAATGGGCATCATATTTTTTAATTTTAGTTGTTTACACTTGGCCTAAGGTAAACAATTTCCGACAGCAGTTTACAAGAAAATGTTCAGCTGTTATAATAATAATGAATAATTCTGACAGCACCAATAATCATTTAATTGTTTATGTTGCTCACTCCCGAATGCCAGAAACCAGTGATTCTACGTAATAATATTCGAGATGTGCCAGTAAATGGCTGTTAGTTCAATGTGTATTTATTTGATGATCAATTTTACATCAGTATTCATTTACAAAGGTTGAATATTACGTGAATAAGTATTTCTAATGCACACGATTTTACGTGCACATTTTTCTGATAAGATGTGTTACTGCCAGAGTGTGCTAAAATAATCTTTGGGATTTTCGCTAACACCATTCTTTTTTATAAGTTGGAGTTTGATAGTACCTCCCAAGACATTTGTTCCGAGATAAAGATAAGATAAAGCTAATATTATAATTTCTAAAATAAAACGCGTTATGCTTCTAACTTTTAACATCTTTAGAACGTAAAATTCTGTTTGCGCCCGGACCGTCCGCTACTTCGTGCCTGGGGTCCACTTTCACACTTCGTTTTTTGCTTCGAGTAGCCGAGCCGTCTTCGGTACTCTTTATTGTAAAATTATTTGGCATAGATAGACCATAGCAGCATGTCTAGACATCAAGTCTTTCTACATTACATCTTTTTTTTTTACTTATGTAATCCTTATATATATATAATTGAAATCCACGTATATAATGTCTCATCACTATATCTCGAGAACTATAATACTTATAGACTTAAAATTTGGCATGGACCTTCCTTTCGCCAAGTAGAGGTCAGCTAAGAACGGATTTTACGGTACGAGAAGCGGGCAGGTGTCAGCTAGTTTAATATATAGGTAAATATTTCATGTGGGCCTCTATGGCTAAATCCGAAATGATAAGATAAATAGCGAAAAATACGTAAAGAAGTTGTGGGGGCCGATTTTGATGAAAACTAAAGTGGTGTTATTTGGTTTTTGAAAAATCAATTACCTCAGTCAGAAATTTTATCGACTGATTTAGAAAAAAAAATACAATTGTAGCAATCTATTTCTATGTTTTCCTGGATGAGGAAAGCGAAGGAGGACCATGATGGGTTGAGCTGACTTGGCGAGGTCTGCGTCTGCAGTGGACTGTGATTGGCTGACGATGAGATTTCTTCTACAAATCTTTTTTTTAAATATCACTCTATTCCAAATACTTACCTGTGTTTTTTTTACGTTTGCCAGGTAATAGTCGAGTCTATTGAAAAGAGTGATGACGACTCTGCTCTGAAGGTGCTGATTGAACTTGCTGAATCGGCGCCTAAGTTCTTGCGCCCGCAGTTGGAGCCTATATTCCAAGTCTGCATAAAGGTATTGTATAATTTGTTAACATCTAATAAAGTACACAAGATTATTTTAAATAAAAAAAAAGTCTACTATTCCTATCTATTTCCTAAAAGTACTAGTGTAAGACTTGTTGCTTGTTCTCAATAAATTAATCCAAACATGTACGTATGTATGCATCGAATAGGGCCCCAATTCTGCTATCATGGCGTTGCAAAGATATTCAAAGTACGATTCCATTGTGATAGTGTAAAAATTTTGTCATTTACTAAATCCACATTGTTTCCGTATCGTTGCCGCAGACTAATAGTAGAAAAAATTGATATTACCATCAGCAGAAATGGCGTCAGCCGGTACGAATATTTACATGCTACCAAAAAAAATTCACATTATTTCGCGAGATTTCGCTTATAAATATTAATAATAATTAACAGAATACTGAAATATAATAGTAATTGCCAGACAGACACACATTGTATGTCCCTAAGTTACACTTGCGTTATGGGTAACCTACAACGGACCATTCTGGGGCCAATACCAGACACCCAGGCCACCATAATTGACGAAAAGAAAGTTTGTTTACAAAATTTATCATGCCAAGAATTGAATCCGGAGTCTGCATTGTAGGGAATTGAAATGAGGCAAACCTATGATTGAGACAATAGTGTCCGGCGATGTTGACGAGATAGTAATAGCAGAAATGTGCCCCAGGTATTGGGGGACAACGACGCCGAGGACAACTGGCGTCAGCTGGCGCTGGAGGCGATGGTGACGCTGTGCGAGACGGCGCCGGCGATGGTGCGCAAGCAGGTGCCGGCCGCGGTGCGCACGCTCACGCTGCTCGTGCTCGACATGATGTGCGAGCTGGACGACGAGCCCGACTGGGCGCTGCAGGACGACGCCGCCGACGACGACAACGAACAGTACGCACGTTTCCTTTGATCTGCTTCATCAATAACTAGCTGACTTACACTTAAAAATACATATGCACCCATCCAAGCACGCACGCATTTTAAGGTTTTAATAAGATTAATTCATAAACGCAGAAAGCACTTACACATCATACCTCATATGAGGCTGTGCGCAATTCTTGCGTGAAATGTTATTGCTATAAGATACTTGACCTGGGTCATTAAAAAAATTATTATTAATCACCATCAAATATAGCCTTTGTCACTCGGGAATATAGTAGAATTCCACTGGTGGAAGAATTTTCAAAATCGATTCAGAAGTACCCTGAACACCCAACTCACTAACTTTATCTCTTTATAATACGAGTGAGTATAGATACGGGAGCGGATATTCAAATCAACTCAAGGCCAGTACCTATAACTTTCTATTCATTGACATACCTTACCATCGGTTGAATTTTTACATAACTTGATTGAGATCTTCATTTTAATTGATGGTAAGGCAAATGGAAGGTCGGTAAGATTTAGAAACTGACCATTAGATATTTCTATTAACTTCAAGGTACTGCCTCATGACGTCCTAAGTACCTACTTATGACGTCGTGCATCTATAATGATATTTAGAATGTTATATAATATAAAATGTTTTGTTAACGCCTGTTAATTTTATGTGAAATTAGAATGTATTGTACCATGTGTCCGCATCCTATTTGCAATAATACTCTGATAGTTATCTTATGCACAGGAATAACACATGGAAATAGTAAACTTTATTTTCAATTAGATTTTAGTAAGATTCTTTTCAAAGTGGTTTCATCACAAATGATGAGATCAAAAAGAATGTTACAAAATTAATATCGAGATAATTAGCACTCTCTGGTAATTATACATTTGAGTGTCAGTCCCTCGATAACATAATTACTATTCTTATTTTTTTATAGCAGGGAAAATCGTTTCCCAGGGATGAAAAGTACCGTTTTAATCCCTGTGGTAACTACAAGCGTACTTTCCGAGTGTGAGAAGTGAAAAAATATTTTTGTTTTTTATCGCTGTTTTGATAGTTCTTCTTCTGTGGTATCTAATATAAAGTTAATGATATAAATTGTGTTTGTTTTAGGAACTATGTGGCTGCGGAATCAGCGTTGGATCGTATGTGTTGCGGCCTCGGTGGCAAGATAATGCTGGGCCTGATTGTGGGCAAGGTGCCCGAGATGTTGCACTCGGAGGACTGGCGGCGGAGGCACGCGGCGCTCATGGCCGTCTCGTCGGCCGGCGAGGGCTGCCACAGGCAGATGGAGCAGATGCTCGACCAAGTCGTCTCCGCTGTGCTCAACTATCTCACTGACCCCGTAAGTTGTTTTTAATATTTCATTAATTGAAACATGAAGACGACAGTCAACAAATCACTTTGTTTATTTAGTAAAATGGTTTTAGATAGAAAAACATTAAAACTTGAGAAACTTTCAATTCAATTTATATTTAAAAATTCAAATACATTGTTGCATTTATATATCTTTCTCTCTTTTATTTTCCAATATGCTTACATTCTGTACCTAAACCATTTATGAGTGTGTCTTAGAAACCTAATGAGTTTATTCATGCCATAGATAGAATTTTTGTCATGTCCATTAGAGTATAATACAGGATACTTAGTACCAAGATAACAGCAACAAAACATTGTAATAAACTATTTAAACTATCAATATACATCAAGTGTTTTCTTTTAGGACAAATGCCACATAATGAAAAAAAATTGTATTGTTATTAAATTTATTTTAAGCAGGCTTTATCAGTTTCGTTTTTCATACAACTGTATTTGAAACAGATATAGGTAATTTAAAACCAAAGACTTGTTCGGTAATGATCATAAAAATTGTAACATCAGAATTTTGATGATCATATTTTTATCTAAACTGGGCATTGACTTGTAAGTCAATGTGACTGGGTATAAATTTTTCGGAAATGTAACTATAAATGTTTTGCAGCATCCAAGAGTGCGGTACGCGGCGTGTAACGCAGTAGGCCAGATGTCGACTGACTTTGCTCCAGTTTTCGAGAAGAAATTCCATGACAAAGTTGTACCCGGACTCCTTATGGTGTTAGATGATAATGCGAACCCGCGCGTGCAGGTAACTTTTACATTAAATAGATAGATAGATAACACTTTATTGCACACGAAAATATACAATTACAGAAACAGACTATATTTACAATATTTTCTAGGCAATACAATAGGCGGCCTTATCGCTCAAAGCGATTTCTTAAAATTATATGTTTTATGAAAATACATCCAAAGGGGAGATTGATTCGCTTCAAACATCCTTGGGCCCAGATTGAAAAAAAAAGATGGATTTTGAGATTTATTTTTATTATATTGATATTTTTTTATAATTATTGTTTAAGGTTTTATTATTTTGAATGAATTAATCATGTGGTGTGACCGTTTTTGTATTATTAATTGTCGAAATTAAATTGATATGGTAACCAATTTCATTTTTCACATTTTCTTACCTTATTTTAAATATTTGTCATCTTGCAGACATAATTTAGGACTGTTTTCTATCTTGTAATAGAAATAACCCTTTTTGTAAGCTATGTTTCTGCTCACCTATATCTTTAGCCTAAAAGTTGATATCTCCTTTATCGAACTTGTGTGGAGAGCCAAAACCCAAATTTGTATTGTGTCATATTTCCTTATTGGGTATAGTAACAGTTTATACAATGTATGAGATTGATTTACTTTCTTTTAAGGCTCACGCAGCAGCTGCTTTGATTAACTTCAGCGAGGACTGTCCCAAGCCTATCTTGACTCAATATTTGGAGCCTCTTATGAGCAAGCTTGAGTTGATTCTCACCACTAAATTTAAAGAGGTAGGTCTGGTCTCTTAGTTTTCTTTGGCCAATGTTCGTTAGTGATATGCTTTCCACTATGGGCAAATCACTTCCATAGCATTGGTAGAATAAATGTGGCAATTGCTCCGTTTCTTGCTGAATTATAGCAAGTCAGGGATCTCAGTTCACAGACAGTAATAATAAATAGTTTTTATTTTAAGGTTTAGTAACAGAACGACTTAGTGAAACCTTATTTTGCTTAGATCCTTCCTAAGCTAAATTACTGAGTTTTTAATGGACAACCATCAATACACTCCTAGTGTAAATTTGACAAGTCCGATTGTTAGTTTTTTAGCTAAAAATAACAATTTTATATCTTAACTTTGAAACTTCTTTTATCTTTTATTCATCTGAAATTGTATTATCAGATAGGCCAAAGCCAATTTGAAAACTTATGAATGAAACTGTATATACAAACTAAAAAATAAATTTCCTTGGCTTTGAAACATAGTGATGTTGATAATTGGCTGGTGACAAAACCCCATTCATATAATAAAGATTAAAAAAAAATTAAAAAAATTTGGCTGCTATTTTATTCTTTAAAGTGATTCTCTTCCATGAACCTGTTAATTCTGGAAAAGTTTTATATAAATAAATTAATGGTAGCATGAGTTAGAAAATTAAATTAATTGAAAGAAAATTGAATTGACCCACTACATACTCTGAATATTTAAGGGCCCCTTTGCATTTTCATGACAAAACATAGGAGAAATCTTAAGAGTGTTTGAAGGGCTCTAATTAGTGATTGTTGTGTTTCTTCGTTCATTATTGTGTCATAGATTAAAATGTGAAATTAATATTTTCTTCAGCTAGTGGAACGTGGCACCAAGCTTGTTCTGGAGCAAATAGTAACAACAATTGCATCGGTGGCTGACACAGTTGAGAAGGACTTTGTTGGGTACTATGACCGCCTGATGCCATGCCTCAAATACATCATTTTAAATGCCAAAACTGACGAACTGAAGATGCTTCGCGGAAAGACTATTGAATGTGTTAGTCTAATAGGTGAGTAAAAATATTAATATAATCAGGCCTGTGTTTTTACATTTAAAATAAACGGAAATGTAATCAATATGTGACAGTGCCATGCAAGAATCATCATATTAATTACAGCACTTAGGGCTGGTTAAATTGGTGTGATACTACTCTTACAGAATATTGATGTGAATTGGTTGGCTTTTTTTTAATGTAGGAGGAATATATTTCGTACAATACCGGCTGTTTGTGGGGGTTAGACCTTACGCGGCGAGGTTAACCGCCGCATGGCTTGTGTGGGTCTGTAACAAAGGCGTTCCCAACTACACCACTAAACCTGAACCTGCCTGCCATGTGCCCACACTTGTGGTTGGAAGAATATGAGACTTCAACGAAGTTACACCCATGATCATCTGCGCAACAAGGCTTGAGATTATCACAGGAAGCAGAGTAACTCACTTCATTGAAAGTAGTTGAGTTTCACAGAAAATGGTTAGCCTGGTGCCAACCACGTTTCGTGAGAGGAGTTCCAATGACCCACTTTCGTCCTCCGTCTAAGACAATACCATATTTTGTCCTTTCTATCCCATTCCTCCTACCTGATCCCGCTATTTAATACACCTATCCCATCCTAACTGGCAATAGATTGGTTTCGCCCCTGGTGGTGCAAATGTCTAGGCGGAGGTAATCATTATTCATGATTTGGGTCATCTGCCTGTTTGCCAAAAAAAAATTGAATTTGAACAAACCTTCTCATTTATGGTTATGGCACAAGTTCAAGTCTTAACTGAATATATACACCACAATTGACAAACATATTTCCTAACAAATGGCTCCAATTCCATTGTGTTTGAATTTAATGCTTTTAGTCAATGATTTCTTGCATTTCAGGGTTGGCTGTGGGTGAAGAGAAATTCTTATCTGACGCATCTGACATAATGGACATGCTCCTCAAGACGCACACCGAAGGGGAACAGCTGCCCGCTGATGATCCTCAGACTTCGTACCTCATCTCTGCTTGGTCACGTATTTGTAGAATCATGGGTAAGTAAATTGAAACATTCTTGCAATATAAAATATTACAAAACAGACACAATTAGTTTTACTCCTCATAATTGATTCAAATTACGTTAAAAAAAAATGCATTTGATTATTATGGTATACGTTTTTGGATTTTAATGCTTTTTATCAAATTGTTTTCAGGACCCATCGCAAGAACTTCCGAAACTATTAAAATAACTTTGAGCATAACATTAGATGTATAGTATAGTTTAAGAGTGAGGGGTGAAATGTTATACTTACATTATAGTAATCACTATTGTTATTATACATGTATGTCTTTCACGACATATTGTTATTATTATTATTGTAGTATTGTTTCATGTTATTTTCCTCCTGTTATATAATAACTTATCCACGAGAAGGGACGGATCCAGGAACGGAGAGAGAATACAATTATTTCTTGCGGTCGAGCGGCCTGTCGTAAGAGATAACAAAATAACCCTCAGGTGGTAGGGTATTTGCCCGATTGGATGGCTACCACTCCTGGTCTAGAGTATGCCGTCCTAACAACATTGAGCTGTGTTCAGGAATTAATGATCAGGTTCCAGTGTGCCTTAAGAGAGTAGCTACGCATTTGTTGCGCAATGTGTCGCAAATGTCCATAGGCGATGGTAACCGCTTTCTATCAAGTGGGCCGTCTGCCTGTTTATTCAACTCGTGCAATAAAAAAACATATAATATATAAATATTGTTATGTAGGCAAGAAGTTCGCCCAGTACCTGCCGATGGTGATGGAGCCGGTGATGCGCACGGCGGCCATGAAGCCCGAGATGGCGCTGCTCGACAACGACGACCTGGAGACCATCGAGGGCGACCTGGATTGGCATTTCGTGCAGCTCGGCGAGCAGCAGAACTTCGGTATCAAGACAGCAGGTGAAAATTCATTATTACATACATCCAAATTTTGTGGCTAACTACCACTATGAGCAAATTTAAAAGTACCTCGACAAAAATTAGTTCCATGAGCTTCTACTTGTTCCATAGAGAGTTTAGTGTGAAAGAGATACTATGCACACTTGGTTAGCAATTCAATGGTTCAGTAATTCTCTCTCTTCTCAGCGCATTATGTATTGTATTTTGCACAATGATGTGTGTTTAAGGCTGTATTTTAGATAGATAATACTTTTTGAAGTGCAACTTCTATAAAGACGGGGTCTTACGATTTTTCGCTCACGAAAGAGCGTCACGGCCGCTTGTTCAAATACTTACATTTTTAAACTCGTGATATCTTTCGAATGGGATGTCCGAATTGAATAATTCAAAAAGTTATATAAAGATATTGAAATAGTCTTGAATATGAAGTAATTTATTTAGATAAGGATGAATACCAAGATACAAATAAAGAGCCTTGTCTAGCGGCGGCATTTTAATTAAATTTTTAAAATAAAAGAACACTTATTGTGGCATAACTATAACAGTTAAACATATGCTGTCGCGACACTTTGTGTAAGTAATGTTGTGTTCTGCAAAGTACATGATTTTTTTCTATCATCAATAGTTTTCGAAGCGTACGCGATTTTAGGTATTTTTTTTACACCTTGGGTTACATTATTGGTGTTTTAGTAAGGATCCCTAATTTTTTTGTAAATATATTGTACACCATTACAGAAAACTTATGAACTAGTATTAATCTTATTGGGTACAAAGGGCAGTCTTATCGCTAAAAAGCGATCTCTTCCAGGCAACCTGTGGCAAGAATATTCTGATTCGGAGTGGCGATGGTGGTATACATAATTATTGTATGATTACTTACATTTTAATAATAAATATATAACTATACTATATACACAAATATACACATGAGTTATATACATATACAAGATATGGCATTTAGATTTGCTAGTAGTATACTACTACAGGAAGATTTAATTGTATTAGTCAGACTTAGGATTTAGCTGAAGGCTGTCCTATCTGGCAGTTGAAAATTTGAATATTCAGAATTCTTGACATTACCAATTTGCACAAATGTATGTAACTAACGTGTATATTTAGTATAGTTATATATTTATTATTAATTAAGCGATAAGACCGTCCTTTGTACTCAACTAGTTCGTAAGTTTCCTGTAATGGTGTACAGTAAAGTGTTATCTATCTATCTATCAAATGCATAGGTATATTATACTAAGAATAATAATTGTAAATTTTCTTAAATAGGTCTCGAAGACAAAGCATCAGCGTGCGACATGCTGGTGTGCTACGCTCGCGAACTGAAGGAAGCATTCTCCGAATATGCCGAAGATGTGGTGAAACTCATGGTGCCTATGCTCAGGTTCTATTTCCACGACAATGTGCGTTCCGCCGCAGCGGAATCCCTGCCTTACTTGTTGGAATGCGCCCGTATACGAGGCCCGCAGTACATACAAGGCATGTGGGCGTACATCCTGCCTGAATTGCTGAAAGCCATCGATTCTGAACCTGAGCAGGAGGTGCAGGTTGAGCTTCTCAACAGCTTGGCTAAGGTGTGTATCATGATTGACTATGTTGTCATCTCATTAACAAGATATAACTACTTGTACTCGTGGTAGTTTTGTAGCTAACAAATATCAGAAGGCTTACTCTCAAAAGTCAAAATATTTGCACTTGTTTACTTTTATATATTTAAGTACATTTTACATTGTTGTTCCATTTATTTTTGTGTTATGTAGACTATATTATTGTAGTTTCAATGAAGTCTTTGTTTTTTTTCTTCTATTTAAAATTTAATTGGCTCTTGGGCTGATTGGACGAAAGACATTTGACAGTTAGGCCTCAGAAACTCCATCAAAACGAAGTGTGAAATCCTTGTTTTAGATGAGCATATGTTCTGTCTTATTATTAGTAAAGAGGGTGAAGCTCAGCAGTAAGAGCTTTGTTTTTATTTTATATAGTACTTTATAAGGGACTTAAACCTTAAATAGGGTGGATAAAATGTCTCTCTATACTTTACTTTTAATAAATGATTTTATCTTGAAATTATGTATCAAAAACAATCATTTAGATGTTTTTTATTATTTCAGTGTATTGAGTTATTGGGCACTGGTTGTCTCTCTGATGAGATGATGGCAGAGGTGCTGCGCATTCTGAATAAACTGCTCGTGGAGCACTTTGAGCGGGCCACTGAACGCCACCAGAAACGCACGGATGAGGACTATGATGAAGTGAGTGGAAGCACTATTAACCACTAACCACTTTCTGTCTTCTTTACCTCTTGTTCATAAATTAGGTATAGTTCAATATACTGGTTCAATTGCTGCACTACATGTAACTTTATGGAGTAATACCAAACACAAAACCAAGGCTTACTGAAGTTTTGTCACTGGTCAAATTGTAGGCCTTTGACTAATATTCAAATTGGTCAATTTCAACAAAATTTGAATATTTTTCAAGATTACTATATTAAAACTTTACCTGTCCTATCCCAGAAAGTAGGTTAATTGGCTAATAAATGCAGATTTATGTGTTGTAATAATTATAAAGTAATTAACATTAGGTCCTCTGTTGTATGTAAATGTATTAAGAAGATAATTGTTTCAAGGTCGTTGAAGAACAATTGGCCGACGAGGACAACGACGACATATACAGCCTGTCCCGCGTCGCGGACGTGGTGCACGCCCTGATGTCCGCGTACCGCGACGCCTTCTACCCCCACCTGGACACCCTGCTCCCGCACCTGGTGCAGCTGCTCGCCCCCAACCGCCCCTACGCCGACCGACAGTGGGCCATATGCATCTTCGACGACGTCATCGAGTTTGGAGGTACGACAGCATGCCTTTAACATTTAAAGTGTTTACTGGCAATTGTTCGAGTTATTAGATATTGTATTGTTACGATCGCGCGGGGGTACGCTCTTATGGATTGGAAGGAAACACCAGTTTTTGTCTCAAATCCTCTCTGCAGGGTTGCCCCTATACGCACGACTAACGATGCAGTCCCGTCGACAAGGTCTCTCGCTTACAATAGCGTCGCCGATATTGCTTAGACCACCTCCTGGTTCCGCAGTGCTCACCTCCAATTTCGTCGCGTGTAGCTCGCTTCTGGCTCGTCTCTCGAGCTCCGCTACACTCCTTCACTTACTGACCTCTAAACTTTTCACTAAATTCTTCTCACCAACTCCTTCGTATCGCACTTTTCGCTTGACTGTCTTGAACTGAACCCAACTCTAAACTGCCTGCGCTTTACTCTGTTTATATACCCGGAAGAATTTTCTAGAACCCATCTATCTATCTCTGTCTCTTCCTTCCCGAACCTTCTGTTCGGGAACTTTCGTTAATACATCTATCCCTTTCTAACATTTATCTATCTCTTTCTTTCGTTCATCGTCTATCCCTTTCTAACATCTATCTATCTCTGTCTTTCGTGCATCTTCTATCCCTTTCTAAATATATCCGTCCCTGTCTTTTCCTTCTAGAATGTTCTAGTTTTTTCCAAAAGTTCTAAAACCAACTAGATAGTTCCACCATCATTCGCCACAGTATGCTAAATATGCACCATTCGCCTTCTTAGTGTTAAAAACTAAAATGTATAAAATAACTTATTTCTAAAGCTATTATTATTAATATATATTATCTAAAACATCTTAGTCGCTGCTTAGTAATTTTCAAAATATAGTAATTTTTATGTTTTACTTTGCACCGACTTCAAGATGTTTTAGATAATATATATTAATAATAATAGCTTTAGAAATAAGTTATTTTATACAATTTAGTTTTTTAGTTTTTGAAGTCGGTTTTTGTAATCGAAGTTTTTATTTTTATTTCTTACTTTTTAGTGTCTAGCTATGTATGGGTGGACCTAAAATGGTGCCGCGCTTCTTAAAAAATATAGGTCCCAAGAAACGGGAACAAAAAAATGTTCGTAAAATGAAAACTACTGGGCCAAATTATGTTAAATTTTTAGGGGACCACATGGCAGTTATTCCGCGTCGAACAAAAAAAATATCACGTAAATCGAATCATAAATCTCAGAGTAATCGGTGTACATATGGAACGAAAAGGAAATTTTCTTCATAAAAAATGTTCATAAAATGAAAACTACTGGGCCAAACTATGTAAAATTTTTAGGGGACCAATTGGAAGCTATTCCGCGTCGAACAAATAAAAGAATCATAGATAAAAAAAGCAACAAAAAAAAAAAGATCCCGATGAATTGAGAACCTCCTCCTTTTTTCGAAGTCGGTTAAAAAGTTAGAGTAGTAATTACTCCCCATGTACTTGCGCCGTAGATGAGACCGATACTTTTCGCACGACAGGTCCGGCGTGCGTGAAATACCAAGAGATATTCCTGGAGCCGATGCTGGGCGGGCTGACGGCGGCCGAGGCGGAGGTGCGGCAGGCGGCCGCGTACGGGTGCGGCGTGCTCGCGCAGTTCGGCGGCGCGCAGTTCGCGGGCGCGTGCGCGCGCGCCGTGCCGCTGCTCGCCGCGCTCATCGCGCACCCGGACTCGCGCTCCGTCGACAACCTGAACGCGACCGAGAACGCGATCTCGGCCGTCGCCAAGATCATCAAATACAACCACACGCAGATCAACAGGGACGAGATCATCAGGCATTGGTCAGTTTCTTATTGAAGTTATACTTCTTTAGGCGCGTTAGGCAAAAATGATGAGAGTAATTTTTTACGATGCGCGTGCATACCGTCACACGAAAAACCATGAAGTTAGCTATACACACCATACATACATCATGAAGTTAGCTATAGTCAACATTTTAGTTTTAAAGTTATACTTTTACGATGCGCGCGCACACTGTCACGAATAACCGACACCCTGAAGTTAGCTATAGTCAACATTTTAGTTTATTGTTAGTGTCGTTTATTCTACAAACTTAGAATAAGGCAAAAGATAAAAATGTTGAAAAGATTTTTATCTTGATACGCCAAAGAAGTATAACTTCTAACGCGTGTACATAAGTACACACACACAATTTTTTTGTCTGTTTGAAACATGGCATTTTACACGATGTCATGTTTAGTACATGTTTCTCTTTGAACAGAGCACACAAAATTGGAAATTTTGTATAAAGCCTAAAGAAACAAAAATAATTTAGTAAATTGCTTACATGTATCTAAAAATAGAAGCATATTTTGTGAATTTGTACACTACATTTTCAGCAAACAAGGTTATAGATATGTGAGGCCTCTGGACATAAATATGTGCATGTCTATGGTGTAACACACAAGGACTTTGAATCATCTTTGATTTTTTTATTCTTTTCCGATTGGACTTTCTTTCCCATTGTCATTTATTTGATCTTTTTTATTTAATATCAGCCCATAAATCTTCCACTCCTGGGCATAATTATCAGCTGCATGGGCATTATCATTTCCTTATTTGTGAAAAGTGTGGCAGTTGTAAGAGTGTACACCTTGGGTTACAAAACTGGCTAAATGAAGCATGTTATGTCAAAAATCTTGTTTTAATAAATGTCTATTCAAATCAATGTTTTGATTTAGTTTGAAAATTAAAAAAAATATAATTTGAAGTCCAGTTTTCTTGTCTTTCTTTGACTTGTAAAAAGTAGGATGTTTAAGCTTTTTTTAAGTTATAAGTAGTATTATTTTTCTTATGATATTAGTAAATGTTATGATAGTAGTAGTGCATACATACATAGAAAACAGACAAAAACGATGTTTTTTTTTTTAAATTATATACTTCGAAATTTTTAATTTTGAATAATGTTCAGATATGAACGATAGATTACAATGTGGTGTTATATTTGAAGGTTAACTTGGCTCCCGGTGACGGAGGACACCGAGGAGGCGCCTCACGTGTACTCGCTGCTGTGCGAGCTGGCGGCGAGCGGGCACGCGGCGCTCGCGACGCCCGACGCCCCGCAGCGGGTGATCGCCACGCTCGCCGAGGCCTTCCTCAAGGACGCCGTCGACCCCGAGAACCCTGTTTTCGCGCAGATGGTCGCACTCGTACGCCAAATTCAGGTGAATATATTCACTTTACATCGCCCAGATTTTGGTCAAATTTTAATATGAATCCATAGCGCAATTTAAGAAATACAAACCCTGGAGCCGTATTCAACAATTGGATAGATTACACATATCATAATGCAGGGTGGAAACTTTCTGTGGGGCTGTAAAGGGAAGTACCTTAAACTGTTGCAACTATATGAAATTGTTCTAAGGAGACCATAATTTTTTGAAAAGTTTTAATCCCTATTCAAAGATTTTCAAATAATTACATTTCGCAAGGAAATCTTGTCTCTGATTCTGATCAAATCTTTTAACAGACCAACACTCATTGGAGTACTGAGAGTCGGAAATCTTTAAAATATTTTCCCATACTTTATGTAAGAAGTCCAACTTACCTTCTTTATTAATCAAATCCTTTTTTTGACCGCATAAAACATAATATTGATGTGAATGTGTATTTGTACATAGACCAACACGGAGCTATTCCGCTCGTGCTTAATGCAGCTGAGCCACGAGCACAAGGAGGCGCTGCAGACGGCGCTGTCCACGTAGTGGGGCTGCCGCTGCCCGTTGCCAGTCGCCTCGGCCTGCGTCCCCCCGACCCGCCTGCTCCGCCTATAGCGTCCCCTCCGCGCGTACCCTTGGCGTCGTCTTCAATCTCATTATATAATGACGGTTAACTACCAAAACCTCCTATCTGGCAATTTATGGCCATCTATTGAAGTGAAAACTTCTTTGCTGAGCACTGTATTTTGTGGGTATTGAATGAGACTGAGGCGTCACGCTCGGCTATGTAACGCTCGTACTGGTAAATTCGGCTCGAGTGGACTAAGGGAGCGAGAAAGATAGTCAATGCGTGATTACTATACTCTCTCGGCGAGCGTTACACGTCTTGATGAACTTCTGACTTCTGTAGTGTGGTCTTAAGCACACATTAAGTTTTTACTGATCTCCACTTAAGCACAATAGACAATATTTTTATCTAAATTTCTTTAATAAAATTTTAGTTATTCCATGTTTTTAATTATATAGACGATGGTATTTGTAAGTGATGTAAATTTTATGTTTTAAATTGGGAGATTTTGATAGTTAATCGTCGAAATACAGTAGACTAAATAGCTCTCGACTGCATCATCCAAAATCTGTGTAAATCTCCATTTCAAAAACACTGTTGGAAATATCTTGTGCAAGATTATTCTCTCGATAGAGTTCGGCAGCTTAATGTTTCTAATATTGCGGTCTTGGAACAAACCTTGAAAATATTCAAATGCGGTTTAAATCTATTCTGTATACTGTAATATAGTTTTTAAATGTTTATCATGTAGAAGATACCAGTAAATTTATAGTTACTGCATAAAGACTACCTTTACTTCCTTCGGGACTTGTTTTCGATCTCACTCTTCAAAGACACCATTCAATGCCGGGCTGATATAATAAAATTGCTGTGATATATTTTTATGCTTATTATGGAATTAATTTCACGCTTAGGCCTTGAAAATTATCCCCTTGACTTTTCATGTATTCGTAGTCGTTATTTAATGTCACAGTGTATTAATAGCGTGTAATGAGAATGGTCCAATTTTAAGATAATCCAATTATTGCTTACAACATTCATTAAATAGATTAAATTAAAATTTTTAAATCATACTTAGGCCCGCTTGCATAATGTTGTTTAAATTTATTTAAGGAACACTAAACGCATATAGTACCCTTAAATACAATTAGTGTCTTACACAACGCAAAATGTGTCGCTAAATATGTTTAAAGAACTGTCAAAGTTAGGCACCCAAAAATGGGTATTTAACGGTCCTAAATGCATTTAAGGACATAAAAATAGATCCGCATTTTGTTTTGAACAATAGAACTGCCAGATGTGTTCGGGTTTTACCTGAAGCTAGTTGTTCATTCAGTACAGCGTCGGCACTAGAAAAAAAATATTTTGGTCAACATTTTCTGATATAATTATTTTAATTCTTAAGATGGATGAATTTGCACTTTGATTTGTATTCCGTCGAACTTGTGATAATACGATTCGGAATGTTTGTAGATGTGTATGTAAGGTATATTATTATTTCAAATTAAAAGAATACAGAATTAATATAAATTATAACAAATTTCAAAGTTTAATTCCTAACCCGGTATTCATAGTGGAGAAAACTAATTTTCTAGTAAAATATTTATTGGTCTTTATGATACGTATATTTAGCCAGGTTCAAGGTAGAATTTGGTTGAGGTTTTACCAAATTTTAGATCTTTGATTTCACTAAATAGTTGTGATTTTCAACACAAATGCACAATGCTACGTTATTCATCAATATTCTACAACTATTATTCAATTCTAAGCAGTATTAATTTATTATTTCAAAATAAAAGAGCACAGCAAAAAATCACTTCAGATTGCCGCCAAAAAACCCGGAGCCAAACTTGCCAAACAAACGAAATTTCAAATGACAAGTGGCCAACTAAAATTTCGTTTTACGCAATAAATAACTAGCATTTAGCAGCTAAATTACGTGTGTTTGTTCCAAAAAATGGATCGTAGCGTCTTACGGAACCATCGATCAATAATTAACTTGTGGCTGTTTTACCGACGGCATAAATACACGTTGCTAAATAACATGGGAGACCACCTTATGCTCTCTCTCTATGCTGTAAAACTTATTTAGGCAGTTTATGATTAACTAAATTTTATTTAAAGGCGAGCGTTATGCAAGCGGCCCTTAATGTTTTATTTAAAACATTGTTACTTCAAATTCAGTATCTTGTTTAATAAACAATATTGTATTGGATATGAACTAGTTATATGGTTGCATTTTCTTTAAAAAAAATGAAAAAACATTGAAGTTGAATTTTTATAGCTATGAAAATTCAAAAACATCCCGAATTGGACCTGTCGTTTAATGTTTATATAGTTTGCCATATTTCATTTATGGTTTTTGGTGGGTACTAGGTGGCTGTTCTCGCAATGGACGAGACATCACGTGTTTGTAAGAAATAAATATATTCAAATGAAATATATAACAATTATATTATACATAAAAACTTTGTTTATCTAAAATAAAAGTTATTTGACATTTTGAAACAGTCTTTCTGGTTATTAATTACAGTGGCAACAGCACCCAATTTTATGATTGGCTGCAGACTCCAGCAAACAGGAATAGCTAGAAAATCTCATCCTCAACCTCACGAAGCTATCTCGTATTACTAAAATAACATCTGCCCCATAGTTATCTGCGAAGTATTAAGTTTGTAATATGCGTAGAGTTTACAGTGTGTTTGCTAGCAGTTGTTCATAAAAATCGCGGAAAATTTCGTCTACTAACTCCAGAAGATAATCTTTCTTTATTTCGGCAATGGGTCATTAGAAATTCCCTCCGATCCAAAAGATTGACTACTGCACAGTCTACCTCTTTGAATTTCTTTCTTTAAAAAAAAAGATTCCCGATCAAGATCAAGTTAATTTTTTAAAGAAACTGTGTTGAAACTACCTAGTTTGCAATACAATAAATCTTTATTATATTGCAACCATTTAATCGATTGTCAGGGCGTCCTATGTCCTGAACCATTAAGCTTCTTTATAGACTAAAGTCCTTTCTTGAATTTTAACTCTGAAAATATATAAGCTTAATTGGAGTTTGCATGACAAACGTACATTTGCAAAAAATGTTACTTACATAGCAACGCCCCTATATTCATCATCATCCACATTATGATGAAATCACTTTTTTATGGGGATATAAGGTTTTGTCTTGACTGACTGATAGGACGCTTGTCCAAAAGTCCCTAAGTCCCTAAAATTTATACCCATCGCATCGTACACAGATAATCTCTGTCTACGCATCGCATACTACTATGGATACTACTACTACTGGATACCCGCTTTGTGTTATACAAAGAATAAAGTTTCATGATATTTCGAGAATATTGTAGGGATGTAGGGATTTCACCAATGTTATTTGTTTTAATAAGTTCAAATATCTTGGTGCATATGGCGTGCTATGCGGTGAAGACATGCTGCCTAACTCAAATTAATTGCGATGAGGGCTTGAGAGTGGCGATGGATGATGAGGAAGTGGTTCTAAATAACTGCCATTTCTTATGTGATAGTAGGTTCTGGCCGTTCTAGCTTTGTGGATAAATAATAGAACATGTTTATTTTTTATTAGCATGTATTGAGTTTACACGGTATTGTCCTTTAAATAAAACAAGCTTGGTATGACTGTTTCTAATTTTTTTGCTTAAATTCTAATCCTTTTGTTGCGTATTTTACGACATCGGTATAAGTTGCTCTTTTTCTTGTGTGAATGTGCAACAGACATAAGCTATCAATTCGTCTATAGGCAGGGTTGGATTTGGGCAAGCTGAAAACGATAGCATAAAAAATTTAAAAAGATAGTACAGTCAAGTTCATTAATATATATGCATTGACAAGGATTCAAAATATTGTATACAGTAGAATGTTAAAAAATATCTTTACAATCAAATAAATCAATAATTTGTGGTCAACTTTTAGATTCATATATATGTGACAGACTCCGTTCAATAATATGTATGCATTACGATCATAATTATGTGTGCAGTATCAGTATATATAAAGTACTCTGTGGTGTACAGTGATGGATTCATAAATATTTTGAATACGGTTTACGTTTAAACTTGTCAAACATTACATTTTATGAAACCTTTCAAACTCTTTAATCAAAGTTTGCGATTGGTAACATTAGTTACTGGTCGAAAAGATACATTTGTTTTTTTTCAAAGATAAAGTGTTTGACATTTACCTAATATTTTTAAAAGATTAATTAAAATTTATTTATTATTAAAAATATATAAAATTGATGTATGTATGTATGTGTGAGGAAGGTATTTGGGTAATTGGGAATATCAAGAAATACTATTTCTTTATGGTGTAGAAGGTGGCTGGAAGAGGGTGATGTAAAAAGACATGTGTCGTTTGGTCGACCCAGAAAAACAACTTATGAAAAAGATATACAATTGGTGGAAAAATCCCACCTCGTAGCCTAGATCTTAACTCCATAGTGAATCTATGGGGGTTAATGATCCAAAATTGGGATAATAGTGAAACTCGTACACAAGAAAATTTAAAGGCTCACGTTCATTCCATCTGGGATAGTTTTAGAAATCGGGATTACTGCTACAAAATGATTAAATCAATGAGGACTCGCTTACAAAATGTAATTGACGTAAATGGAGCGTACACAAGATTTAAAATTAATACTCGCTGGCTAAGCCATATTTTAAAGCGGACAAAAAAGCGCTTAGTGCAGCCACTTGTCTTTTCATATTTATGTACCTAGACTATAAAGGTATCTAACAGACATAAAATCGACGCCTATAAATTGTAGTGCTGGAGTCGGATTGTCAGAATTCTGTGGACAGCTCACAGAACAAATGTTTCTATACTGGAAGAGCTTGAGATACGAGTTCACCAGATGTTATCAGCAGTGTGCCGACAACGTACTACTAAAGTACTTTGACCACATACCGCGAAGGAACCCAGGCAACATGCAGAGACTTGTGGTCATTTGAAAAGTTGAAAGCAAGAGACATTGTGGTAGATCTCCAAATATGTGGCTTGTGACATAAACATTTCAATAAACTTGGCCAGCCACTATGTATAGTACCGATCTCCATGGAACAGAGTTAATGTTCTCACTGCTATCAAAGTCATAATCCTCAGCAATGAAGGAACAACTTGAAAGAAGAAGCTATTTTTTATATATAAAAATGTATTAAAGTTCATTGAAATGTTTTTATTTTGTTGATGTTCCTTTCAATTTTTGGTTAATAATTTTAAGAGAAGTTGTTCTTTTTTAGTTTCGTAGTTACAGAAAAATAAATAAGTTTTCCAAAATCTTATTTTTTTAATTCGTATACTTTATTCTACAAGTACCGAGTTAAGTAATACAACGAGAACACATTGATTTTGATATTAATCAGCAATGAGCTTATATATACAGATCATTAATCAGAGTCCTAAAAACGCTAGCTAGTTACTCGACGATGCCCAATGGGCAGATGCACCGATGCATTATTACTTGCATATAAGGTACTGCAAAATGAATTCTAGGAAAAAGACAATTTGAGTGATTTTCTCATATCTATAAGATATTTATGAATATTTGTCTAGTCAGATATTTTTGAATCCTATGCTATTGAGTTATATTTGATCATATGGCTGGTCACAAATTATTGTAAAGTGTCCAGGCATATATTATTGAACCAATTACATGATGATATATTAATGAACTACAGACTGTAAAGATATTTTTTAACATTCTAGTGCATACAATATTTTGAATCCTTGTCAATGCATATATATTAATGAACTTGACTGTACTTGTAAAAAATTATATTACACTTTATTATTTTGAATTAAAAATACCTAAAAATTAAATAATAGTAAATAAAAGTAATAATTAGACGTACTATTAGACGCCTATGAACTCTATTACACATTTCATAGAGCAATATGCAAACTTACTGTTCGAACAATCAGAATGTCAGAAGAAAAGTATAAATCACGGGAACTCCCCGTAAATAGTTCATGGATGACGATTTATAATCTGTATTCTTCAACTAGAGATTATACAAAGTTATTAAATGTCAATGAACTTTTTTTAAATGTTGGGTTAGCACCGTATGGTATTTAAATACTACTTATATTAGTCATATAGGCAAGGTATTGAAATTATAGTATTTTTTCGTACTATCGTTAGATATGGATAGTATATAGTACGAAGCATGAAATTGTAGTACAAATACTATAATTATAGTACGAAATCCAACCCTGTCTATAAGTTTATCTGTCTACGGTTTTAGACATGGGCGTTAGCAGCAATTTTTGGCAACGGGTATCTAGCCGATATTTGATTTCAATACCGGTATTGATAACCGTTGCCGAAAATCGGTATCAAAGCAGGTTTTCCAACTAATGCGTGCGCATGTTTCACAAAAAAACAATTCTATATGACATGAATAGGGCAAACTTCGTAAAGTAATCACGACCTTATGTCTATTGATGCGATGTTTAACTATAATAACCTTTCATAGGTCAAACTATAATGAACGCTATTCGTCGAAATTTTAGCAAACATAAACCACCGTCACTATAATATTATAATATTATAACAGTTTAATCTATCAAAGGTTATTATAGTTAAACCATAGTTATACAGAAGGATAGTTATAAGGTTGCCTTTGGTTCATAACGATATTCCTGAAATGTTGCTAAT
Organism: Dendrolimus pini; assembly: GCA_949752895.1. Lineage (NCBI taxonomy): Eukaryota > Metazoa > Arthropoda > Insecta > Lepidoptera > Lasiocampidae > Dendrolimus > Dendrolimus pini. Next base: position 7,709,131 of record OX457129.1, on the reverse strand, counting down.
CTCTTCTTAGTCTGTGCGTTGCTGGATAATGGTGATTAGATAACTGATAGCCGTTACTAGCTGCATCAATACCGATACAGTACGTTAGAGGCATGTCAACCGTTTTCAGTTACGTTTTGCTATAAGGGACACATGCTTAATAGGTTTCTCTGCCTACGTAGTCTATGGGGAGTTTTTGGCGGGAACTGAAAGGTGATGTTGTGCTGTGCAGTTTTATTTTCTAAAAATGTGTAAAATTACTCTAAATTGAACAATAGTTTTTGAGTAGTGATTATGTCTTTTGTGAGAAATGTGAACTGTATAGTCAAATGTGGCCTTTTGAGTTGTTACAAGAACTCCGTTGAATGGCACTAGCTGATTACCTACAGTACAGCTGTGCTACACATAGGCTTAAGAAAATGAAGAAACTAAATGTATATTATAAACTAAGATCTGGCTTAAAGGCATAGTTGCCAAGCCATAAATATAATAATACCGTAGTCTATGGTGTTCTCGCCAGGCACGGATATGTCAGAGCTACATTTAGTCATGGGAAAAATCACTCACCAAGAAGAAAAGAGTGATATATATCTTTTCGATACAAAGATATATATCACTCTTTTATATGTTTAACTCTTTACAGTGAATAGTGTCAGTGTCAATTGCAGACAAGATGAGTTATTATCTGTGAGTGATATACTAGCAGAGCCGACACGCGTACCTGTGGCAACGCAAAATATCTGACATTTAAATAACATGCACGTCATTTAGATGGCCTTTGACTTTTAGTATATATTACAAAATTACACAATAAAACTATAGTGTTATGATTTATTTTGGCTTGCAATTATATTCGTTCAATTACTACGCATGCGCAGTGCGCGGGCTAATCATTCTTTCTCATCGCGTGGAACAGGAATGAACTAAAGAGTTAAAGATATAAAGACACATTTTGAACGCAAGTGATATACAGATCTAATCACTCTTCGCGTCGGATATATATCTTTTGAGTTAATCACTCAGGAGTTACACACCTCTAGCTACATTGACTTTTTTAGCTGTAAATTGTAATTGATTTAAAATAATATTTGGCACGTAAAAACTAAAAAGTGAAATATATTTTCGCCGATTTGGTGAATGTGAAAGAAAAATCAAAAAGAAACTCTTAAAATAAGAAAGATGCCATTTTTTCGTGGAATCTAATATATAACACTATTTTCTCGAAGATCAGCTGTAATATAAAACTCTGAAGAATCTAACAATTGACTATCGTTCAAGTCAACTTACATTTACTCAATTTCCCGCGAGACTTTCGTCAATGTGACTCGTTTATAATTGTTAAAACTATTTTATTATTGACCTCGAGAAAATTATTTTAATTTGGAGTTAGAAAGTGTTTCCAGTGCCTCTATATGCATTGGATTTTGATAAGCATATTTCTGTGTTTTTCACTTTGAATGAAAGGCGTGCTATGAAATAATGTCACGTAAGAGATCTCGTGTTACCAACGAAGAAATGAGTTCAAAGTCGTCTTTGGAGGCTGGAGGTGGCGAGGGACAGAACGGCAGTGACGCCAGTTTCACAAGCTCCACCAGTCAAGTTGTTTATGATCCACTGCAGGTAAGTGATGTAATAACACTATAAGCGGTAAATATTTATTTATTCAGTTCACATATTCTAGAATAAATGTATATAATGATAATTTCTCACATGGATTTTCTTACAGTTTCACATGGCTAAGTTTGGTTTTATGTCTTTCAAACATCTGATATTTTAGGATATAAATGTGGGTTAATATATACCCCTATTATTCCCGTTTTTTATGAATATAATGGTGATATGTGTTTATATTAGGAATATTTTATAACAACTAAAACTGTTAATGAGTGTAGAAAAAAGGTTTTGAATTAATTAGGACACCTTTTGTTTATTAGAAACAGATCAGAACTTTTTTAATATAGGTTTCAAGGCTAAGTGATACCAAGCGACTCTTCACTCCCTCCTTAGCCTCTTCGTTGTTATTTTTTGTATAACTATCCAAAATTCATTTTATAATATCTCAAATAAAAAATAAGTGTCTCATATCTATACCACATCCAGCATTTCTCTCTCCCCTCCCTCTTCCCCATTCACTACTTATAGTAAAACAGGCACATATCTATATCGCACTCCAAATCTTGTTAGATTTGGAGTGTGCTATAGATTGTGTTTATAGATTATATTTATCTTCCTCTGTACACTGTTCTGTACAGAGGAAGATAAATATATATAACCCAGTTTGTATTTATAAATGCACAAATATACTATAGTTGTGCTGTTTAATTATACCATTCAATTGGACCTACTTATCCAAAATGGAACCAACCCACATACTGACAGTTTTGAGAAAATGCCATTTTATTAAAATTTTGCATACAAATAATGTGTCTATATTTTGGAAAAAAAAATATTTAGAATATTGTACATTAGAATATATACATTACTCAAAAATATTTTTTTGCCAAATTTTAATAAAAACTGCTTTTTCTCAAAACTGTCAGTATGTAGGTTGGTTCCATTTTGCATAAGTAAACCCAATTATGAAAGTAACTTTTATTATACTTTTTAATAAATCAATGAACCACATTACAATAATGAATAAGGGGGTTATAGATTATTGTAGGTTATAGTTCTAGTAACCCCATATTACTATTATGTTGTGTTGGATTTACAACAGTTTTAGGTTAATCTCATTACTTTTTAACATACTTTGCAGAGTGAACTGCCTACATACTATTTCACTATTAGCATTACATGTACAAAATTGGTTTCATTATTGAAATGAAGAAATGTAAAACAAAACTTCTACTTATTACTGTAATTATGTACTTTAAATGTGGCAAAGATTTGCATAGTGACAATACAAAGAAAACTAGACTATTATCTGTGCCTACTCTGTAGATCAAAGTCTGGGTATTAGCCATATTTTACTTACTTAAAATTTAATTTGGTTATATATTAATGAACAATGAAAATAATCGAACCAAGGGTGAAACCTGTATAAAAACCTTTAGTGAGGCTTATGAGGAGTTAGTGGATAGACAAACAGACAGATAAATGTGCCAAGTGACTTTATTTTATTCTATGTAAAGATAATATACCTATCTATAGTGGTTTTTAATTAAACAATAAAATAAAATTCAAGATCCAAAATTTCATAAGTTTCTTGCAGTCTATGCACAATAATGTTTTCTATGATATGACAGTAACAGTAAACGCAGGTTTACTCGGGGCATTGCCAGTTTGGCTTGCCTGCTATCCTCCAGGTTGTCTTAAAGTTGTTGATAAATAAATCTTAATTGGGTCTAAGTTCTGTCACATAGATCTAGTATGATTTAGTGCAGCACTCCTGCTTGTGTCCGTGTCTTAAGAAGCTCTTCCAGTTCCTGTGTCTGTAAGACACATATGGGTCCAGTTGAGAGTACCATATACAACAGATTATGGAGTCAAAATTTAGTTAGATCGCTTCTATTTGTAATTGTCAATACGGGTGCACGGATCTGCCACTTTGCACTTGGATGTGTGTGCGTGTGGTCCAGGTTTTGTGGTCCCAAGCAAGTTTATAGTCCTTGCGGCGTTGGCTTAGCTTTGCATTTGTTTGAGTCATTGCCAGCTGCTAGCTGTACCAGAGGTGAAAAGCGGAATGTGCGCAGCAGGGAGGTGACAGGTGAGGGACGCTTCAGTTCAGGCCGTTTTTTAGAAATCAGTATAAGTATAAACTGTTTTGTACCATGTGCGGGATACACTGCGCCACAAGGCGTATCTCACTCTCCACTATCTCTCTGCACTCACACAAATGTTAAGCTGAGCCTACGCCGCGAGGACTAAATCCATCAAAAATGCGGCGGATGCAGGGCCGAGGATTCGTATCCATCCAACCTACCCATGACTAGAAAGTACCACGCGACGGGCTTGGTTAGAATAATATTTATTTGCTGCATCAGTAATCAATTCGAAAATGAAATTCAAATGACCGATAGGCGTGGCTTGCGGCCAACAAAGTGGCGTGATCAGTGGCAATGTCTCACATACAAATGTCCCGGTGCCGAATGCGAGCAGTACGCGCTTCTACGGCCGATGTTATACATAATATTAATTAATAAACCAAATGATATATTTTGCGATCGCTCAATCTATGATTACATCTATCCAATGTATAAGTGATACGATATCGTTTTATAAAGAGGCATCGATATCAATATTTGTTACTGATTGGGTAAATAGATTAGCGACGTACATATCACGATAGCTTTGTAAACACAATCAGTTTACAATAACCATTAGTCTTATTCCGTTATAAAATGTTTTAAAAAGATTATCCCATAGTATAGAGGTTTCCAGAAAATTATAATACATTAGCATTGGTACGTTATTTGTAAAATTTACATTTTCTTACGTAATAGTTTATTGAATTTCTTATTTACAGGTTTACTTGCTTATATTATCTATAATATTATAAAATTCTAAACATGCCGTGTCTGTACATTGAAGCTATTTAAAGAAACAACTGGAAAAAAATATATATAAACGACAGAGAACACGATGCAATTCTTTTATGTCTGTTTGTTTGGGATTCACGTAAAAAATACTGGGCCGATTTCGATGAAATTTTAGTTGAGCGACAGTAAATTCTTAGGCTTTATGTCTGCGCTACTTTTTATCCTGGGTATCCTGCGGTAATTTCTTGGTAGCGGTTTGTAGTTTTTATTCGGGTGCATAAAAATTAGCTTATTCCGACACACTTTTTACTAAAACGATTGTTTCCATTATTTTTAAATGCTGCGATAGTGTGTGTCCCGGCAATCCCGCAGGAATTTCAAGCCAAGCGTGAATGAAGTCGCGGGCATATAGTTTACAGGAATTAAGTCATTAGTTTAAAGCTATATTAATTTTATTTTTATTGTCTTTTATAACGTAAAGGATTTCTGGATTTTATGTTTTATTGTCGTTTCCATTCATTCCAAACAGAATATCCAATTTGTTGTATGTGTTGTTTTTAATAATTAAACGTAGCGACCGAGAAAGCGATGACTAGACGCATTATGAAGCAAGACTAAACACTTCAATGAAATTGACATATATTCTATGGACATTGGCAAATTCAAATATAATGTACTAAACTAACTTTTAAGTACGTCGTTTCCACATTAATTCTATATTTGTTTTATATTTTATTACTAATATTTACTAAGAACCAACGTTGCAGATAATAGCTACTCAGATAATTACCAGGCAGAAAGAAAACATTTTATATAATATGTACAGAACGTAAGACTAAGCAGCTATAATTATCGAAGATTTTCTATGAGTGCTTAAAATTATGGTTTTAATATTTATATGCTCATGATGTATGTAGTAATTTCTTTAGTGAATCTAACTTGAATTACTCAGTGGCGAATTTGTTACAGTCAAGACAACTGTAGTCATAAAATTAATTCATTTTACGATTGCAGTAATGTTTCAAGTTCAGCATTATTCTGCAAAACCTTGTACAGTGTGGAGCGCAATTAATATTGTAGCCCATCCAGTCGGGCAAATGCCCTACCACCTGGCTAAATCATGTAGTAAATATCATATTTACTACATCAGTCTTTTAGGATGCTATTTTGATTAAAACGGTTTCGATAGATAGTTATAATCATCATTTAATATTCCTTTTGTTCTTTCGCGGTTATTGTCGTAATATTTACACATTGACATCTTCTGAATTAGGTTATTCTAATAACACACTTACTAAACCATAGGTATTACATCTGTGGCTCAGTAAAAAGAACGGTAAGACAAAATTCTTAGTATGAAATGTTAACTAAAGGGCTGTAGTAAGTTAAAACGAATCAACATTACTAAATATCGGTTTCAAAATATTTTAGTTTTAGGTACTCAGTCAGTCAGTTATCAATTTAACCGCTAACAAATTAAGAAAATGTTATTTGTACACATTTTACATTATAAAACATAAATTAGAAACAGCGAAGGATATGGGGTCTCGCGAGATAAAATACTGACCTAGAGCATAGAATTCGACATAGCGAGAAATATGGAGCCTTACCTCACTAGAAAACAATCTTAGCGATCATGTTATCTTATCTGCTGATAATATAAATGTACACACACGAAAATAGTTCTCGTGTGTAATTTTGGCAAGCACCTCGTATCTTTTCACACATTTGTAATAGTGTGTCAGTACTGGCAACCATCGTACTAAAGTGATCAATTTTGGCTCTACATCTCGGCATATCTCGGTTAGTGGAACGGTCGTTGCCTTCGAATTGTTTATATAGTTAGGATAAATTGAATCAGTACATTCCTTATATGTCTCTTGTAACGTTTAATATAATATGTTACCTTGACTATTTATGTGTATTGTTTTTGTTTGAAATTAGCAGGACACAATTTGCTTTTACTAAGTAATAGACTCACGTTTTTACCAGTGCCTGTACTTGTATTTAAATCAATACATAACTAGTTTTCGCACATATACGTATTGTTACGAGTTTGCGGGACTCGAATTAAAATGCCGTTAGAATTATTATAGAGTTTATTAGAAGTATACAAACACGTATAACACAGGTAGAAATATAACCGAACGCAACAAATCCAAGCGTAATGCACGATTCAATCACACGCGTAAAGTCCGTCACTAACGTCTTGCTTCGCTTGTGGCTATCGCTAGACTGCCTCACCCCTCCGTTGGGGCATTGCTTTATATTGTACAAATACAATATGTCTGCTCGACCGCGTGGACTGAATTTCCAAGAATCACACCTGGCTAATGACTACCATAAAGATTACAATACACAATGGGCTGTTTTTCCAATCGCAAATTTTAAACAAAAAGCAAACTAACAAACAAAAGAAGACGGTCATAAAAGAGTTTCAATGTTATTAGCTCAAACGCCGACGGGTAATATATGTGCTTTGTTTACAGATATGCAAGTGGGCCAAATGTAACAATATATTCGATGCCGAAGATGAACATAGGATACTTTTAATCCCGAAAAATGGGATGGTTTTCGGACATTTCACTTTTTCATTCATTCATTTCATTTCATTGAAAGGACACGACGATATTCAATCACAATGAATGATTCAAGTTTATAGGAACTACTTTGGTTTCTTCATTAGGATGATGATTGTATGCCTTTCTTAAAAATTGATTCAATCGGTTAATCCATTTAATTAAAATAAATTAGTGACTGACCGTTACAAATTATATTGTAGTATTTATTGAAGTAATCCTTGATTACTCTCACGTTTGAGAATGAAAAAAAATTGTAAGACACTTTTAACCAAATCTTAAAAAGATGTCGTTTTAATAAAAATTGTGCTTCTCCGTTTTTATTTTTCAACTAGGACATGCCCGTGCCTTCGTCCACGCTTCACTTAAAATTCCCGCTGGATTCCTGGGACACAAAGTACCGCAGCATTTAAAAAAGAATGTAAGCTGTCATTTTACTGAAAACTGTGTCGGAATAAGTTAATTTTTATGCACCCGAACAGCTACCAACCGCTCCCGGGAAAATTCCCGCGGGCTTCCCGGGATACAAAATATCACACGTTTTATTACATAAAATTTGCTATCAATCAGTGCAAAAATCACATTTGAAATCGAAAATTCCATTGCCATTTGAAATAATTATCAGAAAATTCCCGCGGGATTCTAAGGGATTATAATTTTAAGAATTTGGTGTCGATTAGTGAAAACCGCATTGAAATGGACCCAGTAGTTTATACGTGAATCCCGAACACACAGACAAAAAATCTAAAAAAATTGCATCGTGTTCGCTATCGTTTATATAGTGTATTTTCCAGTTGATTTTTTTAAATTGCTTCGATGTACAGATATGGCATGTTTACAATGTTATAATATTATCGATAGATATACTATGAACAAATGAAAACATCTTGAACAAAGCTATAAATAATTTCAATGAAAATTATAAAAAAAAAATGTCCGTTGAATTGGTTGTAACCGACTTACTTCATTATGATTGAGGTTTTTTCTATCCAGTTGTACTTTTTTAGGGTTTCCTAATCAAATGACAAAAATAATGGTAGTTATTTATTGTGCGTGGTTCTACCCGCACTTGCCAGATAAGTTTTATTTTTCTGGGGATAGTTTTAAGGATAAAAACCGAAAATTTGGACACACTATTTATTACACAAAGATTAAAATATTTGTGTGCGTTCTCGATTATAGCTAACTGTAAGGATGACATATGTGATTGATTCTTTAATTGTTATATTATGTAAAAATTCCCATTGGAGTACGTACCACTGAATATACTCTTGGAAATATATGACCACAATAACTGTTTTAACTCCATGATCATTTTTACATTGTTACACATTTTTATTTTATGTACTGAAGTTCTCCCGTGGCTTTGCCATTGTAAGCCCTAGTGTATATTCTTTGTTTGTTTAGAAAACAAGCATTCAAACACGTTATTTTGTATAAAAAATTTATCTGAGCGTTATTCGCCCCTGAAAATTTTTACGTAACTTTATTTTGCAAATAATCCTTTTTCGAGGATGAAAAGTATCCTGTCTATCCTCGCTATTGATACCACATATAGGTTCAACTTTACAATAATTGACACTGAATTTTAAGTAGTGGAGGGGGGAGGGGGAAGGGGGGAAAGAGTACTTCTCGCTCCTGCAACCCCCATGTCTAGGAGACATGTAGTTTTTGAGATATGATTTTTTTTGTAAACATAACTTTACTAATTTTTTTCAAAATGGTGTACTTATTTCTTGTGTCTAAAGACGAGAAATGCAGAAGAAAAGTTAGTGGTCAATGTAAAAAACATTTAATACAGTCTAAAAACGTGGACTAAAGCCCACAAGCCTATCAAGCAAAGCAAGTGTGCCATGACAGCGGTCAACAAATGTCACAACCGATTTGTAACCACCATTTAAATAGTTATCAATAAATAAATGGTGACCAGTCGGTTCTGGCACTCGCCGGCCGCTACCGCGGCACGCTCGCTTCGCTCGCTCGGCTCGTGCGCTTTGGTCTAAACACTTTTTTTTTTTTTTTTTTTTTGGTAACGCAGGGGGAATGTCTTTTCTTGCGACACCCCCTCGGGCCCGGGGGGGGGGTCCCGAGGGGAGTGTGGGACTCCCAGCGGCAAGGATCTCCACGCATAACTACCGCTGTCGGCGGTAGTAGTCGCGAGATCCCGTCCGCCAGACTACCCACTAAACCTACCTGCGCCTCTTTCCCACGCTTTTACGGGGCGCCACGAGAACTAGAGCGGTGCTACTACATTCGTGACGCCCCAACGTCTGGCAATCTTCAGGACACCCCGAAGGCAAGGTGCCCTGCTTCATCAACAGGGGAGGAAGTCCGCGGGTTCCCCCGGCCCCTGCGGCCCCCTGTGACGGCACTAAGGGAGGTGGTGTGCGTAGCGACGCCTCCGACCGCCAGTCCGCCGTCGTCGGATGGGGTCTGCGTACGCATCCACCTCCCTGGTCCTCTCCGCGGCCTCCTTCAGGGACATTACCGTCTCGCTGAAGGAGGAAACCGCTCTCCATCCGTCCTCGCTCGACAGCATGGCTTCGACCAACTGCTGGAGCGAAGACACAGGACCCGTGATACTTTCTAACTGATGACGCTGAGGTCCCCAGGCGGCGCACTCGACCAGCGTATGATACGCCGTATCGCTGGGTGCGCCGCACTCCACACATTCTGGCGTCGGTTCACGCCCCGCTATCTGATGCAGATACTTACCGAAGCACCCATGCCCGGTAAGTATCTGCGTCAGCCTGTACGTTAGGGTCCCGTACTTCCTCGAGACCCAACGGGACAGGTGGGGGCGGACCGCCTCCACCGTCTCTCTTCCTGCTTCTGGGGACCTCAGGACATCAGCCCATTCTTGAATCAGGGCCTCGGTCGCCAAAACCCTGATCCTCCTTACAACTGCCGGACACGGCCTCTCTCCTCTAGCTCTGGTGTCTTGCCGGTAGCGGTGCACTGCCGCGAGCACCTCCGCCTGGAGCACCCAGGGCGGATCACTCGCGAGCAGTGTCGCCGCTGTCCACGACACTGTCCGGTACCCCCGGATGGCTCGCACCGCCAGGACCCTCTGGAAACGTCTCAGAACGGTCCTGTTCTTGCGGTGAAGCGAATCGACCCACACGGGGGCACCGTACAGCGCCATGCTCCGTAGGACACCCATGTACAACTTTCTACAGACCGTGCCCGGCCCTCCCACATTGGGTAAGAGTCTGGCCAGGGCGGCAGCGGCACCTAGCAATCTCGGGGCCAGCTGGGTGAAGTGGGCCCCGAAATTCCACTTTCCGTCTAGGACAAGGCCCAGGTACTTCATCTGGGCCTTTACCGCTACCGCCACTCCCTGGACGGCAACGTGCGTGCCCCGGGGCGGTTGTCTACGTCGTCCGTAGAACATGAGGGCCTCTGTCTTCTCCGCGGAGACCCTCAAGCCTAATCGACGCACTCTTTCTACGACCAACGTCGTCGAGGCGTTGGCTAGTTCCACGGACTCCTCGTAGGTTCCGCCCCGGGCCGTGATGAGGGTGTCGTCGGCATAACATAACACCCCCATCCCGGGCAAGACTGGCTCGCTGAGGAGCCAGTCGTAACCAATATTCCACAGGATCGGACCCAGCACCGAACCCTGTGGAACACCGCACACGACACGTCGCCTACCAGAAATCTGACCAAAACCACCCTCCCAGAGGATATATCTGTCTTGGAGGTACGCCTTCAACAGTCTGACAAGGTATAGAGACTCCCTGAAACCGGAGTGCCTCTAGAATCGTTTCGAAAGGAAGACTGTTGAAGGCATTTTGGATATCCAAAGATACCACCAAGACATACTCCTTTATGCTCTCCGCCTCCCTCGTGAGGCTCCTCAACGCGAACAGGGCGTCCAGGGTTGAACGCCCCGGCCTGAACCCATACTGAGCCTCCGAGAGTCCAGGCCCATCAGAATCCAGGTGCTGGACGAGGCGGCTCGCCAAGATCTTCTCGAACACTTTCGCCACCTCGTCCAACAGCACGATGGGCCTGTAGGCGGAGGGATCTTCGGGAGGGCGGCCCTCTTTCGGGATGAGGCACAGCCGGCCCTCTTTCCACTGCTTCGGGAACTCACCTGCCCTGATGCAGGCGTTAAAGAGTTCCCGAAGCTGGCCGCCTAGATGTTTGGCGGCCAGGAAGAGGACCCGGCCTGGGACCCCGTCCGGACCCGGTGCCGTTTTCCGGCCCCGGAGTCGATCCAGGGCCATTTCCATTTCCTCCTCGGAGACTGGGGGAGGATCAGTCTCCAAGGGTACATTCTGAGGAGGACACATCCTGGGAGGAGTAAAAGCTCCCGGGTCCGGGAAGAGACCGTCGACAATTCTATTCAGGACCCCGTCCGGCAGGGACTCCGTGACCGGGGTGGAGCAGGCGCGCATTTTCTTACGCGCCATCCGGTACGGACGTCCCCAGGGGTCCGTGTCCAACGTAGACAAGATTTCTTCCCGTGCCCGGGTCTTCGCCTTACAGATGGCTAGCTGAAGAGCCTTCTTCGCTGCTCGATATTCCTCCAGGCGATGTTCCTCCTCACCTCTGTCCGGAGGATGCCGACGCCGGCAGTTCTTCAGAGACCGGCGAGCCCGAAGGGCTGCCTCCCTCAGACTCCCGATCTCTGCGGTCCACCAGTAAACCTCTGGTTTCCGCCGACGTCGACGCGACCGCGGCATCGAGGCATCGCAGACCCTCGTAAGGGTTCTGCGCATGCTCTCTGCCAGATCCTCCGGACAGGTGTTACTTTCTCGGTTGGTCCAGCCCTGGACGACGGCCATCTCTTCAGCCAGCTCGGGATCGAGCCGGCTGATGGCCCATCGAGGGAACTGGCCGTGACTACGTGGGGGGTTTGACCCAGTTCTGTCAGGAGGGGGGGAGACCTCGAACCTTATGTAAAGGTGGTCCGACAGAGTCTCCACCTCCTCTTCCACTTTCCAATTCATCACCCTGCGCGCAATCGCATGCGCGGGATTTAGCGTTGAAGTCGCCGAGTACGAAAGTCGCCCTCGGCGACTGTCTGCTCACGGCGGCCCTGACAGAATCCAAGAAGAGCTCGAATTCTGCCAGAGGTCGGTTGGGGGAAAAATACACACCTATGAAGGTGTGGTCCCCCCATCCTGCCACCGCGTAACCCCGCCCCTTCTCGATCTCGATGAGTTGGGTGCCAGCGCCCGAACTGGCCACCACTGCCACCATGTCGTCCAGGTCCCCAACCCAGTTGCTCTGGGAGGGGACGTAATACGGCTCCGATATTACGGCCAGACCAACCTCCCACTCCGCCATGGACTGCAGGAGTAAATCCTGGGCCCCGGCGCAGTGGTTTACGTTTCCTTGCAGGAGTCTAATATGTCGTCCGGGCATTTTATTGGGACATATTAGACTCCTCCTGGCGTCTTGCTACTCCGACATTCGCCGGAGGTACAAACTTGCCACGAACGTGTGGAGGGAGACAGCCCCTCGACAGCGCCACATGGTTTGCGACAAGCCCCGACTCGGCGCAAACCACACAATGAGCATTTGGCTCAGTACATTGAGCGACCCTGTGTCCGCTTCTGCCGCAGCGGAAGCACAGGGCCGACCTGTCGACACGCCCGTCTGGGCACATTACTGTAATATGGCCCGTGTAGAGGCACCGCATACAGCGTATGGGTCGCCTCTCACGGGCCGACACGACTGCCGAGCTGAAGCCCACGCATATGTGATTCAGCTCGGTTAGCAATTTCGCGACCGGGACGGGGCACTGGACGTATGCAGCCCCTAACCCCCCCGGTCCCACACCAATACCGCCAGACTTTACATGCTCGCGAGGGCAGTTCCCTGCGCGAGCGATGGCCTCCTCTAATAACCAAGGCGTGACCGAGTCGTCAAGCCCTGTAACACGGATGTCTCCTTTCTTCACTGGCCTGGCAACCTCGGCCACGCCTGTCAACACTGCACTGAGGGCCAGAGCCAGCCGGTCGGCCTTTTCGATGAACTCCGGCCCTGGCGGCAGCTCCAAGAGCCGGGCATCGTTTGCCGTCCGGACTATCTTAAGGCCCTCCTTGAGGCCCATCGCTTGCAGGTCAACCACCTTCGCGGCCTGCTCGAAAATCTGGCGGTATATCACCCCATTCTTGACGGCCTCAGGCAGCAGCGTCACCATTACTGCTGCTGCCTTGGCCTCTACCAACGGAGCCGTTCTCCTTGGAGGGGGTCTCCTGACCGGCTCGTTCCTCCATTGAGGAGCAGAGGTTAGAGGCGCAAGGGTTGGGGCGGGATATCCCCACCCTCCTCTCTCGCGCATCCTTCTCCCTTTGCTCCTTTTTCCACCACCCACCACTGTCCATTCCTCCTGGCCCTCCTGGGCGGGAGTGGGAGCGGTGGGGGGAATTGACCATATTGGGGGGGTCGAAGTCACCCCCTGCCTTCTGGGGGCCCTCTGAACACCAGAGGGACCCGGTTTCGATGATGGGCGCGGAGGGCCCACCACTTTTGCATATGACGGGGCGGGGGTCGCCGCCGTCGGAATTGGCTCTACCTCCATCGCCAAGGGCTCCGCCAGGTCGTCAGAGTCCCCAGGAGGAGGAGCCGTGATAGGTCTGGTACCCGAAGCTTCGGGTGCCGCCTTGGTCCTCTTGTCCGACGCGAGTGGCGGACGTATGATCGGGGGGGGGAAGTAACCGGTCTTCAAGGCCCGCCAGGCGGGCGTTGATGAACTCCCCCATCGACATGATGATGGAGCGCTTCAGCTCCTCTATGTCGAATGGGGGAGATTCGTTGTTGGGTCTCCCCCCCTCATTCTGGGGCGAAAGCCCTGCGTCACTAGCCGCGGCCTCCTTGGCCGCCGCCTCCCTGGCCGCGGCCTCCTTGGTCGCGGCTTGGTCCCTGGCCCTGGCCTCCTTGGCCGCGGCCTTGTCCTTTTCCGCGGTCTCCTTGGCCGCGGTTTTCATTTCTTCGAACTCCCTACGGTATGACCGGATCTCGGCCCGTAGGGCGTCCACCTCGCGCTTCAGCTTCAGGTTGTCGAGGCTGAGTTTTCTGGTTTCGGCGTCGACGGTTCTCCTGGAGAGACTTTCCGTCACCTCCATGAGGGCCGCCGCCGCCTCCTTGAGTTTCTTAATGTAACCCCCCTTGAGGTTCCTCGAGGTTTGGGCCACATTGTAGATGGCTGCGACATGGACGCCGGCCATGGTGCGGAGTTCCTCCGCATCCAGAAGATCGACGTCCGTCTGCCTCGGGTCCATCTCGGGGGGTACATCCACCCCTTCTTCAGGTGCAGAGGCCTTCGTCTTCTTCGCTAAATTCTGGCGGAGATCGCTGACAAAGGCCTCTGCCTGAGCCTCGACCCCCGCGGTGTCTTCGCGGGACAGCGTTGTTCCCGCGCTGTACCCTCTGTGTCGGGCCCCCAGGAGCACCTTAGTGCGCCGGGTCCCTGGCCTCCTGGTGTCTTCCTGTGTCACAACCTTTCTACCCGACTCGTCCGAGTCGGTACCAGCATTCTCTCCGCGGGAGCGTGCGTTAGTCCGTTTCCGGATGTCGCACACTCCCAAGGCGCGACTCTGCACAGAGTCGGCCATTAGTGCCTCCCCCCCCCCCATGGGGGTGTCGAGGGGCGAGTCCGGAGCAAACAACAAATCAAAATCGCGTGCAGAAACAAAGTCCAATGAGAAAAGCCAATAAAAACCGTCAAATTAGAAAATCGTTAAAAACAAGCAAAACCGGGTCAACAACTAGGCAAGAATGTCAGAAGTCCATTAAACAAGCCGAGTCGTCAACAAAGATCACATAAAAAATAAACCATCACAAAAACACTTTCTGAAAAAATCCGGCACACGTCCGCTCTGTACGACTGCCGGAGCGGGAATCCTTGGTCTAAACACTAACCCAACCCAACCAACTCACCGTTTAAGTTACTGGTCGCGAGAAACTCTGTCCTTGCACCAGTTCGTAGTCGCTCATTATTAAAAAAAAAAAAAAAAAAAAAAAAAAAAAAGGCGGCAAAATATTCATAGTGCCGCCTAATGCATCGTGTTGTTTGTAATAAAAATAAATCGATTATAAATACTACTCATTCAAACTCATAATATATAAGCAATAATAATAATTTTCGTATTTCAAAATGGATATTATTGGAATATCGAATGATATTCGAATTAAAAAATCGATATTATTGACATACTGATTTGGTAACATTTATTTATCCTCGTAAAGTGAAAAAAAAGTGACAGTACTGTGATTTAGATTTATTATTATGTACTTTAAAATTATAATAACTAATTCAAAACTTGTTTACTAAAGTAAAAAAATGGTTTTAGTGTTTATATATCATGTGTAAGTGTATTCCTAAAGACAAATCAGTTTTTTTCAACAAAAGTGACATAACCTTGTTTATCAAACGTATTTTTGTTTTCCCCATTATTCATTCAAAACTTGTTGGTGGACCCTAAAAACTTGTTTCCTAGCCCAAATAAGAGGTCTAGTGTCTATATATAAGGCGTATGTATACCCCTAAACTTGATTTTCGTAAAATTCAGTGTCCATTATTGTAAAGTTGAGCCCACATATATACCGTATTTAACTCAAATTGATCCAGTAGTTTTCCGTGACAGACAGATGGTTACTGTCACATTTATAGCATTAATAGGGATTTGTATACCTTTCCAATAGCTTTTCAAATATTCGCAAAAAGATAATGAAAAAATTTATTAAAAAATCAGCCAAGCATCTGTTGGGTCAGCTAGATTTTAAGAAACATAGGCAACCGTCCAAATATACCATCACAGTAAGTGATCCCGCCGTTGATATTTGTTTAAAAAATCATTAGGTACAGAAGGTTCAGTTGGAACAAAGTATTGAAACACTCGGAACGCTATTATTTCACCGAAATAAATGGAATGAATCCGCGAAACTTTTGCACATTTCCATGAGTTTTGCTAGTATAATCATATAAGTATATGTAACTCGGGGACATGTAATATAAGAAATAAGTATATCTCCCCTAAAAAACTATTCGTTACATTCACAAAACTACCAGCAAGCTGAGGACTGCAATGCGCGTACCTTTTATATCAAGTTTTATCATATTATTGTTTTATTGTCGCTGGCAGTCGCTTATTTATTACATGCGTCTTGAGACTTCTTTTTTATTCAGGCGAAACCCGCTTGAGACGAAACCACCGCGGAATTGCTTTTGAGACCAAACCAACGCAGTGGAGTGTGTGCGGTTCGCCACGTTATGTTGGCACTAGCATCCCGCCGCCCCTCCCTTTTAAAAGTGCTATAACTACCCGCAATTTAGGATACCCCTAAAATCCCTAACCGATCCCAGTTCTTTCCATGTCTGGTCTCTGCATTCATCTCCAGTCCGGACGGACGACGGCCGGCCCTTTCAAGGCTGCATTTACAATCTGTAAAGCTGAACCACTCCTGCTATCTCGGTACTCATTTCGTGAGAGGGGACGGGCGCAACGATGCGCGCCCCTCTTTCCGGTTCCTGAGACCCCTAACATTCCTAGCAAATACAAAAAGCCGACACTTGGGCGATTTACCACCAATGAATATAGCGGCTATATACCTTTCTACTTTCATTACAATCATAAATGTGAGTGGTAACAGTTTGGATAACCACGAAAGAACAATGTAGGACCACTACATCACATGTTTGAATATTGTTCTGGGTACCTTCTGTATCTATTTGTATATTTTGTGATATGAGTGCCATTCAAGGTCGTTTTTATTACGTGAGACAGAACTGGAATATGATCACATGGAATTCCACGTGTATAATTTACGAACCGGGAAAATATAATCATAAGGAAATTAAAAGCAACAGTTTCAGTGACGTAGTGGACTGTTCGTTGATTTCTCAGCTCACTAGATTCTGCGAGTGCAGTTTCTGATACGGTTTGTGGATATAGGCCATACCAATGTTGGTTCTAGCCTGGTGTTTAATAATTGACTCCAGAATCATCTGTTGACCCATGATAAGCGTCAATTGCTTGTAATTAATAACTTGTGCACTGGAATATGCAGATATCATGAACTATGGGCATGGCGATTGTATCATAATGTTTAGTTTTCCCCCGCGACGGCTTTGGTGGATATGTATTGATTTTCTTCAAATTGGGTATGTGGGTACTTTAGACACATAAAGTTTAATATTTCGTGATAATTGAATATTATGATAAATAAAGATTAAAACATGATTCTAAAAAGCTGGACATTTTCTGTGTGATATACAACCTAAAATTACGCAAGGCAATCATACAGCGTTATTTATTACTGAAATAATTTTGCTCAACTGTATGTGCAGTTTTGTTTTGGAACAAAAAGTAACTCTAACTTAGTGAATATTAAATTGATATGCAAAAAAACGAACAAAAAAGGAGATATATTTTTCTCGAATGAAAAGAATGTGAAAATGACTAAAAAGTCATTATTATTATTATTTTCCCAATTTTTAGGAGTATTCACTTTTGTAATAAAAAGCTGCTGACAAAATCTCTGTCGTTGACCGCAGATGTAGTTTGGCAGTTCGACAAGACGGAAAACCAGGAAAAAAATTCTCGACCTCATTCAGAGTTCCCTCGTATTTCCCAGAACGTCGAACATTGCTTTGGCAAATAGACATTCGTCTACGAACGATCGGAAAAGACGTGTTACTAGACGTAATGTTGTACACTCTATAGTGATCTTCGTATAGTAATTTATATTACGAATCATTGGATATTCCACTTCACTTATTTCGCGGGTAGTTAGTTTGTTGTCCAGAATTTCCAAGAATTAGTTTGTAATATAGTTGGGTGTTTGATACATATTACCACTAAAGTATATTGTTTATTTAACTCAATACATATTACAATATATTTTAAAATAGTATTCATATAAAAGAGAAGGCGTCAAAATATCTTATTATCATCTTACTTTAAACACTTCATTATAGAAATAAATTCAATTTTAGTTTGAACAATTAATAAATTATTCAACTACTTACTATTTTGACGTCATATGGGTGTATTATCATACAAAATTAAGCTGGCGTTCTGTGCGATGATTAAATGTCTGTTGATTTAACTGTTAAATACTCAATTGGTTTAGTCCTAAAATCGTGAAGAAGGAACATACTATAGGTAGTAAAGCAACTGAAGCGTAGTTTTAGTTGCTTTACTACCTACATAATCCTGCTCGAGGGACCAGTTCTTTCAAAGTTTATAACTTGTTGCTTGTAAAATTTTTCGAGAATTAAAATTGTTCACATTAGATAATAAGAAATATTACTTGATTGATATCATAATGGATGAAACAATTAGTTTTGTACACATAGATGTAGAAAGGTTTCTGTCGGTTCCGTTGATTTAAAGTGGATGCAAAGTTTATCTTAGCCAAACCTCTCAGTTCTATTTTAACGTCAGTGACGAACCCATTTGGTGACACGATAAAACTGTCCGGAATAAAAGTATTCAGAAGACGAATAATGATAATACAATTACTCATCGTACTTAATATTGTCACTGCGTCTAGTCATGGCAAACGCATTAATAACTATTTATTATTAAATACTGTTAGTGATAAAGTTAGTTGTTAATTTCAAAACAACAACAACAAGTTGTACCAGTGTAATTTTTCTGTTTTATTTCTTTGAGACACTTTGAGTAGACTTATCATGTGCGAACGTAAAATTTAAATAGATGTCGCAGAATTTAATAATCCTTATTAATATTATAAATGCGAAAGTAACTCTGTCTGTCTGTTCCGTTTTCACGGAAAAACTACGGGGCCGATTTGGCTGAAACTCAGTATATATATATATATATATATATATATATATATATATATATATATATATATAGGGAAGTTATAGTTGGATGGATTATTATTTGGATGTATAACGCACAATATCATTTGTTTACATTTTAATTACTTCTAAAATTCTTAATGTAATTTAATTAGATTTGTTAAATGTTTCTATAATTTAAAGATCGTTCTAACCTAATAAAAGTTATGAATATTGTAATTTAATAAACTACCAATGAGAGCAGAGCATGTCTAGAGCGGGGTCAGCGCCCTCTATACTTTGAGTAATATCTACTTGGGTAGACTGAGGAGTTTTTGTGGCACATTCGGTTGGTGGCAACAGGTCGAGTTGGACCATGGAGTATTTTAAAGAAAGTATTGAAGCTGGAAGTATGGGCGGGTGCCCTGAACCCGCTGCTCCGTCTAACCTATGTCATAATATTGATCAAATCTAAATTAAAAGTGTATAAACCGTGGCTATTGTGTTTTATGCTCGCATTTTATCCTGATGACGCCCACTAAACCTGCAATAACTAAAGAAGATGTCGTGAGAACGAGGCCGTTCTGCGACATCAGAAGTGGGATCTCAGCCTGTGCCCACAATGAAAGCAATGACTGCGAAGCCTTGCCAGTATAAGAAGGCGTGCTGATGGATTGAAGGATGCCCACAGTGGAAGCAAAAGCATTTTAGGACGATTGACATGTCGAGGCCATCGGCGGCAATAGCGGCGACATAGTGGTGACGTCCTGAATGTGCCTGTGGAGCGGCGGTGTGTCGGCCTATGCATGGTTTGGTCACCGTTGGGCCTACTGTGTGCCAGCAATGGTTCAAATTCACGTTAGTACAGAGAGTAGAAAGGCAGTTTTATGGATCGTGAAGTCTAATCTAAGGTAAAAATTACGTGCCTATTCTACTTGGCACAGGAGGTATGGTAATTTTTAATTATTATTTTAGTGCGAATTCTGAAAATGAAGAAAGCGAGATTTAAATAAAATATAGTTCATCGTTTGTGGTAGACAATTCTACTACCCTCATATTTAAGTGATATTTTTCGTGTACGAAAAATTACGATATGGTTGCCAAAAAATGGAAAACGAACAAATTACGTAGGTAGTTTACTTTTTCATCATTATTTTTGGGAGTTGGTTACTTACAAGAAATTTGTGTTCGTTATAAACGATGTGCGTGTATTCATTGTCTTTTCAAGTCTACCTTCCAAGAGTTTTTATAATGTGAAAATCGGGTCTAGTTTTTAAAATTATTTTACTTGGATTATGTATGGTAGAAAGTTGCCTTTGACATATTATTCCTATGCGACGTTTTCCTTGGTTTTCTGATAATGTAAGAAAACTTGTGTTCGTTATAAACGATGTGCGTGTATTAATTGTCTTTTCAAGTCTACCTTCCAAGAGTTTTTATAATGGGAAAATCGGATCTAGTTTTTTTTTAAATTATTGTACTGTGATTATGTATGGGTATAAAGTTAACTTTGACATATTATTCCTATGCGATGTTTTCCTTGGTTTTCTGATTAAGATAAGAAAACTTCTGTATGTTATAAACGATGTGCATGAAATTCATTGTCTTTTCAAGTTTACCTTCCAAAAATTTTTATGTGAAAATCGGATCTAGTTTTTGAGTTATTTTAGATTATGTATGGTGGATAGTTTGTTTTGACACATTATTCCTATGCAATGTATTCCGCTGGTTTTATGATTAAGATTTTCTTTCCTGTAAAAGTAAGTTTACAGGCATTATATGAAAGACATTTTAGATTCAGATGATTAGAATTTTACCGTGAAGAAAGTGTGGCTATGAAGAAGTTTGAAAGCCACTATAAGGTACACAGGGGGTATTTACGTTAGTAGACACTTTGGTAAGTTGATTTTTTTATTTAAGGTTATTTTTGTGATAGTTTCAAATTCGAATTAGGGTGAATACCCTAGTTATTGAACGCATTGTAAATCTGAAAATTATTTTGAGTTTGTTTGTTCCTCTATTATAATGAGTTTTCATAAGTTGTCGATCCTGGAGTCGGTAGAGTGACAACCTTGGTTGCTCTGATTGTCTACTCTGGTCAAGAGTGTCATCCGAGCCACGCCCAGCGGGGGTTGGTTGAGAGTACATCACTCATTTAGATGTATATTGGTTTGATTGACTGATTGAGAAGTGTTGTTAGCGAGTTGGATGACTGATGCGTTCACACGGTTTTTGTTTGAGGTTAAAATAATGGAATTTCAATAATTATTAAACGTGGTAAATGCAGTTGACTATTATAATGGGTAGTTTTTACATTTAGAGGTACATATAGAGTGAAAGATTTTAGTCTGATAGTCAAAAATTATGAATTTGTGATATTATTCGTGAAATAAGTCGTTGAAAATTTTGAAAGTTTATTGTGAGTTTGATGTTAAAATAATCATTAGTGGCCAGTAAATAAAGGCGAGGTGGCCAGTGAAATAGAGGCGAGGTGGCCAGTGAAATAGGTGCGAGGTGGCCATTACAAAGTGAAATCAGTGGAATAAAAGGCGGGGTAGCGATTGAAAATTGGTATCGATAGAATGAGACGCTGTATACTATTTGGATATTTTTGTGTTTGATGTTTTAATTTGTGTTTTGATGTTTGACCCAAAATGCGTAGCTCGATGGGCGACGAGGTGGCAGTTTCGATACTGCTTACTTGATTTGGTGTGTAGTCTGGAGTCTGTAAGGACTCAGATCTCAGAAAAAAAATCCAGAATGAAGTTGTTGCGCAGAAGATAAAATGTACACGATGTCCTTGGTCAGGAGTGGCCGAACTATAATATCTCTTTCTTTTTGCAGATAATCCATAATGGGCGGCCTATTACACGAGGGCGTGTAATACGTCAGGAAGGCCGTGTCGGAGGGAAGTTATAGTTGGATGGATTATTATTTGGATGTATAACGCACAATATCATTTGTTTACATTTTAATTACTTCTAAAATTCTTAATGTAATTTAATTAGATTTGTTAAATGTTTCTATAATTTAAAGATCGTTCTAACCTAATAAAAGTTATGAATATTGTAATTTAATAAACGACCAATGAGAGCAGAGCATGTCTTGAGCGGGGTCAGCGCCCTCTATACTTTGAGTAATATCTACTTGGGTAGACTGAGGAGTTTTTGTGGCACATTCGGTTGGTGGCAACAGGTCGAGTTGGACCATGGAGTATTTTAAAGAAAGTATTGAAGCTGGAAGTATGAGCGGGTGCCCTGAACCCGCTGCTCGGTCTAACCTATGTCATAATATTGATCAAATCTAAATTAAAAGTGTATAAACCATGGCTATTGTGTTTTATGCTCGCATTAAACCTGCAATAACCCACTAAACCTGCAATAACTAAAGAAGATGTCGTGAGAACGAGGCCGTTCTGCGACATATATATATATATATATATATATATATATATATATATATATATATATTCGATGCCAAGAATGAACATAGGATACTTTTTATCCCGAAAAATGGGATAGTTTACGGGATAAAATATATTTGTCTTTTTGTTTGTTATGCTTTTACGGAAGAACTAATGTACCGATCTGGCTAAAATTCGGTATATATGTAAATTTTATACCGAGGGTGGACACGGGATACTTTCCATCCCGGATAATGGGATAGATTTATGTAAAGGTTATCCCAGAAAATATGATAGGTTTTTTATTTGTGATTTGCCATCTTCGTCATTTTGTTTGTTTTGGTCAATTTGGTAGTTGTGGTAGTTTTGGTAATTGTGGTAGTTTTGGTACTTTTGGTAGTATTAATAGTTTTGATAATTTTAGTAGTTGTTGTAGTAGTGTTAGTTTTGGTAGATTTGGTTGGTAATTGTGGTAGATTTGGTTGGTAGTTGTGGTATTTTTGGTAGATGTGGTAGTTTTGGTAGTTGTGGTAGATTTGGTAGTTGCGATAGTTTAGGGCGTTGTGGTAGATATAGATAGTAGTTTTGGTAGTTGCGGTAGTTTTGGGCGAGATATGGTTGGTAGTTGTGGTAGTTGCGGTAGTTTTGGGCAAGATATGGTTGGTAGTTGTGGTAGTTTTGGTAGTTGTGGTAGTTTTGATAGTATCGGTAGTTTTGGTAGTATCGGTAGTTTAGGTATTTTGAGTAGTTGTGGTTGTTTTAGTAGTTGTAGTAGTTTTGTCCGTTTATGCTGTTAACGTGTGCGATAAAAAGTGAAATGCCTCAAATCTAGAAAAAGATGGTGTAACATTTCATATGTAAGTATTTTCTTGTCTAATTATTGCTTATTTTTAATAAAATAACTTATAGTTGTTTATTAAACTTGATGTTTAAAACATCGATTCTATAATCGAATTAATGAAACATCTCGCATCGACTTCCGACGAATCTCTGTTTTACTTTGAACTGTTATTGCGAAGAAATTGAGTCTATATTTGTATAACAATGCCCAAATAACAAAATATTCAAAGTTTTCTCTCTCTAGCGCACTTCACACACACACACACACACACACGACACTAATGCGAAATCCTTCAAGAAAATATAGCCCTTATTGCGTTGGAAACTAAATTTGAAATTTGAATATCGAAGTTTGTTTTTTTGGCTACACGAAACAACCTATAGTGATGTATAATCTGTACATATAACTCCGTGTCGATATCGATAAAACTACCTTTGATACTGTTAGTCGAAAATATGATTACGTTAATAATAACCCACTTTTAGGGTTCTATTGTAAGATAAGGAATCCTTATGATTTCGTCGTGTCCGTCTGTCTGTCTATTTTCCGAGATTAGGTCTACACTGCTGAAATTTGGTATATTTAACTGGAACCTATACTAGGAAAAATATTTAAATGTTGTGAGAGTTTTTTTAAGTATTACTCCCACAACATGAAAAGTTACGATAGTAAAAAGTACTGCTTTTACCCCATCGAATTTAGATTATTCATATATTTGTATATATTTATATAAACTTTTATAACACTACAATGTCATAAACATTACACTATACAACAATCATGCGACGTGTTTGGGAAAGCTTGACGGACTTTAATAAATTTAAAGTTTATTAGGTTTTACAAATTTTTTAATGATTTAAATACTTTCTTGTTTAAGTTTTGCCTTCGGCATTTGGCATGGTTTAGTGCAATAGAGTTGTTTATACTAATAACTTAATGGGAATTTCATGAGATGTAGAGGGTATCACTGCTTAATCTTTATTTAAAATTTATCTTTACTTCATTGTGATACTCTTCTTATCTTGTATCTGGAGAGGTCGCTGAGGTATTATTCCTCATATTTACTATTTTATTTGATATTTTGGAAGAGTGACTTTGATGTGATACGTTTACTCAAGTCTTATGGTTTTCCCAATTCATTATACACTTAAGGCACTCCAAATGTGTTTTCTAAAATGTTAGGACGTACTGCTGGAGAGTTTCTTGTCGGTTCTTCTCGCCAGCTATAGTATGTTGTGAACCGACGTAGCTTTAGATAATATTTATAGTTGTTTCAACAAATTATAATTAAAAGTTTGGAGGTGCTTCCTTAGTCTTGATGTGAGCTCGTTTACTGATAGCTAATGATGTGGCATAGCATCAGCCGGGTGGATAAGGAGGGGTGCCTTACACAAAATTATATAATTTGTTATGAAATGTTCATAGAAATACTTTTGGCTTAAAGGCAAGGCGTACTCAGGTGATGAGCTTCTGTCATAAGTTGATATAATTGTCATTGTTCATAAAAACAATAATATTTTACACTTACAATATAATATTACTACAAATGATTATATATATTATACACCGATCTTTGAGAGTCTACCTGTTTCTAGATCAGCGCTTCTATATAACCTACTTTGTGAACATAGGGTTAACGGTATTGCAGCGAAGGGTTCTTACTACTAGATGACATTATTTTTTATTTATTTATTGATATTATGTTTTATTCATTTAATAAATTTTATAAATATTCACTATATCAATTCTTTTATTTTATATCAATGCTTCGGCTTGAGTATGTCATTCCTAGACATCACAGCTTCCAGCTATGGTTACCCGGGAAAAGGGTTCTCGCCCGCCGTTATGCCATCGAGATGGGGGCGCGGCGTGTTCCGCGCGCGCTCACTTCTCCCGCGAGGCGCGTTACATACCGCCCCACGCTCGGATTAATAATTTTTTAAACCTTACTAATTGATATGTAGCCTCGAGTTAAACCGTGATCACAGCTGCTATAAAGTAGCCGAAACGTTGGCAAAATAAATAAATATCGCGCTTAAAACCGTAAATAACTTAGTTTAATTTATGTGTAACAGTCGCGAATATCTAAGAAGAATACTATAAAATAAATGAATTAAACTTATACTTTAGTTTAATTCCACTGTCATCATATCTATAGTATTCAAAATTATTTTTCCTAGTTAAAATATCGACATTAAAGTATCGATATTTACTATCCCTATGAAATTCACAGTTTTGTACAGTAGTGATACCAGCATTTTTTCCCTCAAAATATAGGGCATTTAAATTACGTTGCAAGTTAATATTTGAATAATATGTACATAATTATTTATTATGTTCATGGATTTTTTTAGCGATTAGGATTTACATAAAATTGTGAAAGTGTTAATATCACACATCACAATTTTTAT
The DNA here is from genome assembly GCA_949752895.1 of Dendrolimus pini. Classification (NCBI taxonomy): domain Eukaryota; kingdom Metazoa; phylum Arthropoda; class Insecta; order Lepidoptera; family Lasiocampidae; genus Dendrolimus; species Dendrolimus pini. Next base: position 7,683,673 of record OX457129.1, on the reverse strand, counting down.
CACACAATAACTATGATCTTATTTCAACTAGTGCTAGTTTAATAAATCATCTATGTGGTACTGTTTAATTATTACAATATTAAAGTTTATTTCATAATCCAATAGTATAATAAAAAATAATAATGAATATTTAGTCAATTATGATTAAATTACGAGGCAAATAGAATAATGATATGGCAATTTCTTGTATTTTGAAATGTGTGAGTCGTCTTTGTGTGCGTAACGAGTGTAAATATACGCTGTCTCTAAACGAATTTGAAGATTTGTACATGTTTGCGTTTATGACAACACAAATAATATTTGGGTGTATGCGATTGTTTCAATGTGTGCTTTACTCTTCCCCCCGCAGCAAATGGCTGAATTTTTTGTTAGCTAAATTAGACGCGAGGCTCGTCCATGGTTTAATGGTCTAAGGTCCACCCATACATAGCTAGACACTAAAAAGGAAGAAATAAAATTTAAAAACTTAGTTATTTTATACATTTTAGTTTTTTATTTTTTGAAGTCGGTTTTTTTAAACGAAGTTTTTATTTTTTATTATGTTTTACTTTGCACCGACTTCAAGATGTTTTAGATAATATATATTAATAATAATAGCTTAAGAAATAAGTTATTTTATACATTTTAGTTTTTTCGTTTTTGAAGTCGGTTTTTTTAAACGAAGTTTTTAAATTTTAACACATCTAATGTGAGGTATATGTTAATATTAACTAGTGTGCTTTGTTTTTTAGGTTTAATATTTTTTATTTTTTACTTATCATTTAATTGTTTTGTTAGGATATAGGCATTTTATTGTCTAATTCTTATGTTATATTTTATTCATGTAATAGCTTAAGGTTAACTACATCCTTAGGTTTTTTGATATAGTGTTTGTGATTTTGGAGGTGAGCACTGAAATCCAGTGCTGTGTCGAACCAGGTTTCGGCACAGCTAAATACTGAGTGCCAACGTCATTTCTAAACTTGTGGCATTCAATTTGTGTATGTAATATATTTTCTTATCTATTTTATTGTGTGTGTCGCAATTGGAAATAAATATTTTCTTTCTTTCTGTTTTTATTTCTAGGTATAAATTAAAAATTAACATAATAATTTATCTCGTGCGCATCTGAAGAGACTCATACGTCGTAGGAATGTTGATTGTATGTAGTTGCATTCTGCAGCGGCATGAGTGAAAATAATCTAAGAGAACCTTCGTACTTCGTACGAGCAGGCGGCCGCTTGGAGTCTCCGTCGGTGCGATTCGTGGAGCGTCGCGTGTCAGCCGAGCCTCCACGTCGACGTCGCGCCACCGGCATCGACCGCCCCGCGCGCTTTGCCCCACACCCGCCGACGCCCGGCGCCAGTCCACCCAGATACATTCCATACGCCGACTCCATGCCTGATTGTGTGATATTGGTTGGCTGGCTCGGTGTGGATTAGTCACGCTGTTTAAGCCGCGTTGAACGCACGTCGCCTATTGTATTGCAAGGACTATAATAAGGCTCGATACCGAACAGAAATACCGGCCACACGTTGTCAAAAAACAACTGACACTGTCAATATTGTCCGTGAATTTCAATAGTAATTTTGTGGTTTAATTTGGTTTCAAAATTTATAATGATAGAAACATTTTTAGTGCAGTATCATTAACATTGTCAAAGTTAGGACTGTTATTAATTGAGGGAAAGAGGAGAACAATAGGTCGATGATGTCAGCGGTTACGATGACCACAACACTTTCTAATGGACATGTTAACGGCAAGGTGGAAAACGGTCTAAACGGTTACAGAAAAAATGGATATGTGAAACAGGAACTATCAGACGCAGCTGTAAGTATACTGTTGATGAAATATATAACTGTTTATTAACTTCTTGAATGTGGTTTTGGAGTATACCTACATACAAATCAGTTTAGGGAGGAACAAGAAGAACCAGAATTAAAGCAATAGGCCATTGGTGTTTAGCTATAAATTAGAAAACGTTTACTAACTATGATAAATGATCTGGCAAATAACAGTCGTGATCAGAACAGCGAGTGAAAGTATGGCTTGCCGCATAGTAGTTGCCTTTGCTGAACTACCTTGGGAAGTGCGTATAAATTACTGCTTGCAGTTTGATGAGTTTCTTGTTGGCTTTGCAAAACAAATAGAAGTTTTCGTATGTTATGTGAACAAACACCCAGATTTATGAACGTATCAAGTAATCACAAACCGATAAGGAATTGTTTGAATAAGAGTCTTTATTTCCTCGCAATTTTAGACATTGTTACGTTGAAATCTAGATGTTATGAATTGATTTAAAATTTTGATAAACCCACTTACTTATATGTATATTAATTTGATTAATCGTAGTAATTTATAGAAATAAGAAGGACCTTCCCAAAGAGACTTCAGTATAAGGGTCTTTTTTAATGGCCCGTCTCCCCCTGACGTAGTTAGGGTCTTTGTTTATCAGTATAACATACAAGTTATTCATATTGAGTAGAGTATGTTTGAAGGATTCTTTAAAGTTTTTAAAGAAGCATTCCAACTTACTTTAACTCAATATGAATAAGACCATAAATGTTAATTTTAATATTTATGTGAAAGTGTCAGTTAATGGAATAACAGTTTTGAGAATAATCGGTTGATTGAACTTCACATTCGGTATCTTCGGTATTTTCGGTAATCTTGGTATCTACGTAAACTATCTCATTTTCTGTTATAATAAAGTACCTGTCTTATGAACATTCGTTATGGAAAGTATTAGTTTACATTATACTTACCGCATTTTCTTTAAAATCTTATCACTCTGGACATGGACGTATAAAATCATGTTTTATACGTCCATAATTTTTATTATTCCGACGTTTCGGCCACTTTTCAGTAGCCGTCTTCCGTGATCGGGCCGTGATATATTATATGCACTAGTCGCGAAAACTTAAGAACATATTATGCGTTTAATTGTTAAGAAGCATAGCATCTATTTTTATATTATAACTTTATAAGAATCATTTTCTTCGGGCCTGGATTACGAGTAATAAGGGTTGTTGTATTTGTACTGCAACAGTCCGTTATGCGGATATTAGAGCCAAACTAGTAGTGGCGTGACTGCTATCGACCGTGAACCGGCTCCACGGAGTTGCCGAAGTCGTGTGCCGGAATGTGGTTCACACGAGCCTTATAGCATATTCACTACATAAACATTAATTTTTTTAAAGTTCGGTTGATGGTAAAATTAAAATTATCGGTTTGTCGTTGTGTTATTGTAAAAAAGGTTGCCAACTTTTGGAAGGCTTCCTGGAAGAGATTTCTTCAAGTAATTAGGCCGCCCATTGAGTACAGTAATGTAGTAAGTAACCTTATAGTCTTAAAACGAGAAAATGTCTTACTGTTTTCATGTTGGTGTACAATAAAGAGTATTATTGTAATTGTAATTCAAGGGGAAACGTTTAATTATCTTACTTGATCTAGAAACTTAAAATATTAGAACTGTATTGTTTGTATACAAAAAAAAAATCATAACAATACAAAATATATACACTAATAAAATTTAAATGTTAATTACAACGTAAGTAAAAGTAAGTTTAAAAATCGTTTCTAAATTATGTTTTATAAAGCGCTCAAAGTAGGTAATTAGAGTAACTATAGTACAGAATACAGAACAACAAATATAGTAAACTATTCATGTTCACATGTTATATTTAATGGATTTATTTAAAAAATAAACAGAAATGTACTCAATGAGAAAAGTGATGATGTTGCCGCTCCTAAGATTTCTAATGAATTAGAACGTTACCACCCAGCTTCATTTGCGGTGGTTAAAATATTCTGTATATGTATTTACCGGAATCAAAATAACTTGCATATTTGCATACTCACCCTAATCATGGAAATCAAACATGTTGGTGATAACGGTCCATTCAGCTTAGCTCACCTTAATATCGATGGATAATATCCATATTGTCATTGTCTTTAGTAAAAAGTTCATCGCCATGTTATTATAAGTATACATTATTATTATTTTTTATTGCTTGAGTTCAACAGACAGGCAGATGGCCCACTTGATGGAAAGCGGTTACCATCGCCTATGGACATTTGCAACACCAAAAGTGCTACAAATGCGCTGCTGTTCTCTTAATGGAGACTGGAACCTGGTCACTAATGCCGGAACACAACTCAAGGTTGTTGTGGCGATATACTTTAGACCAGGGGTGGTAGCCATCCAGTCGGGCAAATGCGGTAGACCTGGTGGTAAAAAGGTGGTAGACCTGGCAAGTATACATTAATGGTTATTATCAAACATGGCAATCTGTATGTTCTCAAGATCGCTAAAAAAGTGTTAAACGAATATTGCAACAAACCATATATTTTAGGTATTTACTACAAGCTATATAAATTGAACAGTTTATAAAGGTTACCAATTACATATTATGTGTATCGATCTGTTTCCCCGTCCATGATCGGTCAACCAGTTGCATCGGCATGCGGCACAAACACTCTTATATGTTCGTTATTCCACCTACAAGAAAGAAGCGCTTTGCATCTACTTTCATCATGCGCACCGCAAAGGAATGGAACTCATTACCAAAGTCTTTTTCGATACGTACAACTTGGTGGTCTTAAAGTCCCATGTGAATATGTACCTACTTGATAACCTTACTCCATTTTAGACCATATCTTCGCTCCTCATCAGGCGAGATCATAGTTGAACGCGAACCTATACTAATATCGTATTTATAGTATAATTATATATAAAATGTATCTACCTGTAGCAATATATTGAACCAAATATTATTTAATGATGAAGATTTTGTTAATAGATAAATGCTGTTGGTTCTAGCAAAATGTCTCATATTTGGAGAATGTAAAACTACTGTTTCTTTGATTACCAGCGCGTTACAATAGCCGATCACCTATCAGGTTTAATACTGTGAACAAAAAATACTCTGGCATTGACGTCAAAAGCTGCGTCAGTAAAATCTAGAGAAAAAAGCGTATGAAGTTTGCATTTGTTTAAATCTCACTAAAACGGTATTGATAATTTCAACCACCCGCATGATGAATATGCGCTATTATTAGCAGGGCTTAGGTCTTGAAACTTTTTCACGAGTTAACCGATTTTAGTGCTGCTTACGGCCGGTTCCTATATCTTACTACTCATTCACTTGCCCTACCATCGGTTGAATTTTGATATTACTTGTATTGCTTTTGTCAAATTTTAACCGAGAGTAAGGCAAATTAACGGACGGTAAGATATAGCAACCGGGTCTCGTACGAATTTTTGCAAACAGTCTATCAATATTGGATTAGGATCGATAATTATGTCATAATAATCCCTAATTTAATAAACTTGTTATTTTTTTACGCCAATGACAATATTTTGCCGTTTTGCTTGAAATTCAAATGTAGAATATACAAATTCTTATGTTATATTTAAAAAGTAATGTTATATTATCTATTCTTTAGCACAGGCTCTAGTTTTGTTCGCTGTGTTTAAAACCAACAACAACTTTTAAGCAAGTGTCAATAAGTGTAAGCCGTCGTTCGTCGCAGTTCTCTGTAATGTGTAAATAAAATGTCTAAAAGTGATGAATCGCACATTAATTATACTAATATGTTGATTATTACTTCATTATTACCATTAAAAAAGAATAACCTTCAACTGATGAGTTAAAAATTTCCGGCAAATAGTCTTTTTCGTCATATCCTCAGTAAGATTATAATATCATTTCGTGGTGCCATTGTTTGTAAACGACATTGATACATGAACATTATACTTAATTAAGTATAAGTATATTTAATTAACGACCAAAATGGCAATTGAAAAATAATGTTTTTTTTTTATAAATGTGAAAGTGTGTTTTACAATATTAACGAGTTTTGATGACGGAGGTGTATATATTTTATATATTTTGTTATCCCGGAACAAGTTATTGTTTCTACGGGATACGAATCTGAAGTGCAAACGAGCAAAACTTAAAGTACCAAATTATTTTATTTTATTTACAAAACTGATCTGTACATAAATTAACGGAGTACATCTGTCACCAAACTGCGGCATATTTTTCTTGACCAGTTCGCAGATACTTTTAAACAAAGGACAAGTTAAATTACGTGCAATAGACATGCGTGTAAGAAGAGATATTAATGAACGTAGATGATCATGAGGATCCATCCTCTGCCTACTTTTATTAGGCGCGATAATGTGTATGTATATATATAACATATATTATTTAGAACATATTTTTTAATCAAAACAGAAAAAGTAAGAATAAATATTAACATAAAATATTATCATACAGACTTCTTCCTACCCCATTCCCATTGACATGTTATTGTGTATGAAAATAACATCATTTGCTGCTAATCTTCAATAGCTCCTTAACTTTAACTCCGAATTTAAAATTTACATTTTACTTATCTTGCAAACAATAAATAGTTCGCTTATCAATTTGCTATTTTATAGTAAGTGATATTATAAATTCAAAAAGCATTTTATACATAATTTAAATACAACAATAATAACTTTAACGGAAACTCGGATTTATTATATTTCTTATCAATAACTAAATTCTTTATGACATATACATTGTACTTTGGTTAAACAACAATAATTGCTAAACAAGGAACATCTCATAATTAATTAATAGCCATAAATAGTAAACTAATTATTATTAATAATCCGATGGATTACTGTGGGATGCACAAGGGGGCTTCAGAAATGGAAGGGGATGTATGGATCAAGTTTTCTCGCTCCGCAATATCGTGGAGAAGCAGCTGGCTATGGGCCGGAAGGTTTTCTGCGGTTTTGTGGATCTAGAGAAAGCATTTGACAGGGTTGTGCGGAAGGACCTCTGGGACATATTGCCCGAATATGGGATCAATGGCCAATTGCTGCGTGCTGTGCAGTCCACTTACGAGGACTGTATGGCATGCGTGCGGGTGGACGGCAGCCTGTCGCCCTGGTTTGACGTCAATATTGGCGTCCGGCAGGGCTGCGTGCTGTCGGCTTTGCTGTTCATCCTATATCTGGACAACTGTCTCCAGAGATTAAGATTGATGGATGTTGGGGTGCGGATGGGTGATCTAGTTGTTAGCACTTTGCTTTATGCGGATGATGCCGTGCTTTTAGCCGAATCGCCATCAGAACTGCAAACACTAGTCACAATGATGAAAGATGACTGTCAGGCGAGAGGCTTACATTTGAATGCGAAGAAAACAAAGGTTATGGTGTTTGAAAGAGAAGAAACCAGAACGAATGCAAGGATAATGGTCGATGATGTTATGCTGGAACAAGTGAATGAGTTTGTATATCTTGGATGTGCTTTTAGCAGGGATGGAAGGTACACCGCTGACATAGAAAGAAGAGTAAATTTGGGGAATAGTGTGAATGGAGCGTTAGGTAAACTTCTAGGCGCTAAGAACCTCAGCCAGAAAGCCCAGCTTGCCATACACAACGCGGTGCTGGTACCTACGCTCACGTATGGAAGCGAGAGTTGGGTATGGAACAGAGAGCATGAAAGTAGAGTAAACGCGGTCGAGATGCGAGCACTGCGCAAAATCTGCGGAGTGACGCTCGCGGACCGCGTTCGTAATACCGAAGTAAGAAAGAGAGTTGGTCTGAAAGAGAGTGTCGGGGTGAAGGTAAGGAAAGGAATGCTCCGGTGGTTCGGGCATGTGGAAAGAATGTATGATGAAAGAATGACTAAACAGATATACAATGCAAAAGTGGATGGATGCAGAAGTCGCGGAAGGCCACGACACACCTTCCATGATCAAATTGATCGTGTATTAGCAGAAGGTGATGTCAGGAGCCTTAAGAACAGACGAGCGTGCATGACAAGAGCTATGAATGTCAAAGAAGCAAGTGAGGTGTGTAAGAATAAGCCTGTATGGCGTTCTGTTGTTCGTGCCTACCCCGCAAGGGACCTGGCGTGAAGTTATGTATGTATGTATGTATTAATAATTGAAATTGTAACGGTCCCGTTTGATCAATTATTCATGTTAAATTTTTTGCTTGAAACTAGTAATTTTATCGTTATTTCGAGCCTTATAGCGACATCTGTTATTTGGCGATAATGTTTTTAGTAATAGTGCAATCGTCATTAATTTGATTGAACCAGTATATTGGTATCTTGACAATAAGAATATAGTTTGGTTTAGACGTGTTTGGATAGATGGCGTTGGTTCGCTTTGGAATAATATTTTTGTATGTCTGTCTATAGCCAGTCCTTTTTTTGAAACACTGGTTGAATATTAAAAGTAAATTCTGTTAGATTTTTGTGCGTAGAATTTGGATATTTTTGAATTGAGAACAATCCGAGGCTTGTTGGAAAGGGCTGCTGAGGAAGCGAGACAGTCGGGTCGACGTCGTTAACGTGTCCGCTTTGGTCAGCGGAAGTCCGTGAAAATAAAAGAATTTTAATAAATTCTAGTGTGTTAAGATAGAAGAGTTGGAGATGAGAAGTTTGGATGCAGTGATTTAAAATGATTTATTGCCCGCTCGCGTAAAAATATATTAAACCGAAAATAATGATTTAAAGGTCTAAAGGTTTCCTCTAAAGAGTGCTAGCCTTCAGAGTTTGAAACCTCGCGTGTGCAGTGTCGTGAAGTGATAAATGTGAGTGTAGTGTGAAATTATTGAAGATGGTGCTGGGAGCTGAGATTTGAATTCCCGCGCTTGAGGCGGCGTGTTTCGTCGGCAGTCCTGTTTGTTCCTGTTGTCTTCGAAAGCTAAGTGGAATTTACTTTAATTAACTTGCAATGTACATTTTAGTAATTTATAAAAATTACTAAGAAATTATTTACGAAATTTTAAAACAATTCATAAACTTTTTCTCTAAGGCAAATATTTCAATTCTGTGGAAGCCGCCATGTTGGTTGATTCTTAATTGTCAGTCTGAAGTGTGGTTATATTTAAAAATTGTTAAAGATGTTTTGATGTATTATATTGCAAGTTAATACTATTAATATATGGATGGCTTTCTATTTTTATGATAATAAACATTTAACACAGGTATGTGAAATATTGAAACTTATAATCACAAGGTTCCCAGACCTTGGTAGGTTACTTTGCTCGTTGGATTGATACTACAATATGGCTTTCAATGTTTAGGATATTAAACATTTAACATAAGTATGTGAAATGTTGAGACTTATAATCACAAGGTTCCCAGATCTTGGTAGGTTACTTTACCTGTTGGATTGATGCTATAATATGGCCTTGAATATGATTAGATCTTTGCTATGCGAATGTGTATTTTAATACTTTTATTTCAGCTAATAAATCTCTTTCTTTCAGATGGTTAGTTGGATTTTGTCTTTGTGTGTCTGTTCTTTAATATTTTGCTTGCAAATATTAACTTGAAAACCATCCATAGGTTAATTTATTTTCTATCTGTATAAATTTTGCGTTGTTCTTATAATAATTGATACAGCCGTTTTCTAGTGTGAACTAATAACTTATTAATATTTAACCAAAATCTTTATTTTCGAATAAGTACTTATACCTCAGAGCTGAGAGTTCTAAAACCATTTAAACTAATCTAAACCTATACATAAATCTATGAATATAGACATTATATCATTATAAATTAACTACTAGAACTTGATAGTGAAATACATGAAGAATTATAACCTTAGTGGAGATAAAAAAAAATAGTTTTCTTTTACACGAATCAATCCTTCTAGGATTGTAAAAATAGTATTAAATGTTCAATATTTATGTGTATGTATATATATATATATTTATCTGGATATTTATATGTTAACATGTCTGTTTGTTTGAAAGGTAAATAGTTTGAGATTAGACTGTTTACATAGGATGAGCTTTATAAGAACTCTATTCAATTATTTGTCTTATGTATTCATATAAATTTTACACATAGTAAGAAATAACTTATATACACACACTTCTAATCAAATGTGAGGTGACAGAGGTGTAAGAATTCCAATTTCAATCAATGAATTTTAGAACAACTGTTTAAGTATTTACATATATTTATGTATGTATTTGATAATTATTGTTTTCTTATTAATGTATTTCAACGTTGTCTAATTACATAAAAGATATTAGACTTGTTAGGTGGTTGTTACCTTTTATTAAAGATTTTAAACTTATAAACATTTAATTTAATTAACTGAATTTCATAATTTATTATGAACTTTTAATAGTCCAATGGACTTTGCTGAGTTGATTTAATGCAACTTGTTTTCTATTTTTCATTACTTTATTATACTTTCTTCATTGATATTCATAACAGATCTTCATGTTATATCTTGAATGTATATAAAGGTTTTTAGTGAGTTTTGAACAATTAAGGATTTCATCAGACACTCTTTTAACTAAGATGTGGTTTAAAGGACTGATTAAATAATATTCACTTAATAAAATTTCTGAATTTCAACTGTGACTGACGCGCTATATTTTAAAAAAATTGAATTTCTAATTTTTTGTGGATAACATGTCAGTTTAACTGGAGTTATTATATTACCAATGCAACTTATAGGGTCTATTCATTGGGGTTTCAATTTGTTTATAATCGTTTAAATATTATATATTAAATTTATTAATACAAGTTTATTTGTAGCGGAAGTGGATTATGATTTCATTATAATTTTCTATTAAAGCCATTATTTGTAGGTTTAGTGTAGAAGCTTGTGGGACCTTAAGGAGCAGTTGTATTTCAGGAGCTGGAACAATAAACTTTGTTTCTTTTAGGGTGAATTATGGATTCTTTTGTCAAATCTTATAAATGGAGACTTAAGGGAACTGTAAGCTGAATAATTGAATTCTAGGGTGGTTTGCTGCAACACTTTAGTGATTTTATGAGTAGAAAGGGGGTGTGTTTGTTTAAGTTTGTTCGATATCTAACTAGATTGATAATTATTTGAGTTTCAGCTGGAGTCTGGAGTATATTAGTTCATATTTGAAGTTTGCTTTTGGGGTTTTACTATATCTTTTATTTAAGTATTTATGTATTTATCCTATGGAATTACATGATAACATTACACTATACAACAATCATGCACTCTATATGGGAGGGCTAATTGACTTTAGAAAAATTAAAGTTTATTTAATTTTATAGGTTTTTAATATTTTAAATACTTTCTTGTTGAGAGAGTCTACTTTGGCACTTGGCTTTGTTTGGTGCAAAAGAGTTGTTGATTACAATTTAATTTTTTATTAGAGGTTTCTTTTGATTAGTTATATTTTCTTAAACTAGCAGTTCTACTGTTATCAAGTGTGTATAAAATAGACATTTAAATATGATTACAAAATGAAGTGACGAGATGTTGTTGATTACAATTTAAATTTTATTAAAGGTTTCTGTTGATTAATTACACTTTCTTAAACAAACAGCTCTACTGTTACCAAATGTGTATAAAATAGGCATTTAAATATTATTACAAAATGAAGTGATGAGGGTGAAAGCACATATTGAAGGTTTCTATGAAGATTCAGATTAGGACCGGGTTTTATGAGCTCTGCAACCTTGGACTAATGGATTCACGACCCATTCGTTTATTGTGGCAACGTTCCCTTGGATAATTTCGTCAATTATCAAGGATTATCGCGCGTACAGCTTTTAAGCAAATTTAGTTTGTTTTTATAATATGTGTATTCACGAGACTAAAAATGGTTTCACATATTAAGATTAACTGAATTGGTAACTGAAGGTCTGGAGCCAGTTAAGCCGCGGATCAGCCTAGAGGCGCGTGGGCACTTGCTTTTAGGGATAAGCTACCGTGTTGTAGGAGGATCAATCGTATCAAAATTTGTTTTCTTTTACGATATGTGACTTCATGAGAGTCTTAGATGTAGTTAGGCCAAGTGGACTTGACTGAATTAGAAAGGATGATTAAAGATATCTACATTTGAGCATTGTTACCAATGAAGACATCTTTGATGCAGAGTATCACCATTTTATGTTAAATATAACTCTAAACTTTACTTTTACGGTGCTATGCTCTCATCTTCTGGGTGCTAGGGTCATTAGACGGATGTAAGGATTTGCCAAATTCACTTTAACTTTCAATTTCATTTTAACCTTCACGGCGAACCTGAAACCTGTCTTTGACAAGGGAATCTCAATAAAAAACTTACTTTTACGGGGCTATACTCTCATCTCTTGGGCGCTAGGGTCGTTAGACAGATGTAAGGTTTCGCTAATTTACTTTAATTTAACCTTCATTTTAACCTTCACGGCGAACCTGAAACCTGTCTTCGACAAGGGAATCTATTATATGAGTGAAGTTGTCTCTCGCCAAACTTTAATTTAAAATTTACTTATAATTCATAGAGAGACATTCTGAAACTCTTACTCTAACAATTTAGGGATGGGAATTTTATGAGATGTAGAGAGTATCACTATTTAAACTTCAATTAACTCTTATTACTGCATCAGGGGAGGTCTTTGAGGTGACGTTCCTCATAATGACAATTTTATATGATATTTTGGAAAGGTGACTTTAAGATGAAATGTTCACTTAAGTCTTTTGGCTTTTCCAACTCATTTTACACACAAGGCACTCCAAATGAGTTTCTTTTAAATGGATAGATCGTACTGCTGTGAGTTTCTTGTCGGCTCTTCTCACCAGCAATAGTACGTTGTGAACCGACGCTAGTTTTAGATAATGTTTATAATTGATTCAATAAGTATTAATTAAAAAATTGGAGGTTCTTCGTTTATCTCGATATGAGCTCTTTTACTGACAGCTAACGCGGTGGCATAATAATAATAAGAGAGGTGGTTAGGTGGGGTGCCTACACAAAATTATATAATTTGTTATGAATCTACATTAAAATATCTTTTGGCAAAATAAAGGCACGGGCGTACTCAGGCGATGAGCTTATGTCATGAGTAATACATTTATCATAATTCATAAAATGCATAGCATTTTACACTTACAACATATTACTACAATATTATATATATATATTTTACATCAACCTCTGAGAGTCTTCCTGTCATCTGTTCAACACTCTTATATAACCTACCTTGTGAACATAGGGTTAACGGTATTACGACGAGGGTTCCTGCTACTAGATGATTACGATTTATGGCCAATATTACAAGATTTATTCTATGAATAAATTTTATTAATTTCTACTTTATAAATATTTTATTTCTCACTCTATGCTTCGGCTTGAGTATGTCATCCCATAGTCTTTAGACCCAAAAAGGGGGGTTCGTTACAAAATGTTATTGTTTCAATTACGTTATTACATCATGACTTGAAAACTCAAAAAACCAGGGAAAAGAATAAGGAAATAACATAATAATACTTATGGTATAAACCCGTTTAATGTTAATAATATCCACGTTAATTCCTGACTACTATTAAGAATACATATTCTCATAGTTCTCATGATGCTCTTTCGGCGTTTAGGCAAATAAATTAAAATGATTCCACGATAACGTTAAGTAATGTCTTATTTAATTATTTGATAAAACTGAAAATTTGAAATATACACGTCGTAGATTTTGTAATTCTCCAATAATAATCCTTTAATACATCGTTGATTCTGCATCAGTAATGCCTATTCGGCTTGAAGGACCAAAGTATGTGACGGAGATACTCTTGAGGTAATATTTGAAATGAAAAACTAATAAAAGCTTATACTGCTATTGAAACTGATTTTTTGTAAAGACAGACAGCTAAAGTTATCGGTCGAAGCTATTAAAATTTGCATGGTGCATCGTGTTCATTTCTTGCAGTATTTTTTATGTATGGATCGTCGCGAACATAATATGTAATAAATATGTTCTATGGTATATTGTTAATCCATTATATTAATATATTAACACACAAAACACAAAACAATTCCTACTTCTGGGCTCGGACCTTTCCGTTTTAGTGGCACCGACTACGGAAAGGCATACACGCCACACTCGTCTAACATGGATTTGCTGGTTGGTGGCATACGTTTTCATCATTAATAATCTCCATGTGCATATCTTCTCATGTTATCTCAGGCCCTCAGCGTGTAGGAATCATATACACATTAGGCCAAAGAACTCGTAGGTATTATTTGTGGAAAGACTATAAAAAAATGGCACTTCACTCCCAGGATTCATACCATTTCATGTCCTACGATACATGCCATTGGGAAGAGTGTGGGACCTTTATACACAGAACCAAGTCCCACGTTTTAAATTCGTCGTACAATTTTGTTACACATATTCGTAAATCCAAAAAATTTCGGACTGAAATCTGTATTTATTAGTCATCAAAACACTGCTCATGAAAGGCGAATACCGAGGTCAACTGGCAAAGTCGTCTACACACACGATATAAGTCATATCATATATGAAACAGTGAATGAGAACCAAGAATAAATAACGCGATAACTTTTTGTGAGGGTCAAGTTATTAAACGATAATAAGTCAGAATATATCCTGTTGTACAGGAAAATTACATGTAACATTTCTAATTAAACTCGTAAAATTTATTTAAATGATTTACATTTAAATATGGAGCATTTGTTTGTTGGACTACATAGGTTATATATAGTGCAGCATAATGGTAAAGTGTAATCTAAAATGTCGCATTTACGTATTTATTTGTACTACGAAAGTTATAAGTTTTACCACCAAAAATTAAAGTGAGCCCACAAATATGCAAGCTTCACAGATACCATTTCTCTCGTATTTTTAATTTATATATTTAATAAAATATTTTTTGTAGTTCAAATCAGTCCAGAGTTCAATTCAAGTGTTATTTGGTCTAAATAAAATAAGCAATGTAACTATAGTATAACTACTTCTTTAGCAGACGACAGACACCTTCCTTCAAAACGTCATCTACATAGTGTTAATAGCCATTGTCATTTGGCTACAAAACATTAAAATGACACAATACATTACTAGAAGGCTAAGACAAACCGCATAGTCGTGACTGTCTGCTGGTGAAAGGAAACCGAAATTATGTGTAATGCTTAGAGGACATTCTGGCTTGTATCTACGCCAGCGTCCTTAAGGATTTTTCGGACGATAGCGAAGATTCCATAGACGCGGGGTTTTTTCGAATGCGTTATTTTAATGTGAATAAAATAAAGTAGTATTGAAAACGTCTCTTTTATAAAGATGTGTTATAGATATTTTTATCCTGTTTGTTAGATAAAAATTGAAGGATTAAAATGGTTTTATCTCAACAATTTGGAGGTGATATGGTGATTTTTAACTTAACTTCAAATAACTATAGAAAAATTACGAAAAAAAACCACATTACGTAACGTCTCATATCGTGAAAAGTTATGCTATTTTTTTTGATAAATTATTGATCAGTAAATACCAAAGAAAAGTAGTTTCGTTTGCTCCACACTTTCGACCTTTTGCGGCAACAGGGGTCTTATTATACCTCCGAAATTGATTTTATTATTTACCGGCACTCACATATAGTACAACAAATCAATTGAAATTTGCATTGATGTTTTCCATTACTTATCATTTGAAAATACACTCAGTTACTAAAGAATTTCCGTAATTTACTATATCAACAAATTATAGATAAAATAATCATTAGAGAGAGAGAGAGAGAGAGAGAAATTAATGATAAAACCACGTGAGGTTACGTCAATTGTGTAATTGAAAAACATGCTTTATTATTTCGTGTAAAACTGTTATCTTTGCTAGTTTCGTGTATTCCGATTTCTGCATTATCTTAACTTGTAATCTAGAAATTTTAATGCGCTTATGCTCATCGATGCTTGTATTGAAATGTCATGCGATCTTTTGATTTCTGTATTCGTTAATAGACTTGAATTTTTTCGATTATCATCTAAATCGCATGTTTGACTAAACTAATGACGTGTCTTTGGGACACCTGGTTGGAACGAATTTTCATTCATTCATTCATTCATTCATTTTCGTCTAACCCCTATCCGACAAATAACATGTTATAAGGAAATTCGTTCCAATAATTGCAAAGTACCATTCATTCTCTACAATACTCTTTTTAACCGACTTCGAAAAAAGGAGGAGGTTCTCAATTCGAGATAAGTAGGGCGGCACGGAAATTGTTTAAAAAAAAAACAATTTATTTGAACAACTTTATTATAAGACGGTTCTAACAAGACTAAAGAAATTACAAAAATTATAGTAAGTCTAAAAACTTAAATTAGCGCTAATTATTATAAGCGATGACTTGGCGCTGCGTGGTCAGCAGGTTTGTTTGTAGGCAAGCGCGTGTCCAGCGATTGCCTAACTCCTTAAGATGGAAGCGCGTCCCGCAGCTTCCTGCAGCGTCCTCGTTGCTGGCTGAGATATCTTGTATTTCTCCTTTTTTCCTGTGCTGGTATACTTTCCAGGATACATACGCTATAAGGGTTACGTACAATCCTATTGTTGACCAGCTCGGTGTTGCCATGATTAGCTTCCAGTCGATGTTGCTGTCCACTTCTACGTCCTTAGCTCTGTCCAGTAACTTATAGACATTGTCCAGGGCGATATCCTCCAGCGTCAGCTTAATTGGGGTGTTTTCCGGGATGACTATTTCCTCCTTTGGGAGTGGGATGATGTTATCCACTGGTATTGCGTGGGTGTTGGTCCTCAAAGTCCGGTTCAGGATGTTTAATTTGCATTCTTTTGTTATTGATATAATATGGATGCCTATTAATTTTATGTATTCAGATTTCGGTCCACACTGTTTTCTTGCGATGGTCTCTTCCTTCAGGGTTACCAGCCATTTGTCTTCTGTTATTTTTTCTAATTTGTTGTGTTTGAGGTGTAATTTTGCTCTCGTACAGTTGGGTGTTTGGTGTTTTATTAGTCTTATGATGCAATCATCGGACTCCTCGATGGCTTGAGTGTTCAGTGAGGTGCAAAGATGGGTGTCCTGTGTGAACTTCCTGCAGTCTTCATTCAGGTATGAGTACTCATCGCTTCCCAGTGCAAGGTATTTGGATTTAGGAATTATGGACTTTGGAGTGATATACATATAAGTAAATCGGGTTATGGTTGTTGGGTTGAATGGGGTTAATCATATAAACGTTGACATGCTGTTCGTATATAGGCTTGTTGCTTCTATGTTAAGCTAACGGTATATTAAAAAAATGGTATTGTTCATGTCGAAGTTTGATTTTACTATTCATACTGTTATGAAGGATGTTATGCCAGAATATGTTATAAATAATTGTACAAGTATTCACACTAAAATGAACGACCAATATAAATAAAATAATGATTACCTAAATTCCGTGTATATGCGCATAATAAACAACTTGAAAGATGTATTTATTGTATGTAACATGATCGAATTGTCGACAATTGAATTTCATAACAAAATTATTTGGAAATCTATTTAGTTTTTATTGAATATACCTAATTGTGTTTACTTTCAAATTATTGTTTTAGGTATGTATAGTTGTTTTGCCTTTGTTAAACTCTTCGCACTATAAGTTGCACATAAATATTTTTTTAGCACGAGCCTATGCAGGGCAGGTATGATAATATTTTATTTAATTTTACATATGTTGAAAGCAATAAGTACCCTTGGTTTCTTCTAGTACATATATTTATTTTAATTAGATTCCATGTTATTCTGACTAAAATTTATGAATATAAATTCAAGTATTTATTCTTACGCGTTGACTTTTATGAACTTAATACATTATACTATTTTATTCTTATACCAGTCTATGGTAAAGTAAGAGTAGTTACTATAATGTGAGACAGTTAGTCAAATATCCTATAAGTCCTAAAAAATATAAGTAATCAATACATAGATAGAAAAACCAATATTCTTATGAAATTAACGCTTTAATTAATAAGGTTTTATAATACGAGGCTAAGTGGTTATGTCTTCCTCTGGGGCTGGTTCTGGGCGCATGCTACTAGGGATTTTCTTACCGTTATTGTTATTAATTAATGGAGTTTTAAGATTACCATGTATTCTGTTGGGTAATATACTATATGGAGTTGAGATTGTACTTAAAGTAGCATGAGGTTTATATTTTGGTGTGTCTATGTGGGGCAGGTGATACGTACCGTATTTATTGATGAGAGCTGGTTTTCGACCTGGTGAAAAATCCTGATAATTGGACTCCTGCTCTGGTTCATTTGGTATATAATCTGGTTTACTACTATAGTAATTACCTTTTTTATACTGAGCTTCGTTCTCCTTTTCGCGATATCCTTGTTGTTGAGATATATAAAACAGTTGTTCTGTGGTAAGCTTTGATCGATTCGGCTCACTCGTAGGCTTCTTTATAGTGCTTGAGATTTTAAGCGGTAAATTTACCTGGTTATATTCTCTGTTAGGCTGCTTCTTGGACTTTCTTTTCTTTCTATGTGAACCTGAATTAATAGATATTACTTTACCTGATTGGGATTTACGTTCCAGCATGGGTCGACTCCGTTCTTGTGTCTTTTTCTCAAGCATATTATCTTGCGAGGTGTATACTATGTTATTTAGTTGTTGGTAAGGTTCATCTAAATGATCTGATATAATGGGTAAGTTTAGTTCGGGATTGGGGTAAATAGGCCTAAATATTTCTAATGGTTTTGGCTGAATGTTAAGGTCGTTGAATTTACAATATTCTGAACGTGATTCCTCCTGCCTAGCCGCTAATATAGCTGCTTCTAGTGAGTCTGGTTTAGATATTCGCACGCCTAGTGATATGTATATTTCTAAGTTATTTACGTATTGGTCGATTGCTATGTATTCATAATAAGATTTGTCTGGGTGATTCCCTACTCTTTGTAAAGTACATAGTAAGCCTCTAACTCGGCAGATGTTGGCATCTTCATCAGTATTGCGGCGTAGCGTCATGAGTTCTTGTAACAATTGTATTTCGTTACGAGGGTCTCCTAATCGACGTATTAATGCTGACTTTATATCCAGCCAGGTGTCAAGGGACTCCTCATATGCGATAGCTTCTATTGCGGCTCCACTAAGTCTACTTTTAATTAAACATGTGAATGCTAGGTGTGTCCTAGTTTGCGGATCAAGCAATAGCATCACATTTTCTACTTCTTCAATAAAATAATATAAAGTATTCGGATTACCGTCATATCTTGGCATAAGATCACCAATATATTGCAAAATTGAGATATTTTCTTTTGTTAATATCATTATTAGGTATTAGGTAATTGATTAAGGGAAAAAAGATTCACTAAAAATATACAAGTATAATAACTTTATAAGACATCAAAATAATTAAAAAATGTATTATCTTCATTTAATAAGCATCGTATAGGTTATCTATAAATGTTTAAACAAATTGATGTTTTAAAATAAGTGTTGTGTAATTACGTAAGTCTATAGCGATTTGAGCCTAAAGACGAACACATGTATGTACAACAAAAGGGAAAAAAAAATAACGACAGGAAATATAGCAAGGAACTGGGCAGACGAAAAGCACTTACCCTATAGTCCTCTGCGTCTCCAGCCGGGTCTTGTAGAACTGCTTACGCGTTGCTCCGGTTGCACAGGTTTCCCGATTTTAGGGGCTCCCGCGCGACAGCCACCCAGGTTCGTATTATCGCGAAAGTAACGAAGCTTCGTTCACCCTTCCGAAGAGGTATATTCGAATAGGGTGTCGCGATCCTACCGACTGCGCCAGATAAGTAGGGCGGCACGGAAATTGTTTAAAAAAAAAACAATTTATTTGAACAACTTTATTATAAGACGGTTCTAACAAGACTAAAGAAATTACAAAAATTATAGTAAGTCTAAAAACTTAAATTAGCGCTAATTATTATAAGCGATGACTTGGCGCTGCGTGGTCAGCAGGTTTGTAGGCAAGCGCGTGTCCAGCGATTGCCTAACTTTCGTCGGGATCTTTTTTTTCTTGTTGCTTTTTTTATGTATGTTCACCGATTACTCCGTGATTTATGATCCGATTTACTTGATTCTTTTTTTGTTCGACGCGGAATAGCTTCCAATTGGTCCCCTAAAAATTTTACATAGTTTGGCCCAGTAGTTTTCATTTTATGAACATTTATTATGAAGAAAATTTCCTTTTCATTCCATATGTACACCGATTACTCTCAGATTTATGATTCGATTTACGTGATTCTTTTTTTGTTCGACGCGCAATAGCTGCCATGTGGTCCCCTAAAAATTTGACATAGTTTGGCCCAGTAGTTTTCATTTTACGAATATTTTTTTGTTCTCGTTTCTTGGGACCTATATTTTTTAAGAAGCGCGGCACCATTCGTAAGTCCTCCACCCATACATAGCTAGACACTAAAAAGCAACAAATAAAAACTAAAAACTTCGTTTAAAAAAACCGACAAAAACTAAAAAACTAAAATGTATAAAATAACTTATTTCTAAAGCTATTATTATTAATATATATTATCTAGAAAAATAAAACTTCGTTTAAAAAAACCGTCGTCGTCTTAAAGTCGGTGCTTAGTAATTTTCAAAATATAGTAATTTTTATGTTTTACTTTGCACCAACTTTAAGATGTCTTAGATAATATATATTAATAATAATAGCTTTAGAAATAAGTTATTTTATACATTTTAGTTTTTGAAGTCGGTCTTTTTAAACGAAGTTTAATTTTTTATTTGTTACTTTTTAGTGTCTAGCTATGTATGGGAGGACCTACGAATGGTGCCGCGCTTCTTAAAAAAATATAGGTTCCAAGAACCGGGAACAAAAAAATGTACGTAAAATGAAAACTACTGGGCCAAACTATGTCAAATTTTTAGGGGACCACATGGCAGCTATTCTGCGTCGAACAAAAAAAGAATCACGTAAATCAAATCATAAATCTCAGAGTAATCGGTGTACATATGGAACGGAGTGAAAATTATTTCCATGAAAAATGTTCATAAAATGAAAACTACTGGGCCAAACTATGTAAAATTTTTAGGGGACCAATTAGAAGCTATTCCGCGTCGAACAAAAAAGAATCACGTAAATCGGATCATAAATCACGGAGTTATCGGCGAAAAAAGCAACAAAAAAAATATCCCGACGAATTGAGAACCTCCTCCTTTTTTCGAAGTCGGTTAAAAATCATTAAATATCTTGTACTATGCAAAGACAAAACCTGTTTCATTCGACAATTTTATGTAAGACTCAAATTAATAAAAAAAACTAAAATGTATAAAATAACTTATTTTAGTTAGATTTATATTGTATATTTTATCTATAATTTGTTTTGGTTGAGTTGTCATTATTTTTTTTAATTGCCGGCTTTTTCTAGTGCCATCTTTCAGTAACCGTAATATAATTGAATTTTTAACTTTGTGTTCTGATTGCCGTATTTTAGCGTACGGCAATGACCCCTCTGCCGTATGCCGTACAATTCGTCTTTTAGTACCCTGATTGCCGTAAAAAACGGCAATTACCGTACATTCGGCAACGCTGCTTCGTTTGGGCATTGCTTTATACTGTACAAATACGATATGTCTCGACACAATACTCGATCGCGTGGACTGAATTTCCTAGAATCACACCTGGCTAACGACTATCATAAAGATTACCATACACAATGGGCTGTTTTTCTAATGACAAATTTTAAACACAAAGTAAAGAAAAGAAGTCCAAATGCGGAAAGGTAATAAACTGCAGGTGTGAATTGGTCTTTGTACACATGTAACAATATGTAGAAATCGATGGACCAAGTTTGAGCTTTATGTAACGATTTCCTTATAATTTAATAAATGTAAATGACTTAACATCATGGTCCAAGCCGTGGGTGTTGAAATAATGTATAGTACGTCGATGATAGCTACCCCGCTGGATGTGGTGACGCACCACTGACATGGAGACCCCCATGTCCAATCGCCGTGAGGGCAGTACAAAATAAGGCGACGAGTGTTGTACTCAAGATGTAATTATTGCTTAATTCATTTAACATTTAACTTAATGCTGTATATACAGATATCTTAACGGCTACGTGAAAATATGTAAAACCTAAACGTTATCATGCATCTTCGAAGGTTTTGTCTGTTTTCTGTATTGACAGATTTTGGCACGTACATGTATTACTCAGGTTTAACTTAGCTATTATGTAGCAATAATTTTTTCCTTGTATGTGACCTACCACAAGATTTTGTTTTAATTGGTTTAGAGTTTTACATCTATTATGGTAAAAACATCCTTATAAAATCGTTGTGTCCGTCCGGTACTTTTTGGTTCTGTCTATATACTTCACAGCCATTTTGTTCACAAGCTACTAGGTAGTCGGCTAGTAGGTATGTGTGGAGTAAATTTTGTGAGGATATGAGCTTTTACATCTACAGAATATTGTAGTTAAACCGTGGATAAAGTGAACGTTACGGGTGGCTTAATCATTTAACTATGGGATAAATAAATTGCATCCGCAGGCGTTGCGGATATTTCTGAGAGTTTTGTGTTTCAATACATGGGTGATGAGATATTTGTTTCAAAAGTATTAAAACTGGCCCTCCTTACTTTATGAAAGTTTTGAACATATTAAAAACTGGTAGAGCATAAAAAGAACTTTTATGAAAAAGTATTTGGACAAGATTTATTACTTTGAGGTGTTTCCATGAACAGCTTTTTTTTGGCTGCGTATCCCAGTTACAAAATGACGTATTTCCGTCTCCTATAAAGGAACCTTTACGTGGCTTATTGTTGTTAATTATTTTCTTTATTTATTACCCTTTCTTAATTATTACTCTCCGCACGTTTAGTGCTGCGTAACGAGTAGTAGAAGTAGAAAACGATTTGTATTCATTTAGTTACAATTTGTTAATGTTATTTTAATTATAGTAATTAATTTCGCCCTTGACGTACAAAGTCCGGTTAATGAAATAAATATTTCCTGACACACTGACACGCTTGAAAAATTTAGAGTTGCACGGTGACAAAGAGATGAACATATCCGGCTTAAGTTTGCACTTAAACATGGATATACCTATATAATAGTACCTACAATTTGTAATATAAAAAACAATGTAATATACGTACATGGTTCTATACACAGATAAATTGTGAGTTGTCCTGTTATTATCGCTTTTGAAATTACTTGTTAATAAATAAATTATTAATGTCGAGAAATATTTTCAAATAACCTTTTGCTTGAGTAACTTTAGTAACGTTAAAACTTCAAAATGTATATTAATTTACTGTATAAAAACAAAACTGGGAAATGATATTGAATATCATTTTCCGTTTTACATTATGATTACAGCACGAAATTGTATTACATTCAAAATAGCAATTTAGTTCTTAAATGGCATTGAAATGTGTAAATACGGTTCGCACTACTTTGCGCATGTCGCTTTTGTTTTCATGATTAAGAAAATGATAGGCCTACCCTTAAGCGTATGATTATTATTACAAATCAGTTTTTTATACATTGAAACCTTATTTATCATTATTGGCTAATGTTGGCCGTGATTTAACATCTGCTGGAAATTTGAAATTTCTCTAGTAAAAACTTTGATTTTTAATTATTTGAACTTTATTTTGATTATATTTATCAGACTTATTCTGGTTTATCACAGAAATTATCGTACTGCAAGTTTTAGCGTTCAGAATGTCACTTAAATTCGTCAAATGGTTACGATTCACAAGTTTAAGTATTCATTTTCTTATCAAATTTATCATATTATAAAATAACGTAAAGCTAGTATCAACTCTGTTTAATGAGTTACCTTGTACCAAATTACAATGAGGTTAACTAACAAACCTAATTTCATAGTAGATGAGCTTGATCGATTTTTAGAAGTACCTATTCACTTAGTTATAACTAACATTACGCGAAATCCTACTGACTTGTTATTTGTTAAATTACTATAATTTTTGTTTGTAAAATTTCGATTACATATTGGATAGCTTGCTGAAAGAAAAACTCAGTGGTTCCAGTGCAAAGCAAATTTTTTGCACGCTTGAAAACATGTACGAGTCCATAAGTGTTGCAGCAATGCAGTTATTGTACACGCAAAGTCTAATATATCGCCTGCGCTTCAAAAATGTGTGATCTTGAAAATTTAAATCTAAATGAAGTTTTTTTAACCTTAAAAAATAATTATTTAGAAACGAATAACTTTTTGCTGTCAATAAAAGATACCAAGATTGTATTTTAAAAGATACAAAGTTATTCGTTTCCATACAATTATTTTTTTAAAGTTGAAAACTCTTCTAAAATTTCATTTTTCACGATAACAGATTACTGAAGCAAAGAGGCGATTTGTACCGATATGTATTACATATCAAATAGTATTCCTTGTGCATTTTGGGATCTTTGCTATCAGCGAAATCGTTTTGCAATCTATTCTGTAATGAACTACAGTGTGTTTATTTGTGTTTTGCGATGAGTGGGATTTGGTTGATTACTCCATTGAAATGTTACATGAGCTTTGCATTTGTTAGAGGACGCAATTTTATTTTTGGGACATCTGTGGGGGGTCAATAGAAGCTTAACCTCAAGTTTGTGGGGTCGCCACCCTTGTCCCCCTGCCGCCATCTTGGAAAAAGTGGTGAAAACACTTTTTTCGCGATATCTCGGAAACTATGCGTCTTACAAAAAATTTGTTAAGTCATAATTTGTAGCAAATTGTTTTGCCTACAAATATGTTTTAACTTTTTGCCCTAAATTAAAAATTAAAGAAGTTATAAGCAAAAAAGTGAGAATTTTTTTATTCATTCCTAACTCTTTTCTTTGCCATACAACTTACCAAATTTAACTTATCGAATGTTAAGCAGGTAGAAAAGGTCCCCCGTTTTTCCCGCCACCTATGAGGTAGAGTCCGTAGGCGCGAATTTTTAATTTAGGGCAAAAAGTTATATAAACATATTTGTAGGCAAAACAATTTGCTACAAATTATGTCTTTACAAATTTTTTGTAAGACGCATAGTTTCTGAGATATCGCGAAAAAAGTGTTTTCACCACTTTTTCCAAGATGGCGGCAGGGGGACAAGGGTGGCGACCCCACAAACTTGAGGTTAAGCTTCTATTGACCCCCCACACATGTCCCAAAAATAAAATTGCGTCCTCTAACAAATGCAATACTCGGCCCTTAAATTGTAAGATTTCAATGGAGTAGATGTACTATTATTGTACGTCGCACTTTGCCTCGAGGGCGTTGTGTCATGACGTCACATCGCGCCACTTCATTATCGTCGACGTTGGAGAACGCCCCGTATTTTACAAACGTGACATAACAGCAAAACTACAGTCTACTATCACCATTATCGATAATACTCATCATCTATATCTAATTTATTTATTTTATTAAAACATTATTAACTGAATTTTCAAATTAAGAGCGAATATGTAACTAGTGGTTCATAAATGGTTACGTTATAATTTTGGCGAATAACTAGTTTAAAAGCTCAGTTATAATCAATTTACACAATGCCAGTATGAAGTCAGCACTGGCTTCTTTCGAATGTAAAGCTACCGTATACCGTAACCGTGCTAGGAACGATACGTTCATAGCATAAAACGGTAAAAAAATACTATACGGTTTACTGTGCCCACTAGAACGCACCAAAAGCGTTATCTCAGCTTTAACGAGTCGATATAATAATATGTCAGATATCTAACCATAGACATGCGTCGTTATGAGCCGAATATCTTATTTATTTTTATTTATGTAGGTAAAATAGCAAAGATTGTTATTGATTTTCAAGGCTTCTAAGTTTATATGAATGCATAACGTTTCTGATGGATAGTTAACAGTTTATATATATGTCGGAGAACGGCCTCATTCTCACGACATCTTTAGTTATTGCAGGTTTAGTGGGCGTCATCAGGATAAAATGCGAGCATAAAACACAATAGCCACGGTTTATACACTTTTAATTTAGATTTGATCAACATTATGACATAGTTTAGACCGAGCAGCGGGTTTAGGGCACCCGCTCATACTTCCAGCTTCAATACTTTCTTTAAAATACTCCATGGTCCAACTCGACCTGTTGCCACCAACCAAATGCGTCACAAAAACTCCTCAGTCTACCCAAGTAGATATTACTCAAAGTATAGAGGGCGCTGACCCCGCTCCGCCATATGCTCTGCTCTGATTGGTCGTTTATTAAATTACAATATTCATAACTTTTATTAGGTTAGAACGATCTTTAAGTTATAGAAACATTCAACAAATCAAATTAAATTACATTAAGAATTTTAGAAGTAATTAAAATGTAAACAAATGATATTGTGTGTTATACATCCAGTCAACGATACGTCCAATTAAAGCTTCCCTCCGACATATATATATATATATATATATATATATATAGCTTGCTATATAAAGTATACGTATAAATTCTATTATAGAGTGTTATTTTGGTCTGTATTGTTATGTCCTGTGTGGGTTGTCACTTTTGAATGTGACTTGAATGCAAAAAGTACAAAGATTATGCATGCATTCGTGGGCGTTGTGAACAATACTCAATGGTGCTGTTGTATTAAAATTTATAGTTATAAACAAGTTTTCGTTTCCAAGCACTTTAGACTTAAAACTTGTTATAATTTCTTATTACTTGTCCAAACTTTTGTACCAGTACCTACCAGAGGCGCCAAAAAACATACCATATTATGCAAGCGCTTACTACACCGCTGTTGAAAAAGCTTTCAACTGGTGATGTATTTTCTTATTACATTTTGCATTTTTAATTTTGCAATCTTACCGCACATTTTGAAACAAAACCCGGTGACCGATCGGGTTATGAGTTGCTATTTCATCGAATACGTGTGGGGTGCCGCCGAGCGTTAGAGATAGTAATACAGTGATGATATATGCACGAATAAAAAGCGTAAGCGCCACTAAATTCGTGGCTCTTCCGACCTTTTGGTCCCTAGTTACTTTATAGAGCCACTAGTAATGAAATGTTTGAACAGATCCCGTAAACGCAAATGAATGCATGGCGCTTTCAACCTTTTGGTAGCTAGTCGCTAATTTGTTAAAGGTGGGCTAGGCTATAGGGAATTGAGTTGTATGAAGTCCACGCCACTGTTACCTATGTCCAAATCATATTCGGGAACGGCATCAATATTATAAGATAATAAGCGTTACTCGATGTCACAATTTTTTAAGTGCATTTAATTTATTTGACTGACATCTTTGTTTTATTAATAATGCTATGGACACAGAACGACCTACCGTAAGACCGACAAATCAGCGTGCGAGGTACGTTCCATCGCATGCCATTGCAGAATTTGACGATTTTACGTCGCTAGATTATAATCTACCGAGAAATGGTACGTTAAATTATGTTACGGTTCACGATATTTCGACTGTTAGATTATAACCTAACGCTATTTAAATTTGTCGGTGACAAATATACACTAACGTGGGTACGCATTAATGGCTTTATTTTTAAAGCTTTAAATAAGACGCATTCGGCTACAGTATATAATAGAATATACGTGAATTTATCTATCAAATCAAATAAAATCAGTTTGATAGACCTAGTATGACTTAAACTCTATTTCTACCTTTAAAAATATTGTTCATCGTGCTTTCTTATATACATAATATGTATTGCAATCATATGCAGCATATCTATACAGATATCTACTAGTTACTAATATTGTCTTGATTTACGTTTATTATTAACCCACATCTATAATTTACATAAGATTCATATAGGCTTCGCTTTTTAAGACAACTTCTAGCGTTATTTTAGTGTTCTATAAAAATTAATGTCTTCAAAACTACATTATATATAATATTAGGTCTTTACATATGAAATTGGCGTTTTGTAAGGGAGGAACATAAAGTCGTTTTAAAAAAAATATAATATATTTATTTATTCAAAGTATCTACCATTGCTATCTATGCACTTCTGCCATCTCATAGGTAGTTCATTGATCCCTTTACTAAAAAAAAACCATTCTGAAGGGTATCAATAAAATCTTTGTAGGCGCTTTGGACTGCGTCATCGGAGTTCAATTTTTTCCCTTGCAAGAAGTTATCCAAATTTAAAAAAAAATGGTAATCTGTTGGAGCAAGGTCAGGGGAATACGGTGGATGTCTTAGACATTCCAATTGAAGCTCCTCTAATTTGGTAGCCGTCTGTTGTGCAGTGTGTGGTGGTTGCCTAGAGCGATTGACCAGCCTCGGTTGTTTAGCAGCTAGCTTTTCCATCATGGTTTGCAGTTGCTGACAATAGACATCTGCCGTAATCGTCTGGCCAGATTTGGCCAGTTTGTACCCACCTTTCAAGCTTTTTCACCTTCCCAATTTGCTTCAAGTGGATTAAACCAGTTTTATCACCAACACCGCAGCCTGCAGCTATCTCGGACGTGGTTTGCGATGGATCCGCTTCCACAATAGCCTTCAATTCTGCATTATCAACTTTGGTCTCCGGCCGTCCACTGGGCTTGTTCTGCAGGTCGAAATTTCCAGAACGAAAACGTTGGCACCAAAAACGCACTGTGTTTT
This sequence comes from Dendrolimus pini, assembly GCA_949752895.1. Taxonomy (NCBI): domain Eukaryota; kingdom Metazoa; phylum Arthropoda; class Insecta; order Lepidoptera; family Lasiocampidae; genus Dendrolimus; species Dendrolimus pini. The sequence continues at coordinate 7,655,386 of OX457129.1, read as the reverse complement.
CTTTTGCGACACCGCCGCCATACCGATCATTAATCCTTCGAGCCCTTTCGGCAGCAATGATGCCACGATGGAACTCGTACTCGTAAATAATATTTCAAGTTTTCCATTTTGTAAACTGAGTGACGCAAAGAAAAAACCAAAAGAGGAAAAAACAAGTTAATTAGGGTTTTTAAAACACAAAAGTGCAAGTAAATAGCTGTCTGTATAAATTTGAAATTGGCATTCCTAACCAAAGAAGAGATATTTGAGATCAAAGTGGCCAGTACGACAAAACGCCAACTTCATATATAAGGACCTAATACTAGTTTGCCTCGTGATTACTCCGCGTGCCAAATCCTAAGCAGTAGCTTTATTTTACTTACATAAAAACTTTATTCGATTTTTTACATATAAGAAACTTAAGTCCATACAATCTAGACAACTGTTCGCCAAAACATAGAGTCGAAGCCAACTTGATTTGAAGTAATACAATGAATGACATGCTGTTTATGACAGCGTAGGTCAAATGTAAGGTAAGGTTTGTGAATTGAAGAACGTGATTGCAGCGCCACCTATATGGCTAGTCCGTCTATTCTAGGCAAACGACGTGATTTATCGGGATAAAATGTATCCTAAGAGTTAACTCGTGTTATAAGCTAGCACTATATCTATAGTAGAATTATTTTCTCCGTGCAATTTGGGTCATAAATCAAACTCTGCCTCAGCCCGGCTAGGGCGGTGAGCATGTTGCGCGGGCGCAACGCCATTATCGATAAAAACTCATTCTTATCAAAGAAAGATTATCATTCTTATAAAAATCATTATTATCTTTTTTGCTGTTAATTTTAAACTTAGATATAAGTATTTATATTTATTTTTAATATAACTTGTTACATTCTAAACTTTGTACTTTTAGTTTTTTAATACATAGATACCTAATTAATAATTTATTTCAAATCATTATTATTCTTATTTTAATAAATACGTTGTTTTATCTATTTTTTTTCTTTCATTTATATCACTAACCCACAAAATGACAAAACTAAATACACTATCAATAACGCTTATTGACAACAATAATGCGTATCACTATGCCTGCTCATAAGGCCCGTGAGTGGAAGAGAGAGCGAAATACTCGCTTCACCGCTCCGATTATTTATGACCCAAACTGCACGGAGAAAATAATTCTACTATAGTTTAATTTATCTTATTAGGAAGTGAATATGACCGATTAGACAATCTTTCTGAATTAGTATAGATAAATTTTGTTATAACCATCACATGTTGACTGTGTAGGCAAACATTGTGTAGTAACCTCTCATCGAGATTATCGATATGTTAAATCCGCTAATTCCGATTGGATACTCGTAGCCTCTATACCGCCTGTTTCTCTAAAATGAGGAGATCAGTATTCAGCAGTCGGACTAATAGTAATTGCAAAGCTTGATACCCCTAATTCTCCGTTTCCATATAAATTATGACCTGGGAGAGCAGTCTCCATCATATAACAAAACCTGAAGCAATCAATAAGCGCCTGGTGTACATGTTACATAAAATTAATGGCAATGACTAAATGTGACCTCTCATTATGTTACAACCTAAATAATTTTCGTATCTTCTTTTTCAATACGTCTTTACACGATTTGTGTATCTAGTTTGGGAAATATTGAAGTTTTAAAATAATCTTTAAAGCAAGCGAAAACTGGACTCATTTATCAGTCTCCAAACGAGGAAGTTCTGGTCTCTCACAAACACATTTTTTTAGGAAATAAACAGCAAAATAACACCTGGGGGGTGTTATTTTGCTCTTTATTTTCGTTTCCCCAAAATCTCCAAAAGTAAGTTTATTGACACTGTATGACATAAGTTTTCTATTGTTTCAGTCATTAAGGCAAGCAGCACCGTTCAGCACAGACCCAGCAGCTGTGGCTGAACGAGAAAGAGTACACTATGGACGGATACCCCGCGCGGTCGCACTTGCAGGCACCGGATGCCGGAGGGTGCGAGTCTACTCGGATGGCATTTACGACATGTTCCACCAAGGGCACGCGAGGCAACTGCAGCAAGCGAAGACTGTCTTCCCTAATGTTTATCTCATAGTAGGAGGTCAGTATATTTTATTCTGATTATGATATATTATACATAGCTCGGACCAAGAAATACGCGTTCGATTTTTTCCTGCAATATCTAACGTATGGAACTCTATAGAAGCGCTCACACTACGGTAATTATTTTTCAAAGTATTTGAAGCGTATTAGTCCTTTCTTTAGAATAATTATTTAGTTAATACTCTGGAAAAGTACATGGATCCTATATTTCCCCTCATTGGAGCCACAAGTCTTTTCTCTCTTGATTTTGATATAAAAAACACCAGTTTTGTTTAAACAAATCATCCAAAACTTCGTCGCATATTGTTAGGATGTCATGACAACCTGTCCGTTACGTTGCCATGATGACGTGTTTGTTAGGTCTCTATTCCCGAGAGATAGAAAAAAAACTATATTAACGCGAGCGAAGCTGCGGGTAAAAGCTAGTTGCTCTTTGAAATAGAACACTATTCATATCATTCTATAGGTACTGAAAGAAGCGTTTGCCTTGATTTTAAAAAGTCCGCCACGCCACCCCATTTACCTTCAATGTTTAGTTTTCTATTTTTGGAATAGCGTTTCATATTCAGATTTTGGATTTACACATTCATACGTACCGCAGGCAGTGTTCGTATATATATATATATATATATATATATATATATGTTGTATAACCCTTTTATAATATACCTGCACTATGACTGGTTATTATTTCACATTTTACACGTGGCCTTTCATAATTATAATCAAAGAGTGATAAAATATTCCCATTATTAGTTTTTATTTCATTAAGTAATAATGTCCATTATTTTTATATCCAAATTGTAACCATGAATTAGTTAATTAGAAAGTTCAGTTTTACACCAATTTCAAAAACTAAATTAAATAATCATTTAATATCAGGATCCAGATCTTGCTGTTTTGGGGTGGGGGCGGACACTTGTTTCCTCACGAATTTAAAAATTGTTTCTATGTCAGGCATTCTGATTTTGAACCCACATCATGAAAGTAAGACGTCGTGCTATACCAAATGTAATTATGCTAAGACCGAGACCGAATACTAAAGCAAAATATGCACTAAGATACATTGTTTCTGATACACATTCTGAAACATCACATCGATGTGTACATACGCTGGTATGTACACACTGCGCCGCTGGGCGCAGTGTGGAATCACGGTTAGAATAAGCCGTTTGTAAATACATACCGTATGATGCAAGCGGACTGCTGTTGAAAAATACGATGTTTATTCTTATTACAATTTATGTTTTTAATTTTGCAATCAAAACAAAAGCCGTTGCCCGATCGGGTTATGCGTTCTATTTTATCCAATACGCGTGGATAGCCGTCGAACGTACAAGATAGTAATTCAGTAATAATATTACAACTCTGGTCCCAACAAAAACAAAATCCACCTGCATATCTGAGACAAAGCAAATTTATAACCCGTCGGCATTTGAACTAATAATATTTAAATTATTTTATGGTCGTCTTCTTTTGTTTACTTTGTGTTAAAAACTTGTGATTAGAAAACAACCCATTGTTGTATTGTAATATTTTATGTCAGTCATTAGCCAGGTTTGTCGGATTAAGTCGGCTTAGAAACGGGGATATTGCAATTGCGCAGTATAAAACGATGACCTGATGGAGGGGGGAGGCAGTCGAGCGAGAACCACGAACGAAACGAGACGTGTATTCTACAATCGGGAACCATAGTAACGGACTTTGCGCGTTTTATTGAATTACTTACTTACGACCTTCCGCACTACGTTTGGACTTGTTGTGTTCGGTAAAATTTGCACCGGTTTTATACGTGTTTGTACAGTTCTAATAAACTCTATAGTGGTTCTAACGGCATTATAATTCAATACAAACAATAATATATGCACGACGAGAGTGCCGATAAAATCGTGGCGCTTTCGACCTTTTGGTCGCTAGTTTCTTAAAAGAAGGCAAATAGAGAATCGCATTGTTTGAAGTACACGCCACTGGTACACACACAACAATGTTTCGGTTTTTTTGCTGTCCTTTCTGTGTGGTGCTGTTTACCACAACAATGTTGAGTGTTTCAAGTTTCATGTTGTGCATACATGGCTTATAACTGTAAAATGTCATAAGAATTACTGAATAGCTGTTTATAGATTGAATGATGTATGCTTCACCTTGGTTACCCTTGACCGAATGGTATTAAGTCAGGGGTCTATTGAGTTATTTACGACTATCGACCGTTATAACCATATTTGTTATGTCCAACTTATATTTAGTTTAATACCCTGGAAACGTAGTATCCGAGCAGTTAATTCATTTAAAGAACTTTATTAATTCAATATCATGATTGTCAATATGATTACCATTTATCTTTGTCTTTAGTCTACAGTCTACTTGATGGAAAGTGATTACCGTTTTTTATTAACATTTCCAGGCCTAGACTATTTATTTTATAGAGAAAGACGCGGCTGTTAATTCAACCTTTGCTTCCTAAGTAAGCACTTTTAGCAAATAATCATTCAGCTATTTACGTCGTCAGTAAAAAGTACTTCATTTACGTCACGACTAAAAGGCAAGAGAGCCGTAACTATCAAACCATTACAATAATTGATATTGAAACCTTCACGCCAAGTTAACACCATAAAATAAAACCTTAATAACACAGCTTATGTTACGTTCGGTGTGTCTTTATACGCTCAAAAAGATTATTGAATAGTTTTAAAATATTATCAAGGAACCTTTGTTTTTGTTAACGCAGGGGGATTACAAGTGTGCGCCGCAAAAGACTTGCATGAGGACTCTCTGGTACATACGTTTCCAACTATCTCACTAAACGTAAACCTGCGTCCGTTATCCGCGCATATGTTGGAACGACATACGATCTAGTATATGTAGTTATTACACCATGTCACCCAGTGCGCCAAGTTTGGTCACCCAGGTGGCTAGGTGGACCACTGGACCAACTTATTGTAGCCCCTAGTAGCAAGGAACAATTTATACCATCCAGCACATAACCTATCCTTTAACCTTTTTGAGTGAGACAGTAGATGTCTATACGATAGGTCGATTGATTGATGAATGGACCTTGGTTAAAATATACTGTAACGAATTTGTGGGATGTGAATTTAAAATGTCGTTGGAATTATCACCGTTTACTAGAAGTACACACTCGTAACTAATAGTTCTTACAAATAATAGTTCTTACAAATACAACCGAATATAATAAGTCCAAACTGAAAATAGAAAATCATGATACATAAAACATGTAAAGTCCGTCAATATGTGAATCCCGTTCCTAATGTACACTTAGTAACGCCTTAATCGCAGTTGAAACTCAACTAACTCTATAATATACAAATTTAAGATGGCCATGACGGTTTCATATGGCTACTAAACCCTAAAATCATTAATCGATGTGTAGTATTTCATGAATATTAAATCATGTGTAATAATTCACTGAACTGATAATTAGCGTTACTCCTATCATCACTCAATTATTCACGCTTTATCACTCTGACATTCTATTGGCCGAGATTTGTCGTACGATGTCACTGACAGCTTTATCGACACGTGCTTTTTTATATTTTACTACTAATATGGATATTTAGATTAATTAATCGTAATTATCTTGAATAATCTTATTATTTTAGAGGTTTTAATAGATATAGATATAATTGACCTTGATAGATAAAATATGTATAATTAGTTATTTCCTTTCTAGGTTCGATTGTCTAGATCTTAAATGTTTGAGTTAGACAGTTGTTATCAGATAAGAAATGTAAATAGATTCACTGATTTCACGACGTCATGTCTGTTGTGATTTTTACAGTCATCGATCAATGATCGCAGTTTTGTGTGCTGTACGCTATCGGTTTTTACAATGCTACCGTTTTAATTATGGTAATTGCATTTCACAACCGTTATGAAGCAATGTTTTTGAAATAAATGTTTTTCAGGTTTAATTTAAAATTAAATTAATGGTTTTGCGAAGCAACGATATTATAGATGTTCTATTGTGTCTCATAAAAAACGCTTACTATGAAATGAAATCTTTATTTGTATGAAACATGAATAACAAACAAGGGCTTATGATATAGTGAGAACATGTTAAACTTTCGTTATTTGATAGCATACAAATTTTCTTAAAAACTAATATGGTTTATAAACATTATAGTATAGGATCCCGCTATACAACGACCTTCACCGAGATGCTTATTTGATGAAACCTATTTTATATTTAATTTAATGTGTCAATAAATATATTGCATATGGGTTGCCTAAAAAATTTCAGTCCAGTATATGATTAATTTATAATTAAAAAAAAATTTTTTTACGTTTCACCGGTTTGTTTATTAAACAAATTCTATACCAATCGAAAGTATGTAGCCCATAGAATATGCAAATGTTAGGTTGCCTATTCTTTTCCGGTCACAACTCTTGGGTAGCCAGGTATAAACAGGTAAATCGATACTAGCATTTTGCACCTGCACTTTATCCGTGCAGGAACGGAGAAAGAATACAATTTCCTTTCGATTGGTATATTATATAATTACAATTTGTTAAATAAACAAACCGGTTAAATGTTATTTTTTTTAATTATTAATTAATCATATACTGGACTGAATTTTTTTAGGCAACCCATATATTTATTGACACCTTTAATTAAATATAAAATAGGTTTCATCAAATAAACACTAGGTGAAGGTCGTTGTATAGCGGGATCTTAGCCTATTATGTATTTTTATTTAATTGTCGTGTATCATTACAATTTGTTGCACAATTTTGTCACCTTTGTGTCAAAGTTAAATACAGTTATACATTTTATGAATGTCACTTTATTAATTATAATGAATTGTCAAATATATTGAATAATGATCACATGTTGTTAATAAAATAAAATGTCATTTGATCTAGTTAAATAATTCTATACTATCAATTCAAGATAACAACATAATAAATGTAGAATAACATAAAGGGAATTTACAGAAATCACCAATGTTAAAAGTCAATCACGTGTGTTATAATTGGTATGTTTACGAACATCAATAATGCAGTAAAACTCAATATTTCTGTCGCGAAACCAACTATGTTGTTGCTGTCTATTTATCAGTATCAGAAATGGTAGATAGTAAGAGAAATTGACATGGAACTAGGGCGTTTAGCTGTTTCTTATCACTGAGTAGGTTATGTTACGCGTAATCGTTCTAAGAAACAAGAAACTTCCGCAGCATCATTTGGCAATGCGTCTAATATAACATTGCATCGTTTAAAAATTCTATGAAATGATTCAAAGGAAATGTTTTAATGGTGTTATTACTTATTGTTTCTATATGCAATAATGTCCCTTCAATTTGATCCTGCGGGTCTTAGCCTTCCTATTAATAGAGGAACGAAGCATGTACTTGGTGTCCAAGGCATATTGGTACGTTTTGCACATCTATCATCTCGTCTCGATGTGCATTACAATGTATTTTTTTACCGTCATTTACAGAAAAGATATATTCTAAGTTACCACCACTTCCATACTAGCAGTAGTAGTATCAATTATATTATAGTAAAAATAAATTCACTATTTTCCGAATTTGATAGTCCTAATCTCTTCCAATGTCTTTGATTCTAATATTACTAGATAGCTTCAACTGTCTCTGTGGTTGAGTGGACTAGCTCACTGAACGCAAAGACTCCGGGTTCAATTCCTGGCATAGTAAATTTTGTAAAAACGAACATTCTATTATTTACTATGGTCCAGGTATCTTGGATCGGCCCTACAGCGGTCCGTTGTAGTTTACCCATAACACAAGCCTAACATGCTTAGCTTAAGGATACACAATGTACGTTTTTGTCTGGCGATTTATTAATATTATTACTTGGGTCATGATTCTGTTTCGGTTCTAAATAGTTACACCCGCTGCTAATATCCATGATGTCATAACGAAGCGATGATTCATTGTATGCAGTATGCACCTCTCTGTTCCAGTATGCAACGATAATCTGACGCACAGCCGGAAGGGGCGAACTGTGATGACCGAGGACGAAAGGTACGAGGCCGTACGACATTGCAGATACGTTGACGAGGTAATTAACATAGCAGATTGACGCCCAATACTAAGGGGCAAAGACCTCGACTGTAAAACATGACGATTGAGTGTACTAAAATAGATAAAGTAGTATTTGTAAAGTAAATTTCAAAGGTGAGCTGCCAACAAAATATATAATTTGTGCCAATACAATATTTAAAAAAAAAATTATTATTGCGGCCGCTATATGTGGTGACCATTGAATATGCAGCTTGCATGTGTCTACTAATATTATTGTTACACGCCAACAAAGTGAATGGACACCTGCAGTTTATTACCTTTCCCGCATTTGAACTTCTTTTGTTTATTTTGTGTTTAAGATTTGTAATTAAGAAAAACATCCTATTGTTATTGTACTCGTTTATGGTCGCAGGTGTGCAGATTACGTTTTCTTAGAAAATTCACTCCACGCGGTCGTGTTGTATTATATAGTTTAGTATAAAACAATGCCCGAGCAAGATGTGTACATTCGATAAGCTATATAGTGACGGACTTTGCGTGTGTTATTGAATCGTGCAGTTTGTACTGGTTGTGTCTAGTTATATTTGTACGCGTGTGCGTGTTTCTATAGTTCTAATAAATTCTATAGCAATTCCAACGGCATTTTAATTCGAGGCCCGCATTCATATTATAAATGCGAATGTAACTGCGAATGTAATGTCTGCTACGCTTTCACGGAAAAACCTTTCGCTGATATTTGCCATAAATTGAGTCTCAATATTGAGAATCGACATGGGATGCTTTTTATGCCGTAAAGTGTTAGTAAGTTCATTATTGCGATAGTCGGAAATTTCCAGAAAAGAATAGCGTCCAAATAAAAAATGTACGCAATGTAATCTGTGTCTTCACACCGCTTGCTTTTTAAAGAGATAAATTGCTCAATGGTTGACGACGTATGACGTAATAGATAGAGAACAGACTTGGTCCTTTCGGATCCATTGCACCTGTGTAAATATTAATGAAGATGTTTATTATTGTTTAAGGTAGTAAGAGACGCGCCGTGGGAATGCGACGAGGAGTTCTTAGACAAGCACAAAATAGACTTTATTGCCCACGACGACATTCCTTATACGACAGAGAACTGTGAAGATCTTTATGCCATGATCAAGGCGAAAGACATGTTTGTCGCGACAGAGAGGACAGAAGGTAAGATTTACATGTATTGATATAATCCATTTGTTATCTTATATATTAGGTTGGGGAAAAAGTTTCTTCGTATTTTATATAAAAATTCAAAACGTTTTTTTATAAAGTTTATTTACATTTGACTAAAGTATATAGGTGCCATTTTGTTGGATAACTTTTTGCCATCTTGTAGTTAGGGACGTGATCCCATTGTTGTGATCATGCTGTGTGTGTTATAATTTGTCCTAAATAAAATTATTTTCTTTCTTTCTTTCCATTGCTATAAAAATGTTGGGGCTTCTGATCAAAAAACTGCGACAAGTGGTTTTGGCAGTCCTCTCGTGATGTTAACCTGACACTGCCTACGGAATTCTGTAGAGACCGAAACCTATTTTTTAACCGACTTCGAAAAAAGGAGGAGGTTCTCAATTCGTCGTGATCTTTTTTTTGTTGCTTTTTTTATGTATGTTCGCCGATCACTCTGAGATTTATGATTCGATTTACGTGATTCTTTTTTGTTCGACGCGGAATAGCTGCCATGTGGTCCCCTAAAAATTTGACATAGTTTGGCCCAGTAGTTTTCATTTTACGAACATTTTTTTGTTCTCGTTTCTTGGGACCTATATTTTTTAAGAAGCGCGGCACCATTCGTAAGTCCACCCATGCATGGCTAGACACTAAAAAGTAACAAATAAAAAATAAAAACTTCGTTTAAAAAAACCGACTTCAAAAACTAAAAAACTAAAATGTATAAAATAACTTATTTCTAAAGCTATTATTATTAATACATATTATCTAAAACATCTTGAAGTCGGTGCAAAGTAAAACATAAAAAATACTATATTTTGAAAATTACTAAGCACCGACTTTAAGATGTTTTAGATAATACACTGACGGACTCATAAACTGCATCAAAGTAATAGACGACTTTGAAATAAATATTTTAACCAAGTATGCAAACTTTCTATACAGATTTAAACTGAAACCTCTAGATTGGTTCGTGAACTTTAAAACAGCGTAGGGTCATATCCTTAAGTTTAAGTTTGTGTACTGGAAAGGACCTTAAGACTTTTTGAAGAAAAAACAGAAATTTAAGGAAAATTGGTTTAAATAAAAAATTGGTTTTAACAATAGACACAAACTTTATGCAAGGGTTTATTTATGTTTTAATAAAGTGTATTACCTCCACGTGCCCTTATTACGGATTCTAATCGGTTCCGCATAGATTTTATTAGGGTTTTTAAAAGATCTTGCGGAATATTGTGCCATTCTTCTGAAAGTGCTGTTCTTAGTGCTGCCACTGTCGTGGGCAAAGGGTTTCTCGCATATACAGCCCTTTTTAAATTGTCCCAAACATGCTCAATGGGATTAAGATCCGGGCTGCTTGCTGGCCAATTCATTGTACTTATCCCAACCTCTTCGCAATATTGTCGAACTTGTGCAGCAGCGTGCGGCCGGGCATTATCCTGCATTAAAGTAAAATTTTCGCCTATGAATCCCATGTAAGGCACCACGTGATCTTCTAAGATCTCTGTTATGTAGCGATGTGCAGTCAAACCCCCTCTATTACCGTTTTGACGGACCATGTCTATGAACACAAGTTCTGTTCGCCCGTTCATCGATATGCCACCCCAGACCATACACGAACCGCCTCCAAAAGGAACACGCTCCTCAATGCAACTTTGAGCATATCGCTCCCCACGTCGACGATAGACTCTTCTGCGACCATCTGCACCATATAAACATGTCCTACACTCGTCCGTGAACAATACGGAGGTCCATTGCTCTTCTGTCCAATTCAGGTGATCACGCGCAAATCTTAAGCGAGCTTGTCTGTGAGCTACAGACAACTTTGGACCATTTGCTGGTCTAAAAGGGGTGATATCCGCTTCCTTTAACCTTCTTCTTATTGTTCGTGCACTCACGTTTACTCCACGCTCTTCATTAAGCTCTGTTTTGATGTTAACAGACGTGAGGAAACGATTTCGCAGGGAAGTTGTAACAATAAATCGGTCATCACGACCGGTGGTTGCTCGAGTCCTGCCTGTACCACGTCTCCTTCTGTAAGAACCTGTCTCCACAAACCTTCTGTATATTCTAGAAACCGTAGACTGGTTTAAATTTAAATTTCTACCAATTGTTCGTTGATCCAAGCCCTCCCGCACCAATGCTACAATTTGAGCCGCTTGTTCGGACGAAGTATCCATAAGCTTCAATCGATATTTAACAAATAATAAAAACATCGTTTAAAAAAACCGACTTCAAAAACTAAAATGTATAAAATAACTTATTTCTAAAGCTATTTTTATTAATATATAAACTGACGGACATAACCACAGAGTACATTGAATATATGGAGATAGAGTCTTCAGTCGGGAGAATCGTACTACTAGCACATCTAGCGAGTATCAATGGCGCTAACTCGTATATGAACGTACCTAATATATGCATGTGTGTGTGTTCATGTGTATATGTGTACGTATAGCGAGTTTGTGTATACACTTTATCTTATTCATAGAGTAAGTTTGAACGCTTATGGTGCCTAAAGAAGCGTTCAAACTTACTCTGTCTATGAATAAGACCGATATTCTATATATTGTATGCTTAGGTATGGAGATTTCTTCCACCATGAATTCCAACTGTATTTAAAATAAAATTTCATATTATTTATAAATTGTATATAATTTTCATTAATACATATCACTGCACATCAAGTTTTGTGTTGATATAAAAATCCAATAGTGTGTTTGGTCGGTCGAATTAAACAGATTCACAGGTCACATAATATAAATCAGTAACTTCGATATCCAAAAGCAGTTTTCCTTAATAGATTCGCCAGTCCAAAACTACATATAGATCGTTAATAATAATTCACTTAGTAAAACAAACAAAGCTATCCCAGAAGTTAAATAAGTTGCAAATATGACGAAAGTCGGCACTTGATTTGAATATGCATGTTTATTTAGAAATATTAAATAATATTATATTCGATTAAATAAAAATGGTTTTCATTTGAGTTTTTTTGATAATGTCATTAATAACAAAATAATGCTAAGTAACGAGCTGCAGTCTATGGCAGGTACAATGAGTTTATTATCGACCATGTAAATACTGCATAATGTAGAACCCATTTCAGTATCGAATAATCGATAATTAATCCTGTCAGATATTTGTAAATTTTAAGGATGATTCTAGGCATAGGTGTCTTATGACTAACAACAGGTAGATGGAATCTCCCATAATAAAATCTAAAGGAAGGCGATTTTGGAATATGAAACCATATTAAGATTTACCATCGCAAGGATGAGATGCAGACGTCTCCAAAGTAGCGGACCCACGTGCCACGTCCGCTACTTTCTACAAAGCGGCTAATTTCTGCAAAATGGCTCATTAAAAAGTAAAGAGGGATATAGGTCATTCGCTCTAAGGAACTGTACTACTCCTTTAGCTCAGCAACGACACGTAATAGAAATTGAGCCGACAACTCTCACTATAGCCCAATCAAGAGCCTATAGAGCTAAAGCGAGTCGTGTTGTGAGACGTAGCTACGACAACATTCTAGATCATAATATCACTGGCGTAAACATAATATTTTTGATCTATTTTGAAAGAATGAAAGATGTAATATTTATTAACGTTTTTTATCAATAAAAAGAATGTCATCATATACAGATATATGCTTAATTCCAATCCTCCTCCATCCGTTCTACGTGACCGATCCAGCGGAGATTCTGAGCCTCTCTCTTCAATTATTCTAGGCTCGGCCACGAGGTTTTCTATGTCGGAGTTGGTTTGGACCCTTCAACTACTATGTCCTCTCTTTGTTGGACCCAAACAGTAAACTTGCCAATAACTTATTGTTTTAAATTATGTTTTGATATTTGATTAAGTTTTTAGATTTTCTGAGTATATAAATATAATAATAATTAAAACTACAGTACAGTTTAAAAAAAGTTGCACAGCTCTTAATGTTTAAATTGGTAAGAATATTTGTGCATTGTGATTTGTTGTTGTGTTTAAAAAAATTCTAATTTATGTCTTAATGTAACAAATAGATTATTTTATTAATACATCTTAGTTCGTAAAATATAGCACATAAATATGTAATAACGTTGAAATAGTTTATATTGGAAACATTTGTTACCCATGCAGATGCAACCAATGTGTATACTACATAAGTTAACGCACATATCATTGTAAAGAATGCTTTACTCCATTTAACAATTTTATTTACGTAGGGTTTGTCGATACATTAATCGCGAAGGTATCGATTAACTCAATATAATAAGATCATAATAAGCCATCCCTAACTACATTAATAAGTATTGACACTGTCGTAATTTGGCACTTATTTTTTCAATGACTCCATTTACTTTGGTTAGTTATAAAGAGTCTTAATTAAATGTATTCAAAAATATATTAAAAAATATTTATTTATTATAAATATTTATGTTTTTATAAATATTTACATATATATAAATAACTTAGAAAACAAATATATGTGAAGCAAAAACTTAAGGCTGCTAGCAGTGCTATCTGTCATGTAATGTTTTAATCATTCTACGAATAACCTGACTAAATTAAAAGGACCGAAAGATCTAAGCACTAACAGGAAATTGAAAACATTCATAAATCTATAAGTTAATAGCGATTTTTTTTTAAAAAATATTCACTCTTTTGTTTTAAGTTTATACAGCATGGACATAACTCTTCAGAATTAAAATTTATTTCAGAGTTTTTGAACCATAATATGGATACTTCGTCCGAACAAGCGGCTCAAATTGTAGCATTGGTGCGGGAGGGCTTGGATCAACGAACGATTGGTAGAAATTTAAATTTAAACCAGTCTACGGTTTCTAGAATATACAGAAGGTTTGTGGAGACAGGTTCTTACAGAAGGAGACGTGGTACAGGCAGGACTCGAGCAACCACCGGTCGTGATGACCGATTTATTGTTACAACTTCCCTGCGAAATCGTTTCCTCACGTCTGTTAACATCAAAACAGAGCTTAATGAAGTGCGTGGAGTAAACGTGAGTGCACGAACAATAAGAAGAAGGTTAAAGGAAGCGGATATCACCCCTTTTAGACCAGCAAATGGTCCAAAGTTGTCTGTAGCTCACAGACAAGCTCGCTTAAGATTTGCGAGTGATCACCTGAATTGGACAGAAGAGCAATGGACCTCCGTATTGTTCACGGACGAGTGTAGGACATGTTTATATGGTGCAGATGGTCGCAGAAGAGTCTATCGTCGACGTGGGGAGCGATATGCTCAAAGTTGCATTGAGGAGCGTGTTCCTTTTGGAGGCGGTTCGTGTATGGTCTGGGGTGGCATATCGATGAACGGGCGAACAGAACTTGTGTTCATAGACATGGTCCGTCAAAACGGTAATAGAGGGGGTTTGACTGCACATCGCTACATAACAGAGATCTTAGAAGATCACGTGGTGCCTTACATGGGATTCATAGGCGAAAATTTTACTTTAATGCAGGATAATGCCCGGCCGCACGCTGCTGCACAAGTTCGACAATATTGCGAAGAGGTTGGGATACGTACAATGAATTGGCCAGCACGCAGTCCGGATCTTAATCCCATTGAGCATGTTTGGGACAATTTAAAAAGAGCTGTATATGCGAGAAACCCTTTGCCCACGACAGTGGCAGCACTAAGAACAGCACTTTCAGAAGAATGGGACAATATTCCGCAAGATCTTTTAATAACCCTAATAAAATCTATGCGGAACCGATTAGAATCCGTAATAAGGGCACGTGGAGGTAATACACCTTATTAAAACATAAATAAACCCTTGCATAAAGTTTGTGTCTATTGTTAATACCAATTTTTTATTTAAACCAATTTTCCTTAAATTTCTGTTCTTTTCTTCAAAAAGTCTTAAGGTCCTTTCCAGTACACAAACTTAAACTTAAGGATATGACCCTACGCTGTTTTAAAGTTCACGAACCAATCTAGAGGTTTCAATTTAAATCTGTATAGAAAGTTTGCATACTTGGTAAAAATATTTATTTCAAAGTCGTCTATTACTTTGATGCAGTTTATGAGTCCGTCAGTGTATAATATATTATAATACGCAGTTCTTGTGAATTCAGTCACAGTACAGATAAAAATGACAATTTGTTGACATGTCTTGTTCAATGTTCACAAGGCCTGTGTCATCGGCGCCTTATTAAGTAGGTTGGTAATGGTAATTTAACATTAAATGTACCGTAAGTTAATAAAAATATAATATATATATAATTAATAAAGTTCATATTAAATATGTAATGTAATAATAGCCCATAAATGTCCCACTGCTGGGCTCGGGCCTCCCATTATTGGAGAACGGACAGTATACCCGCCACGCTTGTCCGTCGCGGCTTGGCAGGTTTGACAAATCAGTTCTCACGACGTTCAGGTTGCATCACGATGTTTTCCTTCACCGTTGTCAACATGTGGTAATTGTAACAATATGCATATTAGGTCAGAAAACTGCGTAAGTGGCACACGCGTTCCGGTCAGGATCGAACCTGCGACTTTATTAAGTAGTGTAATCGATTGCAATAATCCTGTTTGCAGGTGTTTCAACGTCGGATATAGTCGCGCGAATAGTGCGCGACTACGATATATACGTGAGGCGCAATCTCGCGCGGGGCTACTCCGCGAAAGAGCTCAATGTCTCCTTCCTCAACGAGAAGAAGTTCCGTCTGCAGAATAAAATGGACGAGCTCAAAGACAAAGGGAAGAAGGTGAGCCAACACCTTCAATTACAATGTCGAAGAATTTCGATTAGGAACACATGAGTGCACCTTTGTCCCTGTAAAATTGTAACTTTGATTGAACTCCTGAGACCTACATTTCTAAGCGTCACAACTCTCTTCTCTGTCGTTTTGACATTAAAATAATAACTTGTTTTTAAAAAAGGTTATTGAATACAAGCTTTTGAGATCCTGGATATCATGTAGCAGCAGAGTGCTAGCCAAGACAACTAAAAATTGACGCAAGATTCCACCCGAACTTACATACATACGTGGTACATCCATTGCAAGTTAAATAAAAGCTTGTAAAAAACCGCTTGATCTTGGGTCATAAGTTCTGTCACATCTTTTTTATATTTCGACATCGCACTTATTGCGCTGCTCCGCTGCGGTTACGTGCTAACTGTCTTACAAAATTTGGCTGTGGTTCGTATACCGAACGACGAAACGATTTATGGCCGGTTACTATATCTTATCGACCGTTAATTTGCCTTACTATCGGTTAAAATTTGACAGCCACTCCATACAAGTAATGCCAAAATTTAACCAATGGTAAAGCAATTGAATGAATAGTAAAATATAAGAACCGGCCATTAGGGGAGTTCAACGTTTGAAGAGAGTTCAAGGAGCAGGTGATTTAGGACAACGGCGGTCATCAAAGCATTTTTTACAAACAAACAAAATTTATACAATTTATATTATGAAGAGTTCATGACACTACTTATGACCGGACTATGTATGTTTGAAGTATGTTGTACTAAAGATGCCTGGAAATAAATTGTTCATTAGTTCATGCTTAAAAATAACTCGTGTACTAATCAGTTGACCCTTGTTTATCACAAATATCAAGTGAGTTTCTTGCAAACGCACACAATACCGTTGACCTCCGACATTGTTTTATGATTTACTTGTCTAGTTAGGAGAAATATGAATACGCCACGTGGAATGTTAATGAACCTTTATTGATTGTAAACTTATCTATGTTGATTGTGACAAGTTTAACTGGTGCCCGTCGAGGATTGTATTGCATTGGACAATTTCATAGATTTGTTCAGTAAATTAAAAGTTTTTTGTTGTTTTATTGTCCATACGTTAAGGAATTGGATCACGTAATAATATGAGTGCCTTTCCATCACACCTTTACAGCTCCTAATAACCCTCCCCTAATCCCATAATTTGCCGATTAAAACTGCCGCGCCACCTAGCGGACGGCCAATCATCGATCTGTTACGGCAGAACAATAGCGTGCGCGTGCGCCACCCTCTTGCTACCCTTACCAAATCGCTGTGCAAATTATTAATAAACTATAAAAATCAAAAAGTGCTGTGCGTACCCGTTTCCGTCATCAGCACCAAGACAAAAAATCAGTGAGTCCTCTCAAGTATCCTATCCTCTGTCAATAGAGGGTTACTTATATTTATTGCGTGATGCATTCTGCCATTTTTTCCAACGCGACGAGACAATTCAAAAGACCAGCGCGTACGTAACTAGTTGTCATGTTTTAATATGGCTTCATACGGTTATGGAACTAACAAGTGTCAACTGTTGTCTTCTTTTAAACATAATAGCAGGAGGCTATGTCTGGTTTTTTATAACTGCCCTAGCACAAAATATTCCATATTACTTTACTTTACTATATAACTAGTAGATCTATGACTGAAGCCCAATGATAGAATTTTTGTTACACTTTGACAGTTTTTCAAAATAACTACTAATTTTTGAAAGTCATGGAGTGGGGCACTATTGGTCTGTAATACCTACATCATATCGACATAGATTTATCACGACACCAGTCTCCCATTACACTTCTTGTATTTTAATATATACAGGTGTCTCGAAAGTTGACGTCAACTATACAGATTTTTTTTTAGTTCCCCTCTTTATCTCAATAAAGCTCTTGCTTATGTAACTAATTTCTAAAACAAAGTCTTACTTTCTACTAATTCTAACTGCGACTCAGCGATTTACGCCGACATGTGCATTTAACATAGCATACAACATTTATCAGTGCTCATTTAGCACTGTACTCGGTCACTCGGCAAAACAGTCTCTGAACCTAACACAATAATTTAATTAGCATAACTTTAGCAATAAACAATTTACACCTACCAGCTTGTATCATTAATATCCTATGTAGGAAAAGCTCCTAAAACCCTTCGGTGTTCCGTCCTGCGCCTTATGCCAGGGCTACGGGACAGCGGGGTTCCCAACTCCGCGTGCTCTGGTAGGCGTGGGCCTCCGTCACTAGGCCTCTTCCGATGCCGGAGGAGTTTCTCCCCTGGCGTCTTCCAGGTCTTTTATGTAGGAAAACCTCCTGCACAGTCAGTCGACAAATTATTTGGCAACTAGTTTTGTTCATCCGCCAGGTGATGACAAACATAGGCGAGAAGCGTGTGGACATATTGACAAAATGGGAGGAGAAATCTCGGGAGTTGATCGACGCGTTCCTGCTGCTGTTCGGGCCGGACGGGCGGCTGTCGAGCATCTGGAACGAGTCGAAGGGGCGGCTGATGCAGGCGCTCAGCCAGCCGCCGTCGCCGCGCGGCTCGCCCTCGCCCAGCGAGAACGGCGACGGCGACGACGACGACGGCGACGACGACGGCGACGGCGACGACGACGGCGGCCACACGCACAGGTTTGTTCCTTACACGCAACCAACGCAGCTCTATCCGTGCCGCAACGGAGAAAGAATACCAGTTCCTGGGGCCAGGTGATAAGGGGCCAGATTCGCCCGTCTGGATGGCTACCACCAGTGCTCTAGTAGTGTTCCGTAAACTTTTTGTATTCAAGATAGAATAGAATATTCTTTATTGCACACAAGAAAATAATAATACAAATGATTATTATTTTATACAAGATACATCTAGGAGAACGAACATTTTTGGACGTACACCACAAATAAAAATATTTTTTAAAGCAATATTAAACAACATTTATTAATTAATCATGGAAACAATATTTATTATTAATCAACAAAACTAAAGTTTAAATGTCAGAAAAGGTATTAAATGTGAAACATGAGCCTATTTAATCGAGCATAGACGGTCTTTTGGCTTGGCGTAATCGTTGACAAAACTGCTCTCATCTTTTCGTCGATTGTCCTGAGGCGTTCTTTTTTTGGTTTTTATTGTGGTAAGAGTCGAAAATCCTAATTACACCACACAAATAGGTTATTGTGTGAATTTTAACACAACCTTCTCTAAATCTTTACCACTAACGCAGTTGTGGCTGCAGCAATACTACAATTTTAGCTAATAAAAATAGACAAATGCACACACTGCTTATTTCTATGCTAAGCCAGTGATGCTTGTGTCATACGCAACGGACCACTCTGGATTCGATCTTAGACAGCCAGACCGTAGTAAATAACGGAAAGGGGTTTACGGAATTTACCATGCCAGGAAATGAATCCGGAGCCTCTGCGTTCTAGTGATTTTTAGGAAAAACTTTGCCCAATCTGAAAACCAACACAATCATAAAATCTATTATTTTTATTGCACGAGTTCAGCAGACAGGCAGACTCCCTACCTGACCTCTTTGTTTTGATTTACCAATCAACCAAAGGAGCTACCAATGTGCTGCCGCTTTCTATAGGGAGACTAGAATCTGGCCAATGGTGGTAGCCATCCAGATGAGTAAACACCCTGCCACCTGGCTGTAGGTTGTTTTGTCACCACTTACGACAGGCCACCCGGCCGCACTATATTGCCTTATATAATATGAATCGTGTTAAAGCATTGTTGTTTGTTTGCGCAGAGGTTCGGCGTCGCCGCCGCCGGCGAAGGCGCGCCGCTACGAGACCCTGTGGGAGCCGCACGCAGGTAACTGGGTAATTATTCACCGCTTGTACTTGCCATTACACCATATTCACTATAGCGACTCACTCTTGCACATATTATCCTGGAACAAGTACAGTAGAATCCACAATGAAACTACGTCTTAACTGTTCTAAGCGCGGTATTTTTAAATTATTTCCACGTTTCGGCCACTTTGCAGTAGCCGTGATCACAGAAGACAAAGATGTCAAGTGTTAATGAGTATTGTTTGCTGAAAATGCAGCGTATAAATTCTCGAATTATGCTTTGTGTATAATAATGTAATTACATCGCTATTTCTTCAAATAAAGTTTTTCTCTCTTTCTTTTCTTGAAAATTTTATTTAGCCTATCGCCAACTTGTTCATTTTAATTATTTAGTTTTAATTTTTGTTTATGGTTATCACTTACCCTATGGGAGCGTAACAAAATTTACAACCGGCTCCCAACATGTGGCTTGAATAATATTAAATATAATGCCGCGCATAAAACCGTTTAAACGTTTTATTATGTGTACTAGTCGCGACAACTTAAAAAACACCTTCCAATAGAATCCGTTTATTATAACTCCGCTTATGTTGACTAAACACCTCTTCTTTATAACCAAGTCGGATATAATGACCTCGCTTATAGTGACATCTCGCTTATTAATATAATGACCCATCTTTATAAATTATATCCGGCTATAGTTATGGTTAGTTACGACCCCTGTGGTTGAGCGGGCTAAGTTAAGCCGGTTGAACTCATCGAAATAGACGCTACGGATTCGAGATTCCTGGCAGTTCGGAAACGAACTTTCTGTTATTTACAGTCTGGGTGTCTGGGATTGGCTCCAGAGTGATCCGTTGTATATTATCCATAACACAGGCGTAACATGCTTAATTTAGGGATATACGATGTGTGTATTTGTTTGCCGATAATTATTATTATTATTTGCCTATCATACTGACAGTGATAGCAACTTTATAAAGGACTATCTGTGCCCACGACGTCGTCCGCGTGGAATTTGTTTCAAAACCTCCGATTTTGAAACATTCTTCATTGGTGATCCGCTCCCATTGTACTTGGCGTGATGATATATAGCCTTCCTCGATAAGTGGGCTATCTAATACTGAAATAATTTTTCAAATCGGACCGGTAGTTCCCGAGATTAGCGCGTTTAATCAAAGAAACATACAAACAAACTCTTCAGCTTTATATATTAGTATAAATAATCAGTTGACTTGGTTCTAATCAAAACAAGTTCTTCTAAAAAAATAACAGTGCTAGATACAATTCTTATGGTTAATGATGCCTGAAGCAAAATTCATTGATTATATAATAATCATTTTCTAAGTATGTATATATGCTTTGTATGACATGTTTGTCACTTCCCTTGGATGTTATTATAAACGGATTCTAATGTATACTAGAAATGATGATACAATACATTAAAAAAATCTTTCTTTCAAAATTTAACTATAGATATAATTTGAATAACTGTTTAAACATTTTTTTAATTAGTAAAGAAAACGTGGTATTGGTAACATAAAACGGATCACTCTGGGCCGACCGCAGACACCTAGACCATAGCATACCCAGGCCTCTGCGTTCCAATAAGCTCGGTCGACTGTGTTAGCCCACTTAACCTCGGAGGCTGTAAAATTAATACATTATTTATTCCTTTTTTATGTTTGACGCCAAACATGCTATTCTTGTACACGATCTGTAAGGCTTTGGCGGTTGATTTGACTGTCAACTACCCCATTGTCATTTCTAGTACTCCTCTTCTAGTAAAGTAAAGTAAAGTAGTAAAGCTCTAATTTATCACTTTGTTCTTTAATTTGCTTGTAGCCTGATCAATGTTTTTATTTAAATTAGTAGTGAATATTAGCCACTTTTTTTATTGCACGAGTTCAGCAGACAGGCAGATGGCCCACCTGATGGAAAGCGGTTACAATCGCCTATGGACATTTACAACACCAAAGGTGCTACAAATGCACTTGCTCTCTAAATGGAGACTGGAACCTGGCTACTAATGCCGGAACTCAACTCATGGGTTTTATGGTGGCATACTATACACCAAGGTTGGTAGCCATAGACGGGTAAACACTCTATCACCTGTCTTTGGGTTGTTTTGTCGCGTCTTACGAAAGGCCGCCCGGACGCAGGAAATTGTATTCTTTCATCCGTAGATGATGATAAGTAAATAGTTTCATAGTAGGTATTTGGTTATATTTATGAATATTTTTTGCTCTTTTCAACAGTTTTGGCTAGTAGTGGCAATATAGCAGTAGTTCATTTGTCTTTTAGCTAACACAGTGATATGACTTGGTGATTAAAATAAATACACAGAGCGTACTTATTCACATAACATCATTAACTTATTAAATAACACAGGCTTGGGGATATTTTTTTTTGGAAGTTGGTCGCTAACGACTTTCATGGTATGGCTATATGGGTATATATGGACAGGTACTCGCTTATGGTAAGCGGCTTACCTTTAGTATGAGCTATAAGCACAGTCACGTTTTTCTGCTGATAATTTTAGGTCTTATGCGTGTATGGAGTTATTAAACTTCCGATATCTTAACAAACAACTATTAAACAAAAACATAACCTAAGTTCTCAGTCTGGATACTGTGTGTCAGGAATGAGTTTGATCTAATTAATAGAAGACTTGTTAGTCTATCTATATGAAGTGTCAAATTTCTTTTTTTTTTTGGATACCAAAAGTTAAAACCCGGGCCCGGAAGACAAAGTTAAAATTAACTTAGTTAATTAAATTATAAAATGAAAGTGCTCTTGGGAACATTACAAAACTCAAAACTAATTTGTTTAAATTATTTTTCGAATTGTTTAAAAAAGAATATCAACTCCGATGTACCTACCTCCGCAGTAGACCAATTTTAATAGCCACCACAGTGTACGAATCGTTTATCATAATCGACATAGCTTCTTAGCCTAGCTATCGACATAGCATAGCAATCAACACTGCCCTTTTTTGTGCTTGCGAGTAAAGTTCAATGTAGATTATCTACATGTCAAAAAGCCTTATCTACACAAAAGAAAACTGTCGATCGGAATTATAATTCGTGTACTTATTTTATCCACAAATAATTAATATGCAAAAAAAGTAATCGCAATACCTCGAAATTAAATAGATACACCCGCACCCAATAGGGGAGCGGCCTGTTCAATCAACTGAGGTACTTTTAATAAAATTACAGAATGTCACAGCCTCATAGATAATGTACGCGCGTTCGCACTTATGACGTCATAAGTAGGTAAAAGAAAAAGTAATCAAATAGCGCATTCATTATTGTTTGAAAAGATGATAAGATGTTATTTATCGCCTGTTCTTTATGTAAAAATATTAGAATTTATTCAAATTCAAATATAAAATATTTTATGCAAAATAAGTTCCACTGGAGAACACTTTTTGAAGGTACATACATTACGTACATATAACGTTGTAACATGAGTTCGATCTCGCTATTTCGAGGCTTCTAACTTTGACGATGGCAACAATGAGTATTTACGGGGTGTTGTTTGTTTGCACAGATGCATCGAGCACTGACGGCGCTGGGGAGTCGGAAGCGGCCGCACAGCGCCAGTTGACCGACGACGGCTCCGACAGCGACGACGACTACCAGGACACGAGCCCCTACCTCTAGGCCGCGACCGATACAATGCGCGCCATCTATTTTTATACGCCGTACATCGTCCGTCGATGACATCGAACAGCTGCACCAACACCAAGCAAGAAGTTTACCATTACCATTTGAACCTTGATAGGTTTTTTTGTTGCAAATGATATTTTAAACTATTATTTTGTATTTGTAAGACTTTCAAGTTTTGGTTCACCAAAGTCTAATCTGACGAAAATAATTTAAAATAACATTTGCAACAGAGAAACTATCTAGACTCACATGTCGCTCACGATAAAATGGCGGTAAATGCTCGAATATACCATACGTTTTCAGAGAACGCCACAAGCGTCTTGCGGTTTGATATATAGCACCACTACACTTTGAAGCAACATTTTATTATTTAAAACAAATTATACAAAATGATTGAAGTTTCTATTCATTTTAATGTTTTGACTGATTTTGTTTAAAAATAATATAATCTTGGTTGTAAGTCTAATAGTGTTGTTCTATATCAAAATGTAAGAGAATAAAAGCAAGCTCTAGAAAAGTTGAACAATGAGCTTTTACTAAGTTAATTTTTTTACTGGATAATAATTGTCATTGCTTATTTTTTTCTATGCCTTAAATTATTGTAGTATACAACACTTGAAAGTGTCATGAGTACAATTATTATCGAATGAATGTATTTTATCCTATTAGTTTAAATTATATTTATTTACCAATTAAGTATTTTTTTTTGTTCCAATAAAATTGTGGTATGTCTCCAATGTGCAATTTTGTTAGCGCCCTTTGATACCATCGTGTAAATAGGTGCGAGTTGCATAGAAATTGTTTATATGAAACTTTTTGACAGTCGATTAAAAAGGTGCTTAATTTCTCTTTTGTTTATTTTAAAAAATCCCTAATATATTCAATTTTTAGCCATACTTGATTAGTCAAGAGTTTTAAGTACCGGATAGGTGTTGCACAGCTCTCTTGCTTAAAACTATCTCTTTCTAGTCAGGGTTGGGCAGTATTTGAAATACTTGTAATTGAAATACAAATACGTATTTTGTATTTGTATTTCAATTACTTCTTAAAAATGTAATTTGTATTTAGTATTTTAAATACCTGACGCTGAGGTATTTTGTATTTCAAATACTCATGGCTTCAAAATACATTTGACAAAATACTTTTAGCTAACTTGTTGATGGATGGTGTTCTTCAGAAAATAGCGCTCGATAGCTTTCATAAGCAAAATGGTGACTGCTAATATATCTTATATTAGGTACGTTCTGCAGTACTGGTCATTTCAAATTAAAATAATTTTTGAATTTACCCCGCGGTTATACCGAGGGTCAATCTCTAGCGCATGTCTCTTGTTTATAGAAGTTACATCACAGGTTACATTGTGTTAAATTTTTATGTTAGTGCTATTTGCTCTGAATGAGACACTTAATCTTATATCGCAAACTATCTCATTTCCTGCATGAAGAGTATATATGCCCATTTTCTATGTATTAAAACTACATATATAGACCAATATGACAAAATCGACCAATTCGACGAAATTAACCAGTCCGACCAAGTCGCGAAATCGACTAATTCGACGAAATCGAGCAGTACGACAAAAGCGAACAATTCCACGAATTCGACCAATCAGACTAAGTCGACGTATCGACCAAATTAACCAGTTCGAACAAATCGACGACCAAATGGGCCAAATCGACCAAAAAACCTACCCTACTTTTTGGGATAACGTTTACATAAACTTATCCCATTATCCGAGACGAAAAATATCCCTCGGTATTAAAATTATTTACATAATTTCAACCAAATCGGTCCAATACTTTTTCCGTAAAAGCTTAACAAACAAATATTTTTATGCCGGAAATTATCCCATTTTTCGGGGTATAAAGTATCCTATGTTCATTCTTGGCATCGAAAATATGTATACTGAATTTCAGCCAAATCTGTTAAGTAGTTTTTCCGTGAAAACGGAACAGACAGACAGACATAGTTACTCTCTCATTCATAATATCAACGAGAGTTTACCGCGGCATTAGTGACCAGGTTCCAGTCTCCCTTAAGAGAGCAGCAGCGCTTTTGTAGCACCTTTGGTGTTGCAAATGTCCACAGGCGATGGTAACCGCTTTCCATTTATTGGACCGTCTGCCTGTCTGCTTAATTCCCGCAATTAAAAAAAACCGCTTCTTGTTTAAAGAGCGGGCGTTAATACAGGTTACATTATACAAAAAATTTATATTAGTGCTATTTGCACTCGGAAGTATAATTTCGTTTTATATCACAAACTATTCCATCTACCGGTATGAAAAGTATTTATGTCCATTATCGGTATTAAAACTACATTTAAACAAAATTAGAGCACTGATCCAGTATTCCTGGTAGTTTTTGCGTGAAGGCTTAACAGACAGTCGGATCAAGTTATTATCGCATTTGTATAGATGATCAATTCTGATGTCTATAAACTTGAAAAATGCTTGGTCGCATCCAAATTTTCATCCTTCGAACCGTTCTAGTTTAATGTATCTATCCTCCCTCTATGATAACTACATGAATAACAAAAAGGAACAAAAAGGACAATTAGGACAAAAAGAATTAATTAAAATTACTAAAAGAACAATAATGACCAAAATGGCAAATCACAAAAAACCTATCCTACTTTTTGGAATAACCTTTACATAAATCTATCCCATTATCCGGGATAAAATGTATCCCTTGTCCATCCTCAGTATTAAAATTACATACATATTTACCGAATTTCAGTCAAATCGGTCCAAAACTTTTTCCGTAAAAACTTGACAAATATATTTTATCCCGGAAACTGTCCCATTTTTCGGGATATGCTCGTAAAGTATCTTATATTCATTCTTGGCATCGAAAATATATATACTGAGTTTCAGGCAAATGGGTCCAGTAGTTTTTCCGTGAAACAGTAACAGGCAGAGTTACTTTTGCATTTATAATAAGGATAAGGATGAGTACTGTCGGCAAAAGCGGCAAGCATCGTCAATGACGTTTACGGAGCGATCACTACAAACGAACCCACCACTTGTTATTGGTTTTGCCGCTTCCGTTCTGGTAATTTAGACTTGAAAATAAACCTCGTGGTCGTCCGAAAACTGGTCGACAATGTAGAATTGAAGGAGATTGTGGAAGCTGATGATGCTCAATCTATGGCTGAATTAGCAGGAGCTTTCGACATTAGCTTCAAAACAATATTATTGGTCCATTTGCGTCAAATTGGCAAGGTAAAAAAGCTTGACAAATACGGGCCGCACGAACTCAATGATCGCCAGCGCGAAGTATTCGTCGAGAAGTGCCTCGCACTGGTCAACAGACACACAAACGAAGGGATTTTGTACCGCATTGTTACCTGCGACAAAAATGGATTTTGTTTGACAATCGCAAGCACTCACTCGGCAAGTTGGTTGGATCCTGGTTCAGCACCTAAAGAATACCCTAAATGAAACCTTACCCCTAGAAAAGTGATGGCCACTGTTTGGTGATCTAGCGCCAGTGTGAATCATTAAAGCTTCTTACCAAATGGGATGAGCATTACTGTAGACGTTTACTGTGAAAAACTGCAGATAATGATGAGAAGCTCGCACGTCTCTAACCACCTTTGGTCAATCGCTCGTCTGACTCCTGCACGACAATATGCGCGACCTTATACTGCACAACAGACGATCTCCAAGTCGCAAGAGCTGGAGTTGGAAGCTCTCCGTCATCCGCCGTACTCACCAGACCTTACACCTACAGGAAGTCTGTACCTCTGTACACCTTTACAGAATTTCGATAACTTCTTAGCGGGAAAAAATGTAATACCCAAAAGGTAGAACAAAATGCTTTTAAAAAATTTGTTGCCTCCCACCCAGCTTTTTTTTTTCAAGAAGGGGAACAATAAACTGCCGCTGCATTGGCATAATTGGATTGATTGCATGGGTGATTACTTTGATTAATAGAATAAAAAAAATATATGTTAAAAAATTACGTTATTTTAGAAAAAACGGCAATTTCATAGGTATTTTGTAATTTGTATTTTAAATACAAATATGTAGTTAAAACACTGTATTTTGTATTTTATATTTTAAATACACGACCTAAAAGTATTTTGTATTTCGTATTTTAAATACATGCGAGTAAGTATTTTGTAATTTATATTTCAATTAAAGCAAAGCATGTATTTTGCCCAGCCCTGTTTCTAGTTATCTTCAGACTAATTGATGTATTATAATCTAATTCAGGCACAAGAAATTTCATCCCTGCTTGATCTGTGCTAGAAACAAGCAAGAACTTTATGTTATAGATTTATGTGGAAGCAGATGTATGGAGTCAAGCAGAAGGCGTACACTCAAAATGTTGACTTGTTGTTGTGAATGATGATTGCGTGCCAGTAGGCTTACTATAGGGGAAGTTAAAGACAATGTCGATTTTAGATAAATATTATACTTAATGCCAGAACTCCCAACACATATTTGGTTTGCTACTAACCCCCATTTCACAATCTTAGTAAATATATGGCATTTGGGATACCCAAAATGCTGTCAAATTCATATTTTTGTTAATATACTCGCAGAGACTGGTAAAATAACATTGTGTCAATAATGTATATTATTCCAAATATGTAATACCAACAGATTGTCAGAGCTTAATTAAAATCTGGGATCATAGCCAATATTATACAATATCACTTTGGGAAAACATATATAAAAATTACAATTAAATAAGTTATAAAACAAATGATTTATTTTATATTTTATTGTACAATATCACTACCTATAATTAATATTTATGTAATCATATTCTATAGTAAAAACCATCATTTATTATAATTATATAATAATTTTTATAAAGACATTATCTTCAAGTTTAAGGGTTTTCCAAGAATGGCTTTTGGATCAGCGAGGTTCTAATAGCCATTTTCAGATTATATTATGAATATTATACAAATATAATAATATATATAAATCTGATGGATTATACAAGTGTCAAAATAAAATCAGTTTATGTGGATACACTTCAAATTCACAATGTGATTAAGCAAAAGTGGTCATTTAAGTCCCCTGTATTTGTCCGTTAACTATAAAGTACCATACATAAGCATTGCATTGATGTATTCAAATTCCTAGTTAATTAGCAGTAGCATTTAAGTGAGAAAGTCTAAAATATTTTGAATAAAGGCAGGAAGTAATTATGTAAAGTAAAATATTCCAGGACAGCCCAGTAAGCCTCAGGTAATCTTAAAAACAAAAATTAAAAACAGTTACAAAATAAATTCATGTACAAATTATCACAGAACTCTTATTTTAAACTTGTTTACACATTATTATAAATAACTACCAAATCAATAACTATAGGATGATAACTAGAAGCTTTTGACAGGCATTGGGAGTATCTTTAGATAAACATGCCAACTTATATGGAAATATTAAGACAGTGATTTATAAGTGTGTAGAGCAAAGCACATAATAAATACAATGGGCAAAACAGGTCTGATAAACCTATGTTGCAGGGTAGTCAGTCAGACAAATTGAGATATTTTGTATCAGATTACAAAATATTGCAGCCACCTCATGCCAAGCATCAGCCATCTTATTTTATATTAGCTGTGCCCGCGATGTCTTAACTGAGTATTTTGGGCATTGTGAGCTACTAATGGAACAATGTGTATGTAGTTACACATAAGTTTTAAATGGCTTGCATTAAGACTGTGTGGCATATAAATGTTAGAAACCTACTAAACCTTCTATCCTTAGACTAATATTTAGTTTGACATTTTTAGGACTAAAAGTAATTGAAAATTGGCTAGCTATGTTATAATTAATGTACTAGGTCATTTGAAATATCATAAAATACACACACACAAAGTTATTGTACACACTCTAACATGACTTTTTTAGATTACAGAGTGCATGATAGCATGTGCAAAACCTCTTTTAAAGTTAATTTGTTCACTTGTACTTCTAGCTCAATGTAGTTTATTCTCAAAGTTCTGATTTATCTAATTTTCCTGTTTCTCCTTTTTCATCAGGTTTTAAAACTTCATTCAAGCAGGAGTCATCGGTGCCTTTCAGAGCATGTTTAGTGCACAAATGTATCTTCAGATCTATGGCACCCTGGTGGTTCCAGTACCAGTCCTCAACTGCTCCTTCGTTTTCTTCAAGTAGACTCTCGCATTGTGTTTTCATATGTGTGATCTCCGCTGATGGCTTATCCCATAACTCATACGGAATTCCTAGATCCACTTTCACACCCTTGTTAACAAGTCCATGAAGAGTCTTGAATGTTTGGCTCATACCCTTTGCAAACCTAGTACTATCTTGACGCTCTTTGTGAATGTTGTATTCCAAAATTCTGTCACAAACACCTTCGAGGGACTCTATCAATCTCAACTCCGATTTCTGGTATTTGGTTTTTTTCTTCGGTTGCACGTCGTCGAGGGAGTATCCAATTTCGATAACGTCATGCACTTTACCGGTTTCCTCTAACCTACTCTGCAGTTCTGTAGCGAGTATTTTACATACCTCACATCTATTAGCATATTTAACGCCTACGTCTTCTTCCGATTTAATTTCTTCATTTGTTGCGCATAATATGTTAGTTAATACAAAAACGATTAAAGTAAAAGTTGTAAGAAACATTTTAACTAAAACACAAATGACTTGTATTGCTACGACCTTCCCTCTTCACCACACCAATAACCTGATATATAGATTATTTTTACTGGATTAGACTGGATAAACTGTGAAACAGACTTACAAGATAACTTTATATATAAAAGGTGCTTTTAGCCTTTTACTGCTTTTATTTATTACAAAAACGTTTATTTATAACACCACAACACAACAAACTACTTATATTATTAATTTAGGTTTATGGCTTGGCAGCTAGGCCTTTAAGCCAGAAACTACTTATAACTGACGACTGAGCACGCGTTTCTGATTTTGAAGAAGCTCTAGCTCACAACGCCCAAAAGGGTCCGTCAGTCGTTCCACATGGCAACTACGGTCGTTATGGTCGTGGCGAAAACGTCAGTTAACGTCACTAATGACATCATCATTTTCGATCACAGCGCTTACACGACCCGTGTCAAGCAGTGTTGCCAGATGACCATGTCAATAAACCCCCAAATTTTTGTTAAAAACCCCAAATATAAGCTTTTTGAGAAAAAAATCCCCAAAACAGTTTTTATTTATTTTAAAGGAGAAATAAAAAAGCAATACTACCGTCGTAGCGAAAATGTCACTAATGACGTCATCATTTTAGCTCACCGGAAGGGGGGGGGGGGAGGGTAACAACGACCCGTGTCAATAGGTGGGTTAAATAACCGTCCCACTTGGGTTTACGATTGTGACGCCAGCAAATAAGTGGAACGGGAAAAACCGCAGTTGTGAACGTAGTCGTTGTGAGTCTAACGGAAAGTAGCCTATAAGATACGACGCATACGAGTAGAAATGGCATAATAAATAACATTAATGATGTAAATGAACGAACGAATGAGTTGAATTATTAAAATGAACTATTGAATTGAAGTATGATTCACTAGTAGAGTATAATTCTAAAATAAAGTAATAATACCGTATTATAACTTAGATTTAATAATTGTAGTGATGAGAATTGTGTTTGTAGATGAATTATTAATACTTAAAATATCGCCAAAAATTTCTCACAACAAAATATTTCCCCCCGAATGTCCCCCCAAAGAATCTTTACCCCCAAATCTCCCCCCCGACGTCAAAAAACTCCCCGAATTTGCAGGGAATCCCCCCATCTGGTAACACTGGTGTCAAGATGTGGGTCGAAGTGGGCCTTGACCAGAAAGCATTAATTATCTCTATAGATTGACGTTGCAAAAAAGCACAATTTTCAAATCAACCAATTATATTTGTGTATTTCGCCGTTTATTACATCAACGCTCCATAATCCGTTCCACTAGAATTTCTGATTGTAACGTCCGCAAGCAAGTGAAACTGGAAAAATCGCGGTCGTGAACGAAGTCATTGTCTCTTGTGGACGTAGCCATAGTACAAATACTACGTATTCTATTAAATTTCTTCATGTGCCTTTCTGTGGCTTCAAACGAGTAGCAATCGGTTATTTCGGATCGTAGACAGTTCTCTGTCTACGTTTCGGATAATATAGTAATACTCCTTTAATAGTTGTAGTTGATATTCTGTTGCGTTACGTTTTATTACGTTGTACATAGTTATCAAAAAATATTTGCATAGTGTAATAGGTGGCACTAAACGAAAATTGAAAAAGCAGTAAAAAATAAAGAATGAAACAGAAAACAGGGACATCAATGTGAAAACAGCAAATCTACTGTTAAAACCGTAGACAGAGAATCCTATAGACACCGCTATAGCGTGCCGCAGAAAGGGACAAAAAAGATGACGTCACTATATTTAGGGATACCTTGTGAGGAAAAATAGTTGTGATAATTAGAAATTTGGATGTAAGGAAGATTTTCATCGATAGGTTACTATGCATTCTATGCGAAGGAGAAGACATGCTGCGTAATTCAAATTAATTGCAATGAGGGCAGGAGACTAGGGATAGATGATGGTGATGTAGTCATAAATAACTGCCGTTTCTCATGTGATAGTAGGTTCTGGTTTTGTGAATAAATAATAGAACATGTTTATTTTTAATTTTTTCAAGAAGTCTTTATTGGTAGAGTCAACAGATTCCAATAAATCCCCATCTTCCTCACTTATTAATGACTTTGTTTTCAGTTCTGCAATAACATTTTCTTGTTTAGCTACCTTTTTCGTTAAACATCTACTTTTTTCTCGAAGAGCTCTTAATTTTTTCAGTCGTTCGGATGATTGGATTTTCAAGCTTTGCCATTTTTTTCGCAATGTTCGAGGTGTGTACTCTGGCGTCGTGTCCTAAAATAAAAAAAACCCGTTTATGGTTACTAAAACCATAACTTTATTGGAAATAATATTTTTTGGACACAATATTTTAATTAATTTAATTTAAGTTTATGGCTTGGCAGCTAGGCCTTTAAGCCAGATCTTAGTTTACAATAGTTTCTTCATTTTATTAAACCTATGTGTAGCACAACTGAACTGTAGGTAATCAGCTAGTGCCATTCAATGGAGTTCTTGTGACAACTCAAAAGGCCACATTTGACTACACAGTTCACATTTCTCACAAAACATATAATAACTACTCAAAAACTATCAATATCCTACAACTATTGTTCATTTTAGAGTAATTTTACACATTTTTAGTAAATAAAACTGCACAGAACAACATCTCCTTTCAGTTCCCGCCAAAAACTCCACACAATATTTTTGTTTGTATTACTTCCTAGTGATGGTTTTGGAGAATATGCGAATTAATATAACGAAAGTAATTTATCTTAATACTGTACATAGCAAAAACTGTATTGATTGCGGGAAAATCATATTATTTTTATTTAATATGGTGCTCTTATAGGAATGTTTAAATGATTTTCAGTTTCCATAATTGTATCTTCATTTAAACTGAAGCAGGAACATGATGGAATCAACAAGCCATTTTTCCTAAAAAAAAACAATTTATCAAAAAATGGTGAAGAAAGCTGTTGTTTACAGAAAATAATACTTTGAAGAACGTATACAGCTGCGCCGCTTTTAGTAATTTTGGCAACTCAAACGGCATTATTACTTAATTGTTGTCGTTATTGAGAGTGGGTGTAACGCTAAATAATGTGTCATTGTGTGGAAGACAATCTAAACCAACCAAAGCCAAGTGATTTCGATTCTTAAAGGAGTTTGGCATTAAATCGAGTGACGTTACATGGAGTTCACACTGTAGTTTTAAAAACACTAAACATATAAAAATCTTAAATCTTAATATTATTAACTGAATATTTACCAGAATAGGTACAGCATTAGGGAATAGCAGTGTAGCTTTCTTCTTTTTGATTAACAATTTTTTCTCAAAATGTCTACTGCAAAATTTAAATGATGGTTTGGTGTCCAATCTGTCCGTCCTGCAGCTAATATCCAATTCCGACGTAAATTATCAGGTTCAGGAAAACTACAACAAGCCATTAAATTTTTCAGATATTTCATTAATACACGATGCAGAATAAATTCCTAATTGTATTTCCTAAAATAGTGTGAAATAATTAAAAAAAAAGTTGTCCACACTAAATTTTGGGATAAAATTTGCAATTGTTATTTTTGTGCTATTTTAACAATGAATTTACGTCTAAAGTACATTATACACAATATATGAACATAATAAAATGCTACTGAATGCCTAGTTACTGATAAACAGTGGTATACTTACGAGTGAAAAGACAATCCTGGGTTTTTGTTCCGCTATCACTTTTACACCCTTTAACGCTTCACCGCACCATGTTCTTAACAAAAGTTTGAAATAGGAAGTCTAAATTGTTGAAAACAAAACATAATATGAATTACTTCACATAAAGCACGTGAGAACTGTATTTTATAGGAAGACGATAGCTGCTGCCCTTCAGCTGTCGAACTTTTTAAGCACACCGGTGGTCTAAACCGCGGCACGCTCAGTGAAACAAAAATAGTATCGTTCTGTCTCATTCTTTTATACGACATCGGCATAAGTTGCTCTTTTTCTTGTGTGAATGCGACAAAAACTATCAATTTGTCTATAGGTTTCTCTGTCTACGGTTAAAACAGTAGGGTTGGTAACACTGGATATTTGTCTACGATAATAACATATAAAAAAAATAAACTAGGGCCCTATGGATGATAATACACTATAAAGCTACCCCCATATTATGGAACGCAATTTTCAGCCGCGGCTAATGTCCAAACAATGGGCATACCAATACAGTAACGTCCGTAACACACTCCGGATTGCTTTAGGACGTCCGAACACTCATAGTGACTTGACTAGGACTTGACTATGAGTCATAGTCAAGTCCGCGAATTAAAACTTACAATGTACACATCTATGTATATACTTTCCTTACCCAGATTTAAGGTGTGTGCATATTATAAGCCACAGCTGACAGAAGCGATACATAAATTAATTAAAATTATAAGTGAGGCAACATTTTAAATAAATATTAGGTTTCTAATCTGAAATCAGTAATATCTGTATCAAAACAAGCTGTATTGTATTCTTATAAGCACTCTGACAGGTCTATAAGATGCACGAGTCCGTCAGCCGTGGCTCACGGACGCGTCCCGTAGTGTATGGGCACCTTAACACACTTTCCGGATTGCTATAAGAATCTCGAAACGCTCAAGGTTACGTCCGCGACTTATAATGTGTACATACACTTCAATGATTTGGCTTTCTTCATCCAGATACATTGTAAGCCACGCTCCTCAGCAGCGTGACCAGATTTAGTAGATTTCTACTTTTTTGGTAGATTTTGAGGTACTGGCAACAGAATTTAGTATGTAATTTTTTTTTGGTAGATTTTAGTAGAATTCACGCATTTCAGTTATTCTAGTGCTTTTTTTGTTGGCATATCTAGGGATGCAACATCGCTCATAAAAAACAGCGATGTTAGGATATCTATGTTTTCAAAAGTGAAACATCGATGTTAAAAATATCAATGTTTATGAACGATATATCGATGTTTATGAACGATATATCGATGTTTGTGAACGATATATCGATGAACGATGTTTTTTTATCACCATTTACATAAACTTTTGACGCTTGTTCCTGCGATGCAAATGAAACGTCGGTTTTTTAACATCAATGTATCGCCCAAACCACTTTAGCAAACCTTTCTTAATTCTTGCTTTCTCTAGCATCACCTGTTACACCATTGTAACTCCATCTTTCAAAAAAATACCACACACACACTTCTCAGGTATCCCAGTTACTTACGTTAAAATGTGAAATGTAATGTTTTTTTTAATTATATTTTTATCTAAATATTTAAAGAAACCAAAGTTTTTTTAAAATTTAATTTAAAAAACCATTGGTTTCTTTAATTAACGGTGGTTTCTTTGTTATTTTTATTATTTTATAGTTTAATCAAGAAAACATTCATGTTTTACGTTGTAACACGACAGCAAAAAAATCTAGTAGATTTTTAGTATTTTCTTGTTCTCTTTTGGTAGAATTCAGTAGTTTTTAACCTCCACAAGCAGTAGATTCGTCAAATAAAATCTGGTCACACTGCTCCTCAGTTGTGACTATAAATATACATACACATCTATTGTGTGGACACTTTAATGGACATTCATTATCCAGATACATTTTGAGCCACACCCCTCAGCCGTGTCTATCAGTCGCGACTTCTAATATGCACACACACTATAATCAAAGCATTTTTTTTATATCAATGCCTGTCAACGCCATAAATTTAAAAAATATCCGTGTTGTCAGTTGTCCGTTATTCATTATATTATGTTATTACTTATTAATCTTTTGTTCTTGAATTCTATATAGGTACTGTCATTTCAGCATGAAAATTAATAGTAATCAAAAAATTGTTAGTCCAAATTTAATTTTGATGCCGTATATGGAATATCACGTACCAAAGTAAGTATTTTATTTTTAATTAGGTTATCATAGTGTTGTCGTTAGTACTTAACAAACTTATCGATATTGATTATTTTTTTACTTACTCTAGATATCACATATGGATGAAATCTAAGGAATTGCAAAAACTTACAGCATCTGAACCGTTAACGTTGGAACAAGAATATGAAATGCAAAAATCCTGGCGTGATGATGAAGATAGTATATAAATAATTATATAAAATTATCAGAACTCCAATTTTATATTATGATATAATAATTTTATGTCTTACATATTTTGACTCTTAGAAAATGTGTTCTCAAATAATATTAGTGGATTTCATATTTAATTCATACATTGAAAGTTTTTATATCATATGATTTGTAAAGTTGTGGTGATGCTCCATCATGATTCAGTTTTTTTTACCCCCATAGATTAAAGGTTACAGGAGATGGAAACACTTTCAGAACAGTTTTGTAAAAGCATACCTATCTCCACACACGTTGACTTAATAAAGTCACCAATGAAAATCGCGATTTTCAGTTCCTGTCATAATTTTAGTTCAGAGATACTAAGTATACTGAAATGTTAAACCTTTCAGCTATCTCTAAATTTTTGTTCACAATATTACTGCATCATTATCTAGTGACAATGTATATTATGTACACAATACACATTCTTTCTACATTTGAACCCAGTAAGTTGTTGAGTCTATTGTTGATGTCAATTTTATAATAACTATATTTTTTTCAGAATGTACTTTTATCATATTAGACAAAATAAAATACAATGACTGTAATGAGGAAACAGGTATAAAACACAATAAAAACATATTTTATTTTTGAATAAGTAGTTATTTTTATGTTATGAATTATTATAATTTATTTTATTATGCACCTAAAGACGAAATTTATGCAAAAAAGTGATCGTAAAGTTCATATTCGCGGGTATTATTTTAATTTATTCTGTAATTATTTTAAATTAACTTTGTAATTTATTTTTCAGAATCTATGATTGGTGATACAAATATATTCATAGTTAGTAAAGAACCGATGGTGGGTGAAATAGAAATAATGATAGCTGAAGTTTCCGCAAGAGGTAAAAAATATGGTCAGGAAGCACTAATTTTGATGTTGCTCTATGGTATTAATTACCTCGGCGTTAAAACATTCGAAGCAAAAATCTTATTCGATAATAATATAAGTTTGCGAATGTTTGAAAAAATAGGTTTTACTGAAAAATCTCGCAGTGAAGTATTCAAAGAAGTTACTTTAGAAAAAGTTGTTACCGCCGAATGGACAAATTGGCTCCGGCAATTTGTCGTGTATGAAATACAACTTTGTTAAATTTGGCATTGTGTATAATTTATAATTATTATATCAAAATCCTTGCACCATTATAACAGTCTTGTTAAAAAACACATACTTATATAAAAACATAATTAAGATCTACGCTCTAGAAGTAAGAACCGTGAACTTATAATCCAAGTAGTCAGATTATAAATCGTTGATGAATTGTGAAAAGATCATATAGTTCACAACAGAACATAATCTACAGTTTGGATAGTTTATAGTCTTTACGTATTCAATCGTCTGACTGTGGATAAACAACTATAATATATACACAGTCTTTTTTTACTTTCTTATGATTTGCTCAGATATATTGGACATTAAATGGAAGAAATGTTTTGATTGGTCCTTTATACCTTTGGATCGTGTTTGTAGAGGTTTAAAAGAATTGTAAATTCAAAAAAATCGTTATTTAAAACTCACTTTTAATTGAACTTTGTCGGTACATATGGGTACCATTTAAGGATATTGCTTTTTCGAAACATTCCCTTTTGGGGATATGGCTAGGGAACCTAAAAATATCGATGAATTTTATTTTGAACAGGAATTGGTGTACATAATTAAAACTATATTTTAACGGTTTTAAGTATTTATTTCGTCGTTTTGGGCACAGTAGCCGTGATCACGGAAAACAAAGATTAGTATAATGAAAAAATCATTGGGGAAAAAAGTAGCGATGTGACGAGTTGGATTTTTTCTGACTCGAGTAACTCGAGGTATTATAGCCATTGACTCGAATCACGACTCGAGTTGATTCGACTCTGTCATTCCCGCCGCCGCCGAGTTGAACCGACGCATCCAAATATTACAAAGCAAGTTGAACGACGTGCAGGAGTTACAAGTAACGGATTTATTTCATTCAATTCAATCCAAATCGGAGAAGCTCGGTGCCGCCCGTCGCACCTCGTGTCCCCCGTGGGATGCATCATGCGAATACGACGCGAGCTGTAAGCTCGTTCGCTTCGCGATCGTAGATAGAGAATTCTCTTGCTATATTGTAGACTGTAGTGATTCCAGTTACTAATAACTGAACTGGAGTTGACTCTTCGTGGTTTGATTCGAGCAACTCGAGTCAAATAGCTCGACTCGGACATCGCTAGAAAACAGTGAATCATATAAAAAAATAAAATATCACATTTGTGAATGATATATCAAAGTTTTTGAATATCGATATATGATTGCACAGGTCCATCTCTAGTTTTCTAGACATAACTTGTTATTTGGCTAATAGCTCTTCACTATCCGGATATTTTTTTGGCTAATGGGTGAATGTGTTTTTTTTTTGAGGCGAGGGAAAATGCTTAGACCGATTTACGCACAAAGTGGGCCGTTGCTAGGAAACGGCACGCGTCGACCGGGGGCGATGACACTGCAGCAATAGTATGCTCTTGGCAGTGCCCGTCCACGATCGATGACACAGAATAGTGTGGCGACTCCGAGCGTTGCTACACGAGCGAGCAACCCCAATACCCACTAAAAACCCTCTCCTCCCGTGACGACCCTGTGCTTTTATTTGTGTTGGAAAGGCTGAGATTTAGAACCAACCCAGTCGATCCAGCGCAATAAAGTGCCTGGAGTGTGCCCTGGGAGAACACACCCCACTTCGTTGACGGGGGTCGATGGTCCCTTGCTTTCCTAGCTGCTAAGGGTTAACGGAACCTAACTCAGGGAGGGAAGTATTGCGCGTACCTGCCTCTCCGGGTGCCAGCTGAAGGCCGGTGACCTCGAGTAGAGACGTTAGCACGCGCTGCAGGACTTCGCTCCCTGTCCCGCTTTGCGGCCTCCTTGAGAGACATTACTGCCTCACAAAAAGTAACCGCAGCTCACCAGCAATCGTCGCTCTGCAACATGGCCGTTACCAAGTCACTGAGCGAATCGACCGCTCCTACGTGCCCCTCGAGTTTGAGACGCTGTGGCGCCCATGCGGCACACTCGACTAGCGTATGAAGCGCCGTGTCGGGTGCGCCGCAGTGGCGACAGTCCGGAGAAGGCAAGCAGCCCACAATGCGCCACAGATACTGATCGTAACACCCGTGTCCGGTCAGTATCTGCGTCGTCCTGAAGGTCAGGGTTCCACTGGTGCGGGTGACCCATCTCTCCAGCTGTGGCCTGATTGCGTCCACCGTAAAGCCGCCGGCCGCAGGGTTCTCGAGGTCTCGAGACCATTTGACTATGCAGGAAGCGGTTTCCCGCTTCCTGATCGTCTCTATCTCGATCTGACAGAAGGTCAGGCCTCTGGCTAGGGCATCCTGCCGGGTACGACGAACTTCGGACAGGACGTCTGCTTGGAGATGCCAGGGCAGCTCGCCTGCCAGAAGAGTCGCCGCCGTCCACGACACTGTGCGATACCCCCGTATGGTCCTCACGGCCAGAACCCGCTGCGCC
This sequence comes from Dendrolimus pini, assembly GCA_949752895.1. Lineage (NCBI taxonomy): Eukaryota > Metazoa > Arthropoda > Insecta > Lepidoptera > Lasiocampidae > Dendrolimus > Dendrolimus pini. Next base: position 7,615,726 of record OX457129.1, on the reverse strand, counting down.
CGGTGCAGCAGGGTTCTGTTGTGGCGGTGAAGTGCAATGGACCAGACGGGCGCACCGTACAGCGCCATACTCCTCAGGATGCCAGAGTAAAGTTTCCGCGTCGCACCCCCCGGCCCCCCCACGTTGGGAAGGAGCCTCGAGAGTGCGCCCGCGGATTTGATGAGTTTGGGAACTAGCTGCTCAAAGTGCGCTTTGAACAGCCATTTCCCATCAAGAACTAGCCCCAGATATTTCATCTTGGACCCTACTCTGATTGCCACCCCCTGGACTATAACGGACAAGTCCGGGGGGGGATTACGCAATTTCCTATGGAACATGATGGCCTCCGTTTTCGCGGGGGCGACCCTCAAGCCCAGCATAGCTATTCGATCTACGACAATCGCCAACCCGTCGTTGGCGACGCCCACGGGTTCCGCGAATGACGCAGCGCGTGCCGTGAGTAGGGTGTCGTCTAATGGGTGAATGATTCACCAACCAGCATCTAACCAATGGCTGGTTCCTATATCTTACTACCATTAAGGTATAACATATCGTTTATACTTTATATGATCGAAGCTTACTACACCTGCCTTGATATCGGTAGAATTTTGACATTATTTGTATGAAGCCTATGCTAATTTTAGCCGATAGTAAGAAAAATGCACGGTTGGTAAGGCTTAGTTCTAGGTTGTTTGCTTAAAGCTCTGATCCCATACCTTGCCGACTGTTCATTTGCCTTATTATTATCGGTTAAAATTTTAAATAATGCTCCATGCATTTAATGTAAAAATTCAACCAATGGTAGGGTAAGTGCATGAATAGTAAGATATAGGCACCGGCTATAAGCTGTAAATTTATCTGTTATCGGTTTTATTCGTCAACAATTAGCTTGTTAACGAAGTGAAAATGAGGCAATTAAGAACGGAAGTGGAAAATAATTTTACTTTGATTTATGTTTTTTTTATTACATATTATTATGTTGTGATTATGAATATAACAATTTATGTGAGTCCTAGTAACTAAGAAGGCAGTTATTGTTATTAATATTGGATATTGCTTTAATTATATGACGAAGGTATTGTTGGATAACCCAACATTCACAATATTTAGTTTACTTGCAACACTGATTCTGCACAAGCAACACTAAAATCCCCATCCGTTGTTGCATCCCCTTTGTATCCCACCTTCTCTTCCGCCTCCAACCGTTGAGAGCAATACACGCAATTTACAGTTCGCTCCGTGCCTTTTTTATTTGTAATCAGCCCCTCATTTAAGTTTAATTAAATTAAATACAATACAGTCAAGTGTTAACAGGTATGAAATCTGCCCTTTTTTACTTCACCTACTGTTTTCTCCTGTTTTTTTTATTGGCGAGCTGTTGTTTTTAGTTTTTTGGGGGTTGGCAACACTGCTAATCTATTATCGCAGGGGGAGTTTTTGGCGGGAACTGAAAGGAGACGTTGTGCTGTGCAGTTTTATTTTCTAAAAATGTGTATAATTACTCTAAAATGAACAATAGTTGCAGGATATTGATAGTTTTTGAGTACAAATTATGTGTTTTTGTGAGAAATGTGAACTGTATAGTCAGATGTGATCTTTCGAGTTTTCACAAGAACTCCATTGAATGGCGTCGGTTGTAGCCTGCAATACAACTGCGCTACTATACGAAGACCTATTGATTAACATGTTTCCGACTGAAAGACTTTGATTCTATGGTCATGAATAAATTAAAAAAAAAAAAAAAAAAAATCGCAGGGGGAGTTTTTGGCGGGAACTGAAAGGAGACGTTGTGCTGTGCAGTTTTATTTTCTAAAAATGTGTATAATTACTCTAAAATGAACAATAGTTGCAGGATATTGATAGTTTTTGAGTAGAAATTATGTGTTTTTGTGAGAAATGTGAACTGTATAGTCAGATGTAATCTTTCGAGTTTTCACAAGAACTCCATTGAATGGCGTCGGTTGTAGCCTGCAATACAACTGCGCTACTATACGAAGACCTATTAATTAACATGTTTCCGACTGAAAGACTTTGATTCTATGGTCATGAATAAATTTAAAAAAAAAAAATATCGCAGGGAGTTTTTGGCGGGAACTGAAAGGAGACGTTGTGGTGTGCAGTTTTATTTTCTAAAAATGTGTATAATTACTCTAAAATGAACAATAGTTGCAGGATATTGATAGTTTTTGAGTAGAATTATGTGTTTTTGTCAGAAATGTGAACTGTATAGTCAGATGTGATATTTCGAGTTTTCACAAGAACTCAATTGAATGGCGTCGGTTGTAGCCTGCAATACAACTGCGCTACTATACGAAGACCTATTAATTAACATGTTTCCGACTGAAAGACTTTGATTCTATGGTCATGAATAAATTTAAAAAAAAAAATATCGCAGGGAGTTTTTGGCGGGAACTGAAAGGAGACGTTGTGGTGTGCAGTTTTATTTTCTAAAAATGTGTATAATTACTCTAAAATGAACAATAGTTGCAGGATATTGATAGTTTTTGAGTAGAAATTATGTGTTTTTGTCAGAAATGTGAACTGTATAGTCAGATGTGATATTTCGAGTTTTCACAAGAACTCCATTGAATGGCGTCGGTTGTAGCCTGCAATACAATTGCGCTACTATACGAAGACCTATTAATTAACATGTTTCCGACTGAAAGACTTTGATTCTATGGTCATGAATAAATAAAAATAAATAAAAAAAATCGCATCGCAAAGCAAAATTCTTATCTTGTCAGAATTTTATCGCATTTTTAACTTATATAAAAAACGATTTTAATCGTACCTAGTGGTGATTAGGCGTACTAGTTCTGTAATTTAGTATTTAACTAAGGATTAGTTAATAACAGGTAACAAATTATAATATAACATTCAAAACAAATTGAAAATTTACTTTATAAATTAATGTATAGTTGAAAGTACGTTTTTAACGGTTTTCAACGCAGTATTTAGTTGTACTAGTCACGGAAATTTAAGAAAATGCTATGGAAATAAAACTTTCTAATAAATCAACTTGTTAGTTTTTTAAAATAAAAGAATACAGAAAAGATATACAGAACAATTATTTTATTTAGATATAAATTCTCTTTCAGGATAAAAGTATCAAAAATGAATCAATACATGACAGAAAGAAGACTATGTTGGTGTTACAGTATATTAGCAGTGTGTATGTCTATATCTGTTATATGCATAGCAATACCATATAATCATTGGAAGACTACATTAGATGTGTGCCCAGGGGGTTATTTTGAAAATACAAATTGTGGCTGCATACTATTTGGACTGAGTACAACACAATATTTTGATGGAGGCCACAATTCATATTGTTTGTATGCAATTTTTGCTCTATTGCCCTTAATAGTATATGCTATAGTGATGGCTGTGTTTCATATGTACAGAGTATGCATAAACAATAAGGGGCAGTATGTTGATGAGAAGACTACTTCTGTGGAGGAAGTGTAAGTATCTTATTTATATCACTACGGCAATAATTAATTTGGTAACATTAATATAATAATAATCACAGACAAACACACACATTATATATCCCCAAGCTAAGCAAGTTATGCTTGTGTTATGGGTGATATACAACGGACCACTCAGGGGTCGATCCCAGTCACCCAAACCATAGTAAATAACTGAAACTTTCAGTTCCAGTTTCCGAAATTTACCATACCAGGAATTGAACCAGGAGCTTCTGCGTTCTAGCAAGTTTGGCCGTCTAAGACTTAGCCCGCTCAACCATAGAAGCCATGAAATTGAGAGATATTGTTTTGTTGTATATTTAATGTGCTACTTTTTGAAGTGATAACTTCTTATGGGCTATACTAGAAATAAGATATGTAATAGATACAAATAGAATACATAAACTAAGTAGATATATGTAAATGTTAAATGTAGTTAGTACCTAAAAATCAGCATTAGTAAATAAGTTTTTGGGAAAAGAAAGAAAAAAAACGAAATGAATAAAACATGACTCCCCCATTTAATTCCCTAAAGTAGTTTTAAAGATAGAGATCTCTGTCTTGGCAAATGATGGAGGAGATCGGTGAATAAAAAAAAACTTATGGAAGGTAAAAGAAACTACATGGTTCAAGATGAAAGCCAAACTGCGTTTATTACAAAATACCTACATTGACATTTAATATTTTGACAACTAACAAAACAATACACAACATATCTTCCCTCTATAATAATTGTGGGTTTAGAACATATATATAATAGAACACTATTAAATTTCACAAATAATTTTAAACAAATTAATCTTCTTGATTATTTGGTACTCCTATTATATCTGGCCATAGCTCTGGAGCTGGTATGTCAATGGGTGGATCTGGAGAGGATGAGCCTGATATTGATCGCTCTCTATGTCTGAATGACGGTTGTTTCTCACAGATTTGTGGGAGTACTCGGGCTACAATCTGATCTGAATGACGCCGATGTAACTCACCATCCTCTGTCCTTACCATATAAGAGCTAGGACCCTCTACTACTTCAATAATTGCTTTATTCCATTTTTCCCCTGGTCCATAATTACGAACCATGACTGGCTGGTCCACTATGAACCTTCTGTTTGGCACATTCTGTGCTGCCGTTTCAAGTTGGATATCTTGTGGGCTTGGCATATTATCAGGATGTAAGCTCGATACAGCTGACCTGTATCTACGTCCATTTAACATCTCTACTGGTGTTTTATTATTGCTACTATTTGGGACTACTTTTAATGAATATAATGCTTTGGGTAGTTTTTCAACCCAGGGTACATTATTTAAAGACATTTTCTTAATCTTATTTTTAAAACTCTGTATCACTCTTTCTATTTGTCCATTAGTAGCTGGGTGGTAGGGTGGTGAGTATAAATGCTTAATTCCATTATTCTTCAGAAAAATATTGAACTCCTTAGAAGTGAACACCCTACCATTATCTGACACTAAGGTGTTTGGTAATCCTTGAGATGCAAATATTCTTCGGAGTGCAGTTATGGTAGCTTCACTAGACATCGAGGCGATAATTTCGGCTTCAAACCATTTGCTATAACTATCTATAAGAACTAAGAATGTTTTACCCTGGAATGGGCCGGGAATATCTACATGCACCCTACTCCAAGGCTTTTCTGTAACAACACATCCTTGTGGATCTCTAGGTGGGTTATTTCTTACTATCTGACAGGACTCACAACTGCTTACAGTGTGCTTGATTTGCTGATCCATACCTGGCCACCAAACATATCCTCTGGCATATGCTTTAGTTTGGACTATACCTGCATGAGGAGTATGTAGTAATTTTAAACCATCCTGTTGTAAACAACTAGGAATAATGACTATTACACCACAATAAACATCCTTTATTGAGGGAAAGAGCCTCTCTACATGTCCAAAATGGTTGCATGCTGGGGTCAGTATTCTTACATGGCCACCCATGGAGGACATGAAATACCACCCTTTGGAGTACTGGGTCTTTTTCAGTGTCTCATGCAATTCTAGATGTATCTAAATTCCACCCATCTGGTTGTTCTTCCAATAATAAGACTTCTCTAAGAGGTTTTTCATCTAACTCCGAAGTTTCCGGCTCAGTCCATCGACTTAAAGCATCAGCATTACCAATTGCCTGGCCTGGTCTATACTTGATACAATAATTGTAACAACCTAACTTCAAAGACCAACGCAGCATATGAGGGGAAATCTGGTCAGGAATTGGCTTTCTCAGGTTAAATTAACCTACTGAGGGGGTGATGATGTGTGATGGTGATAAGATGATGGTTGCGGCCGTTGAGCGGTGTACGGGTTAATGAAAGAGAAGTTGCGTCGTACATGTTTAATCACACACTCACTCTCATGTTTTACAATACAGTTCAGAAGGATTTTTTGTATGAAGGCGAACCGCAAGCAAGCGCGAAAACTAACGTTTTACACGAGCACTGATGTCGTGCGGTCGCGTTGAAGACGTGATGCGGACTGTGCCGAGATCTCCCGAAATGAACTTCGGTTCTCGACTGTTTCGCGGCAGAGAATTGCCGCGAAAAATTGGGCGCGCGCTTGTTATAAACGGCGCGATGTTTTGCTTGCCACAGATAAATATTGGTTCCGCGCTTGCATGCTTGTTTTTATGTTGGCACTAATGTCGCCACACTACTAATGGTTTATGATCTGTAATTATACAAAATTCACGTCCCGCCAAGAATTCATAGAACTTTCTTAACCCAAATATTATTGCAAGGGCCTCCTTATCTATCTGCCCGTACCTTCGTTCATGTCGCTGCAATGTGCGTGAAGCCATCATAACAGGTCTCTCAGACCCATTATCCATTACATGGGCCAATACCACGCCAAGGCCATATTCGGATGAATCGCATAATAAAAATATTTTTTTTGCGAGGTCCCCACCAGTGTCATATCAGACGATAACAGGTCCTTAGCTCGATCAAATGCAATTTGTTCTTTATCACCCCACCTCCAGAATGATTTTCTATCTAATAAACGGTACAGAGGTTCTAAGATTATAGCTTTGTCTGGAATGAACTTTTCATAGAAATTATACAAGCCTAGGAAAGCTCTTAAGGCTTGTTTCGTCCTAGGTGCTGGTTTCTCTTTAATTTCTTTAACCTTATTTGGAGAGGGGTCCGTCAGTATCAATCCTGTGCCCCAAGAAATCTATGCCATTAGAAGCAAATACACATTTCTCCATCTTCAAACGAAGACCTAATTCATTTAGTTTTTGAAGAACAGTATGTCGCCTATTATTATGTTCCTCTCTAGTCTTCCCAGTTATAGCAATGTCATCCAACAGGCATGCTACACCATCCATACCTGCGAGCGCTGAAGACATGACACGTTGAAAAATTCCTGGCGCTGCATTAACACCGAATGCTAGCCTGTTCATTTTCATAAGTCCTAATGGAGTATTTAATGTTAATAGGAGGGCCGTATCTTCATCTACTTTTAACTGCATGTATGCTTCCTTCAAATCTAATTTACTAAAGACACACCCACCACTGAGTTTCACGAAACTCTGCAGCTGCAGGTAAGGGATATGTATCTACATCAATTAATATGTTTACTGTTGATCTATAATCTCCACAAATCCGAAGTGAGCCATCCCTCTTCTTGACTATTCGTAAAGGTGTCGCCCATTTAGAATATCTTACAGGAGTCAAGATGCCACATTCAACCATCCGCTGCAATTCGTCTTCCACTTGCTTTTTAAGTGGAAATGGCACAGGCCGGGCCTTGATGAAACGTGGTTGAGCATCTGCCCTAACAGTCAAGGACACTTCAGGACCCTTATATTGTCCCAACGTTTTATTGAATAAGTCGGGAAAATCTTTGAGCATATCTTGTTTCACTTCATCTATTGTCCAACAAATCCCTAATATTTCCAAGCCTAAGGACTTAAACCAATTCCGCCCCAATAGACTGGGTCCATTGCCAGACACCACAATCAATTCACACTGAGCTTCCTTGTTTCCCAACAGAACTCGTACAGAAACACTCCCTATTACAGGTAGCGTCTCACGTGAATATGTAACCAACTTCACATTGGTAGGCCGCAGAGGTGGAGGTGATTTCCACATATGATTGTATGTGTCTTCTGACATAATAGTCCGCGAAGTACCTGAATCAACCTCCATAAATATCTTAGAACCACTTCTTAGCACTTCAGCCTTGATTGGAGCTGCATATCCTTCTCAACAAGTATATACTCCCATCATATTTTCCTTGGAGTCGTTGCATTTCATCCACAATCTGAAGTTGTTTCTTTAGCTTTCTATCACAAGCTGACGCAATGTGACCTAGGCGCCTGCAAGCAAAACATCTTGCTTTCAGAAATGGACACCGTCCGCCTTCTCCATGGCGTCGTTTACAACGGCTACATTGCATAGCACCTATTTTTCCAATATCCATTGCCTCATCCATATTTCCATGAGTTTGCTTCGTATTCGGATCAACCTCTGAGTACATTTCTTGTATAATTGTCTGATGATTTAAATATAACTGTACAGCTGTTTCATATGTCAGGTTCTTTGTTCGCAACAATTCGCGACGCAGACGTTCATCACGCACGCCCAGCACCAGTCGATCGCGCAACTGACGCTTTAAGTCCACGAAGTTGCACTTTGCACCCAGAAATCCGATTGCCGCAACAAAATCTTGAACACTTTCCTTATCTGCTTGTTTACGTATGTGAAATTTCCCGGCTTGCAGTATTTCATTTATTTCCGGTTCATAAAATCGATCTATCACCGCAAGAATGTCTTTAAAAGGAACTTCAGTAGGTTTATTAGGCACTAATAATGACACAATAAGTGAATAAGTGTATTTTCCACATTGTGATAAGAATAAAGACCGCACTTTATCCAAGGTTTGATTTTCGTAACCAGCAACATCCAATGACACAACAAACGTTCTTTATATTCACACCACTTATCAGTCTTGGGGTTAAACTGTCCCGGAAATACAATATTTGTCAAATTACACGCCATTTTCACAATAAAATTAATTTATTCTCGTCGCCACTAAAAGAAACTACATGGTTCAAGATGAAAGCCAAACTGCGTTTATTACAAAATACCTACATTGACATTTGATATTTTGACAACTAACAAAACAATACACAACAGAAGGGTAAACCGCTTCGTTACGTAACGCGTTACGGCGCCAGTCTGTCTGGCTTCCCTTTCTCTCACCCATATATGCAGTAGGCAGACTAAGTTATCACTTCTGTTGGGCGTCCCGACACTCACACTTTTTTTTTAATAAGTCCTGTAATGTGTTTCTTTACTTCTCACCAGAATATATGTTATTTGATTTGTAGTGAAGGAGAAGTCATTGTGGTTAGATCAAGAGCAAAACTTTCTAAGGAAAATGATGCCATCATATATTGCTGGATACCAACATCATGTATTGCGGGAATATTCTTTCTATACAATTTGGTGCATGCGGCTATCACAACTGATGGTTTTCTGAGGACTTGCAACCAATATAAAGGCCACTTGGTCCAAGTAAGTTGTATTATATAGTATTTTTTTTATTTAATTTCAAATATTTGGCAACAAAAGTTTAAATTTTTTACCCCTATTTTAGAAATTACCAAATTTTCACAATGTTTCTTGACATCCAAATTTCATTAAGTGTATGCCATGTGTCAGGAGACAACTTTTATGTGTTTAGACATTGGCTAGACTAAATGGTGAGATAGTGATCTTTAAGGTATTGGGCCTACCATTTCTATTGTTCTTCTTATCTTTACAGAGAATGTAGAAACTTTGGTTGTTTTGGATTGAAATAACAATTTAACATGCTGAAACTGGGGGCTAATTGTATTTTAAAACTGTGTTGAATTCTTGATAGAATTTTTATTTGCTTCTGAAAGTAGATACTTATACGGGAATGTGAATTAGTTCAGTTCACTAAGTCTAAAGAAAGTCTTACCTACCTCGTAATAAGTAGTATGAATGAATATGTAACGGTTGTGTTTATGGTTCACTCAAAGATTTTATAGACTTTCAGAAAGGATTTTTTTAATCATATTCTCACAATTTCTGCCTGTCTGCTGAACTTGAGCACTTAGAAAACAATTAAAAAATGACACTTTTTAATGAGCCTATTTTAATAATTATGAAAAAAGGGGGTTTGGATTTATATATTTAGTTAAGATAATCCTCGACTGTCTAGGTTGAGTTTGTGATAGCGATGTCCGAGTCGAGTTTGACTCGAGTTGCTCGAGTCAGTTCAGTTATTAGTAACTCGAATCACTGCAATATAGCAAGAGAATTCTTTGTCTACGGTCGCGAAGCGAACGAGCTTGCAGCTCGCGTCGTATTCGCATGATGCATCCCATTCCCACGGGGGACACGAGTTGCGACGGGCGGCACCGAGCATCTCCGATTTGGATTGAATTGAATGAAATGAATCCGTTACTCGTAACTCCTGCACGTCGTTCAACTCGCTTTGTAATATTTGGATTCGTCGGTTCGTCGGTCCATGTCAGGTTCGGGTCGGCTATGATCGGAACTCGGCGGTGGCGGGAATCACAGAGTCGAGTCAACTCGAGTCATGATTCGAGTCAATGTCCATAATACCTCGAGTTACTCGAGTCGGAAAAAATCCAACTCGTCACATCGCTAGTTTGTGGTTAACGCACGTGTGGGCAGAATTATTAAATTTTTCTAATTAATTTTAATAATACAGTTCTTTTCTTGTTCTAATACGATCATATTTATTTATTTATTTTATTCTATGTGGTGTTTGTGCTAACAAGTTTGCTTTTTATTTACTCTATTTCCTTCTTTTTTAATAACACTTGTAAACATAACCTAAAGGTAAAGTTTTTTCTTCCTTTTTTTTCGCAATATTCATAGGGATCTCCGACCATGTGGGAGATCCCGCCGGGTCCTGATCCGGATCCTCCTTCTCTGGATTCTGATCTGGATCCGCCTGCATCTTCCATGTCATGCTCTACAAATATGGATGTTAATCCATCTAATATACGGAATCGAAAGCGCATTATATCCTGTATTGAGATGAACGATACCCACGTTTTGTTGAGTATGTCACATAAATATACCGAAATTGACAATGGTCCCTTCCTAGTTCATGTGCACAGGACGGAGAGCCACCCAAGAGCTGGCATATCTATTAACAAAATGGATTTTGGGAAACTTATGGTAAACGCCAAAATTGGCAAGATAGCCCAGCAAGGCATTAAAAATGTTGGCCGTAATAGAGTCTCTGTAGAGTTTCTTACCCCGCACGATGCCAATGAATTTGTCTCCAATCCGATTTTAGCAGATTCGAAATATGAAGCGATTATTCCCACTTTTAATGTGACCCGAATGGGAATTGCCCGAGATGTCCCCACAGACTGGTCGATGGAGGAGTTCGTAAACAAAATAGAACTACCTCAAGGATGTGGGAAAATTTTAAAGGCTCGACGTTTTAATCGGAAAGTACGTCACCAGGACGGTACCACAGAGTGGTGTCCATCTACCACAGTTGTCCTTACCTTTAGCAGGCAATTTCTGCCGAACTACATATATTGTTATTTTACCTCAATCAAAATTGAATCTTACATTCTTCCCACGATACAATGCTACTCTTGCTGCCGCTTTGGCCATGTGAGAGAGAAATGTAGGTCAAAACGGTAAAGCATGCACCATCCATGTAGAATGCGTACTGCTGCTATGTACAGGACATCATTATGCTATTGTCAAAAATTGTGCCTAACATAACAGACAGAAACTCATAAAGAAAAAAATGACAGAGGATAACGTATCCTATTCGGAAGCTGTAACACTTTTCCCACCTGTCTTACGCTCTTATTCTGATGTTGCTAGAACTATGTTTGCTCCTCCTCAATCCCCATCTAAAACTCCAACTATGCCGCAGGTCATTGCTACTACCTCCCCCAATCCCCTTCTCGGCAGAACCATAGACGTACCATATATACCTCTCCTAAACCACGTTCTCCTCTTGCTCCGTGCTATGACAGAGATGCTCATCAAGCCCTAATTACCCAACGCGACCCTCCCTCACCTCGTAATGGTGCTGCTTTCAGGGACCACCATACCAATGTTTCAGAAGACGATATAACCTTATGGATATCCTTCTCGCAGCCCTAATTAACATATATTCTAGGTTTGAAGATTGTGAAGTATCCACATACAAAACTATTTTGTTATGTTTCATAAACTGACTTTGTTACTTAGCAACACATTGTTATTAATTGACTTACATAAAATGAAAACCACAATATTATACATAAATATTCATTTAATCGTTTCTAATTTAACAAAGATGTTCCCACACCGCCCAACGTTGCCCAAAAACTATCTTTGCTTACCACTTTAATTAATAAACATGGATCTAATACAATGGAATAGCCGTAGTCTTATACCCAAAAAACACGAATTTTTTTTGATGATTCGCACCCATAACGCCGCTGTCTTTGTCATTTCGGAGACATGGCTTGTCCCAGGTACTCGTTTTCGAGTTCCAGGATATGCCTGTCTCCGCAGTGACAGAGATGATGGTTATGCAGGTTCGGCTACCTTGATAAAATCCTCTTTAACTTACTCCCTTATCCCACTTCCTCCCATCCCTGATTCTTTAAATATTGTGGGTGTCATAATCCAAAATTATAATTTATCCATCCTCTCAGTCTATATCCCCCATCCTAGTCCTGACCTAATTCCAATCCTTGAAAGCATTTTTTCGTCTCTCTAGCCCTTTTCCTTATCCTCGGAGATTTCAACTGTGCACATTTACTCTGGGGAAGTTCCCATTATGATGCCTTCGGGTGCGATCTTGCGGATCTTTTTGACCGTATGAACGCCTGCGTCCTGAACGATGGTTCAGCAACACGTTGGACTGCTTTAGGAAGGCCAAGTAGTATCCCTGACCTATCCATCTTTTCTCCTGATCTCCGCTCCTGGCTCGTTTTAGAGGATTCCCATGGTAGTGATCATCTCCCAATTCTTATATCCCTCCCTCGCCTTTCTGTAGCTACTCGTCAGTATACGTCGTATACAATACCAACAAGGCAAATTGGGATACACATACCATTGAATAAGATTGCCTGACTCAAAATGTTCCGGACATAACAGAAGACAATCTGTTCGCCTCCCATGACCAATTGATTGAAGATCTTCATAAGGCAGCTGCCTCCAATATCCCTGCGAAGAAGACAAGATTAAATGGCAAGTGCTCTCCGCCTTGGTGGGATGCTGAGTGTAGCGAAATGTTCCAGAAGCGAAAAGCTGCTGAACATGATTATACTGCCGATATGTCTGTTGAAAACTACTTAAAGTATAAAAGAGTCCTTGCAGTATCAATACGTTCTTTTTTTTAAAGAAAAAGATGTCTTGGATCTTATTTGCCGAACACTTAAACCCCCGTACCCCGTCCACCCGTATGTGGTGGGCTGTGAAACGTTACCATGGTTCATTTCAGACTTTTAGCCTCGATTCCAATGATAAATCCGTTTGGATCTCAGCATTCTTCAACAAATTAGCTCCCTTTTCGGTTCCAAATATGAACTCTCTCCTTTCCCACTACACCAATTCATTTGACTCCCATAGATTCAATCAACCATTTTCAATGGCAGAACTTATCCAAGTTCTGAGCCGACTTAAGGACTCTTCTCCTGGTCTCGCTGGTGTACCTTGCTCTTTCTTTGTTAAATCTGGTTCTATTACTAAGAACTTTATTCTATCCCTCTTGAACAAAATTTTTGAAATAGGTTCTATCCCGGAATCCTGGCAAACCCATCTCATAATCCCAATCCTGAAACCTCCCAATCTGACCCATCTTCCTATCGCCCAATAGCTCTCGCCAATACTCTAGCCAAGATTATGGAACACCTTTTGGAAAACCGTTTAGAATATTATATAGAGTCTTAATTCCTTACTTTCACCAAGCCAGTTTGGTTTTCGAAAAGGTATGAGCACTGTAGATAGACTATCGATCCTCACTACGGACATCAGGACCGCTCTGTCCAGAGAGAAAGTTCTAGTAGGTTTTCTTTTTGGACATCTCTGCTGCATATGATAACGTCATGCTTCACCTCCTCAGGCAAAAGCTGCATCAGCTGAGGGTACCAGTGAGACTAGCACATTTCATATGTAACCTCCTTATGGACAGATCAGTTGTATTAAGGGTCGGTGATTCTCAACTTCCCCCTAGATGCGTCTGGAGAGGCCTCCCATAAGGATCTCTTCTCAGTCCACTTTTATATAATATTTATACGTATGACCTGGATCAGTCTGTTCTGTCTTTTTACGATATATTACAATACGCTGACGATATTGTCATTTACGCTACAGCTGATACAGGCTGAATCAAGATTAAATAGCACTTTATATTATCTTGAAAACTGGTTATCAGATCATGGTTTGGAAATATCTTTGGTTGTTTTTACTCGGAAACGCAACCCTCCACCGATCAAGATTGTTTGCGGTGGGAAGGTCATTCCTATTTCGGAGCAGGTTAAATTTTTGGGAATTATCTTGGACTCGAAAATGACAGGACATCACTTAAATTATATCATTAAAAAGGCCGAATCAACCCTTAACTTCCTTCGTTGTCTTTCTGGTGTATGGTGGGGTGCACATCCCTACACGCAAAAGCTTATTTATAGTGCCTTAATTCGGAGCGTGTTGGACTACAGTACATTTGTATTGGAACCCTGTCTTAAACTTCCTTTAGCTAAATTAGATAAATTACAATACAAGTGCCTCAGGGTAATTCTGGGTGCCATGAAATCATCTCCGACTAATGCTTTACAGGTCGAGGCCCTCGATCTCTCTCTTCGTCGACAGTATTTTTGTGATCGTTTTCTTTATAACTTTTAAAACTCTTCAAATTCATCTCACCCACTTATACCTAAATTGAAACTCTTACTTAGCTTAGTCCCCAATAACCCATATTGGTATCATAAAAACGTTCCATGCCTAATAAAAACATTACAAAAAATTTACAATTTGAATCAACCTTATTATCAATCCTCAAAACCTATTATTTATTCGGTTAACTATGATGCCTTAATTTTTCAACCTAAAGTCTTGCGAAACTTTGATATTTCCAAAAAAATAAGGCTAATTCTTCTTTCAACCAAAAGCTACACTCGGAATGGTCTGACTGGACACCTATTTATACTGATGCCTCAAAATCAAACAAAAAGGAGGAAATTGGCACTGCAGTTTGGTGCCATTTTTTTTTGAGGCGAGGGAAAATGCTAACACCGATTTACGCACAAACTGGGCCGTTGCTAGGAAACGGCACGCATCGACCGGGGGCGATAACACTGCAGCAATTGTATGCTCTTGACAGTGCCCGTCCGCGATCGACGTCACAGAATAGTGTGGAGACTCCGAAAGTTGCTACACGAGCGAGCAACCCCAATACCCACTAAAAACCCCCTCCTCCCGTGACGACCCTGCGCTTTTGTTTGTGTTGGAAAGGCTGAGATTTAGAACATAGTTACACCCAGTCGATCCAGCGCAATAAAGTGCCTGGAGTGTGCCCTGGGAGAACACACCCCACTTCGCTGACGGGGGTCGATGGTCCCTTGCTTTCCTAGCTGCTAAGGGCCCCCCGTTAACGGAACCTAACTCAGGGAGGGAAGTAATGCGCGTACCTGCCTCTCCGGGTGCCGGCTGAAGGCCGGCGACCTCGAGTAGAGACAGTAGCACGCGCCGAAGGACTTCGCTCCCTATCCCGCTCTGCGGCCTCTTTGAGAGACATTACTGCCTCACAAAAAGTAACCGCAGCTCCCCAGCAGTCGTCGCTCTGCAACTTGGCCGTTACCAAGTCACCGAGCGAATCGACCGCTCCTACGTGCGCCTCGAGTTCGAGACGCTGCGGCGCCCAAGCGGCGCACTCGACTAGCGTATGAAGCACCGTGTCGGGTGCGCCGCAGTGGCGGCAGTCCGGAGAAGGCAAGCAGCCCACAATGCGCCACAGGTACTGATCGAAACACCCGTGTCCGGTCAGTATCTGCGTCGTCCTGAAGGTCAGGGTTCCGCTGGTGCGGGTGACCCATCTCTCCAGCTGTGGCCTGATTGCGTCCACCGTAAAGCCGCCGGCCGCAGGGTTCTCGAGGTCCCGAGACCATTCGACTATGCAGGAAGCGGTTTCCCGCTTCCTGATCGTCTGTATCTCGACCTGACAGAAGGTCAGGCCTACTTGCGCTAACCTTCACGTGTCCCTCTCTAACATCGGTTTTTACTGGAGAGACCATTGCTATTTTGGAGGCGGTTAAATTCGTATTGGATAACAAAAATAAATTCACAAAAGTTATTTTCTCAGACTCCTTCAGTTGTTTACAGGCTATTCTACACAGTAACCTCTCAAATGTATCCAAATCTCCCTTAGTTTTCAAAACCAAAGAAATGTTATTTAACCTAGATGTCCATGTTGAAGTCGTACTTGCATGGATTCCCAGTCATTGTGGCATAAGTGGCAATGAAGTTGTTGACCAACTAGCGAAGGGTGCCATTGTCTCAGGGTGGCTTGACCACCGCCTTGTTCAGACGCAAGATCTATGCTCCAAAGCCAAAGTTGATTTGTGAAGAATGGCAATTGAGTTGATCTAAGTCAAGTATGGATAGAGGTAGACATTATAAAGACATTCAGCCTTATATATATACCAAACAAAACCTGGTTCTCTAAATACCGCACTCTTAACAAATCAATGATTTCCATAATCAGCAGACTCCGGTTGGGACACCTGTTCACCGGTCCATTTAAATAGAATTGATGTACGCAGTACTCCTATTTCTGACTGTGGCACTGAAGAGGGATCGCCAGATCATATATTTTTTAACTGTCCATTATATCCTCAGTCTTTGTACGAAATCCTCCCAAAAAAATCCCGAAGCCTATAAACATAAAATCCCTACTTGTAAATATTCATAATCCTGTGGTCCTTAATATAATTTGTAAATATATAAACATGTATAATATTAAATTGTGATGTCCTATATTTATGTATTTAAGTACTTATGTATGTTATAAATTATATTTCAATTTCTATTATTTTTATGTCTTTCCAGGTGGTGGGTCTTTTTTATGTGAACAAGATTATTCATAAAACAAAAAAAATACATATATATGTAAACTGCCTTTTCCACACTTGACATTGGCAGTAATGGTCATTGGCATAACATCATCATCATCCGAGCGTTAAATCCCGGGTGCGTTCGGAGCGATCACTTCGACGCCCAGGGTCCGTCCATTGGCATAACAAACGAACCTATTGCCAAAACTAAAGAAAGAAAGAAACAGAGAAGATAATCCTCTAAGGGCTTAATAATTATAATTTATTTTGTTATTCCAAGAAATTGCCTGCTTCTGGGAATCATGCAAGCGTGATACACTTCAGGTTGGGTTGCCAAGCGGTTTTCGACTTTATGGATTACTTGTTGGTGAACGCGCCAAACAGCCGCCGTAATGAGACTATTAATACTGGATCATCATTGCAAATTGCTATTATATGCTCATGGATATCTGTAGTTATTTGGATTATTATAGTTGTATTTACAGGGAGGAGGGCATATAACGAACGAGATGTACTGACTTGTTGTGGTAATTAAGGATTAATACAGGTTTAAGGCATCGAGGGATATCTGCTAGATATTCTTTTATTAAATCTAAATAGAAAAAGCTCAGTTAATTTCAAGGAGTTCATCTCTTCTCTTTTCAATGTGCGTTATCCATGTCTGTTGTCCAATATCCAACTTCCTCATATTGATATAGCTAGATAACTCAGAATATATCATAATATATCCCGAGCTATCTTGCTGTATCAATATGAGGAAGTTCGACATTGTTTTTTAAGTGAATGTTTATGCATTCATGGTTTTGATAGGTGTTTATTATCTTTGCCAAAACATGAGGAAACTGTATCAAAATATGATATTGCTCCCAATAAGCTTATAAGATAATTATGAGATGGCATGTCATTGAAGTTCATGACTTTTTTGTAATGTGTAGTGTAATTTTTAACAAGCACTTGCTAGATTTTGAAACTGTACAGCTGAGCTATCAAGTTTTAAAATTATGTTTGGAATGTATGAATTTGTATTGATATAAGGGCAATATCAAATATTTTATTGTTTCTGAAACTATATAAACATTATATTTAGGATTACTGTACACAAAGAAATCTAAACAGATTTCCCTCGAACCTTATTATTTATTTAGGTTTATGGCTTGGCAGCTAGGCCTTTAAGCCAGATCTTAGTTTATAATATAGTTTCTTCATTTTCTTAAGCCTATGTGTAGCACAGCTGAACTGTAGGTAATCAGCTAGTGCCATTCAACGGAGTTCTTGTGACAACTCAAAAGGCCACATTTGACTATACAGTTCATATTACTCACAAAACACATAATTAATACTCAAAAACTATCAATATCCTACAACTATTGTTAATTTTAGAGTTATTTTACACATTTTTGGAAAATAAAACTGCACAGCACAACATCTCCTTTCAGTTCCCGCCAAAAACTCCCCCTCGAACCTCACTATTTTTTATTATTATTAATTTATTCATGACCATAGAATCAAAGTCTTTCAGTCGGAAACATGTTAATTAATAGGTCTTCGTATAGTAGCGCAGTTGTATTGCAGGCTACAACCGACGCCATTCAATGGAGTTCTTGTGAAAACTCGAAAGATTACAATCACCTCCAACTAGGGTTGCCACCTTTTCTTTGCAGTTAAAGTACATTGGTTATTATAGGTAAGAAAAAAAGTACATAGTATCAAAATAAAGTACAATTTATTTTTCTTTATTATTATATTTAAAAACATATTTTTTATTGCTTTTTGCATTTTGTATCAATTTAGCATCTACTAAACAATTGCACAGCATCTTTACATTCTATATTTAAATTAAAATAAATATGTAATTCATTTTTTACGAAATAATGTACTCTAATCTATAATGTACTATTATATAGCATAAATCTATAAAACTAAATCGTACTCTAATTGCATTCAAACCGTTTTGCAATTTGCACAAAACAAAAAAATTGTGACAGTGATTGACACACTGACAGTAGTAGTAGAATTCGCCACAAAGGCAGGCAAAGGAATCTTAGTCCATACAGCCAAGTCTGATGTATAAATCTTCGTATAGTCGCGCAGTTGTACTGTAGGCTACAACCGACGCCATTCAACGGAGTTCTTGTGACAACTCAAAAGGCCACATTTGACTCTACAGTTCCCATTTCTCACAAAACACATAACTACTGCTCAAAACTATCAATATCCTACAAATATTGTTCATTTTAGAGTAATTTTACACTTTTTTAGAAAATAAAACTGCACAGCACAACATCTTTCAGTTCCCGCGAAAACTCCTCTGTAGTGGTCATTTTAATCCCACTAATGAGCTGAACATAAAATTAGGTACCTACAATTAATGTAGAAATATTAAAATAGACTTCTTACGTGTTGAGCATTGATATATATATATATATATATATATATATATATATATATATATATATATATATATATATATCAATGATATATATATATATATATATATCAATGGTGTTGAGGTAAAGACACATAATAAAGGCCGTTGTGAAACTAAGAAAATAATTTAAATACTAAAGAACAAATATTACATACTAGAGGGCGTGAAGCGGCCGATTTGGCAGATTCGTATGACGAACACTACTAGTATCAAAACAAAGTGGAACTTTATGCCATGTCGTACAACTACCAGTATATCCAGACAAGTGTCAATATCACTAAACGATTCTTCAAAGGCGGCCTATTTTGACCCTCTGTACTACAATAATTAATAAAAAGATCGACTGATGGCTGACATTGTTTTTCCAGTCCCTATTTTAGATTATTGGAAGTGGCATGTAATAAAAAAAGACTTAAAAATTTAACCACGACAATATAATTATGTAGTTCTCGCAAACTTAATAGACAGGCTGCAGTAGGCGGAGAAGATACAAAGTAAATTTTTTGTTGACTGTGTCCTGTGAAATAACCATGTTGTTGCGGGGCTACCAACGACTACAAATATTAACGCCTGTAGCTAAGGTCAAAGACACCTAAAATCGCGATAATTACTGGAATTTCCTACAAAAAATAAAAATAATTTACGTTTCTAATAAACTCTATTTGTAACGTTTTTTTTATTGCATGAGTTCAGCAGACAGGCAGACAGCCCATCTGATGGCAAGCGGTTACCATCGCCTATGGACATTTGTAACAAAGGTGCTGCCGCTCTCTAACCGGGGCTTGGTACCTGGCCGGTAATGCCGCAACACAACTTAAGGTTTTTATGGCGGATATAATAGACCAGGGGTGGTAGCCATCCAGACGGGCTAATACCCTACCATCTGACTGGGATGTTTTGTCCCCTCTTACGACAGGCCGCCCGGTCGCAGGAAATTGTATTCTTTATCTGTTCATGTACGGATTGAACGTGAAATTTGGCAGCCCTGCGCGTCAAGTTATCTAGTTAAAATAATACCCTAGAAGTGTATAATACATTCACTTGTCCACCGAATATTGAAGTTTTATAAATAAGTTAAAATTAATATAAAATAATAAAAGTAGATAATTAAGCTTCCAATATACAATTGTATTTTTCTACGGGATCAAAACATATTTGTATTATGGGCAACTTGTAACGTATTATTCTGGGGCTGTTCCAGTAATACTCAGACCATCACAAATATAGAGAAAGCGCTTTCTATTAGTTTTCCAAATAGGTGATAAATCTGGTATTTTTAAAGTTGTGAAGTGAACCAAGCGGACAAATATTGTTATACAAAACTTTTGTAAAACACATATAACGTATCTTTAGAATAAGATATTCATATTAATTTGTAAGTGTAACGTATCCGTCTTATTGTGCCGTCCCATTTATTATATTTTAGATAATCTTTTTATATTTAAGATTTTTAGACATATATATGTTTATATTTATGAACAAGTAATAAACTATTTAACAACGATTTGTATTATTTAATTTAAAAAATACCTGTTGGCTTTCTTAGCATTAAAGAAATGTTTTTAAGCTAGATGGTGTTAAATGATATCTTAATATTGGGGCTTCATCTGCGTATGGCCGAATGCGTCTTTTTTAAAACGTTAAAAACTAACGTTCTTAACGCATAGCCACAATAGTTTACGTTCCAGAAGGGACTCACAACGACCGCGGTTTTTCCCGTCCCACTTGCTTGCGGGCGTTACAATCATAAACTCTAGTGGAACGGATTATGGAGCGTCGATTTCATTAAAGGAAATACACAAATGTCATAGGTGCAGTGTTGCCAGATGACCATGACAATTAACCCCCAAATTTTTTTCTAAAACCCCAAAATAAGCTTTTTGAGAAAAAAAACCCCCAAAATAGTTTTTACTTATTTTAAAGGAGAAAGAAAAAATCAAAACCACCGTCGTAGCGAAAACGTTACTAATGACGTCATCATTAGTCCTCACGGGGCGGTCACAACGACCCGTGTCAATAGGTGCGTTAAATAACCATTCCACTTGAGTTTACGATTGTGACGCCAGCAAATAAGTGGAACGGGAAAAGCCGCAGTTGTGAACGTGATCATTGTCAGTCTCTAACGGAAAGTAGCCTATGGGATAGGACGCATACGAGTAGAGACGGCATAATAAATAAATAACGTAAATGAACGAACGAATGAATTGGATTATTAAAATGAACTATTGAATTGAAGTATGATTCACTAGTAGAGTATAATTCTAAGATAAAGTAATAATACCGTATTGTGACTTAGATATAATAATTAAAGTGATGAGAATTGTGTTTGTAGATAAATTATTGATACTTAAAATATCTCTCCAAAATTTCTCACAACAAAATATTTCCCCCGAAAGTCCCCCAAAGAATCTTTACCCCCGAATCTCCCCCCAGACGTCCAAAAAACCCCGAATTCGCAGGGAATCCCCCCCATCTGGCAACACTGCATAGGTGATTTGAAAATCTCGCCCTTTTCAATGTTCATCAATAGAGAATTAATGTTCTGTGGTCAACGTCCATTTCGATCTAGATCTTGACATGGATGCTTGTGAGCGCAGCGCGTTCCACTAGTAGCTCAAAATGCCTAGCCGTTCCACAAGGCGACCGCGATCATTGTGGTCGTGGCGAAAACGTCGCTAATGACGTCATCATTTTCGATCTCACAACGACCCCTGTCACGAGGTGGGTCAAATAACCATTTTACTTGAGATTATAATTGTAACGCCGCAAGCAAGTGGAATGGGAAAAATCGCGGTCGTGAACGTGGTCGATTTGAATCTAGTGGAGCAGCCGTAATCGAAAATGATGACGTCATTAGTGGCGATTTCGTTACGATCATAACGACCGTGGCCGCCATGTGGAACGTCAGTCAGAGCATTTTGGGCGTTGTGATACACTAAAGGAACGAACGCGCCCCAAGGAATAAAAACATCCACATGAAAAATATCAATTGCTAGGTTTTAAAATTGCAAATTTGGATAACGACTATGTAAATTACAAAATAAAAAGCACACTTTCCACATAAAAGTATTTAATATTTAACGACCATACAAAAACAACAACATTATAATTACTTCTATATTAAGTATTAACACCAAGAAATGATAAAACCCATGAAATAATCATTTATAATTTATGGAGATGTATTAAAAATAGGCTTGTGTTTAAACGCCTACCAGAAATGCACCTATTTTACTACAAATAAATTCGAAATACCTACCAGAATGGATAAATGCTCACCAAATTGTGTAGAAGTATTGTAGAAATGAAGCTATTTTCCTTTTTATGCTATGCCATAAAAATATATAAACGCCTTTAAAGCTAATTTCAGACCAAATATTTTACATTATCGTTAAACTGATATTACCAATATTTTGTTTCTCCACTTCCAATTTAGTAATTTTTGCTGAGACAAAAAAGCAAGCGTTCCAACGTACAATTAGTTTTAATACCAAATATAATATTTCGTATTCCAAACATGATAATATATGTTGCTTGTTTATTGTTTTATGAATTTGATTAAAACATGATAATATAGCCAAATAAATACTTCACTCTCAATATTACTGCAACACAAATGATTGAAGTAGGTAAAAAATGAATCACTAGTAGAAAAAAAAACAAAAGTAAAACGAAGTTGTTTCATTATATTTATAGGTAGGTACTTATAAGATTTATTTGTACTTAAGATTTATCAATGGCACTTTAAAGAACACAATAGTTAAAAGCAGTCAATCGCATAAACTTTTTAAAAAACTAACAAAAGAAAATAATTATTGAATCAACAGAGGTTTTTTAGATTTAGCTGGGCGCACTCTCTTTCTCTTCTCACCAATAGGGATATTCCTAGCTTCAAGAGGTGATTCCACGTACTTCAGCGTGACGCTTGCGTGACACGATTGTGTCCTGCGGACTGTGCGTCACATGCCGGTGGCGGCTGTGCTGGTTGCAGGGTAAACAAGTAAAGGGAAACGACTGTAATCTTAGTTTAACAATAATATATTCTAGATTCAGGTTGGATAATTTCATTACACTTAAACTATTTAGAACTGTAATTTTCGGTTTGAATGTTAGTGTTTTAGTAAAACAATATTTGGTGGGCATTTATCCATTTTGGTAATCAAAGAGAATTTAAATACAAAACGTACAATTATTCTGATGAGTGTATATTTATTTTGGAAAGTAAAACGTTGTTTTTTAGGCACCTCGGTATAGAGTGGATTAAATTTATATGAAGTAATATATTTTATTTGGTGCTTAACAGGGTGATATCAGACAGAATGCGTTTTTAGATCATTTTCTCAAACATTTTTACAGTAGTTATACACACTTTATTGCGGTGAAAAAAATATATGTCAATCTTGATCATATTTCTGACGTAAACTTTGTACTCAGAACGCATTTACGATAAATTTTCTCGATAGAAAATAATTGCAAAGTAACCTCTAAACGAGTTATTCAATCTTGGTTATTGTTATTACTGTTAATCGTACATCGCTAAAATAAATAACAGTAACATATTATATTATAACAAATTCAATTATAGATTTTTATTGGGTTACTTAACCTGGCGTGAAGTTATGTATGTATGTATGTATGTACTTAACTTAATTTGGAAGTAATTAATTATTTTATTAAAAATGACTGCAAAAATCCCGCCTGCCGGTCCCAATGTATGGAATTTATCATAACGCCCGAGGCTTTCGTCTAAACTGCACGCGCTGCTCTGCTCCGCGACCGCCATTGAAAAATAATTTTAAATAAACGAAGGAGCAATAATAACAAGAATTTTGAAGCGGTCGCGCTATACTTGTTTGGCGTATACGGTAGAGGTCTGGTCTAAATCACTAGCTGTGTGGGTTCGAACCCTACTAGTTTCACTTGATCTAGAAGATTTTTTTATTTTGATATGAAAGTTGATAAAATGCTCTTTTTCTCTTCCTAAATAATTTTATAAAATGCAATAAAAATACTTTTCTAAATTTTTATATTTCATTTTGACTTTTATACTATTGACAATAAAACGTATTTAAATCAATCTTACCGGTAACATTAAAATTCGAAAGCGCCATCTATGATTCTTCATAGAAAATTACGTTGACACGTGGATAAGTAGAGTTATAAATATTACAAAACTTTCAATACTTTCTTCAATGTTATTGTGGTAGAGTGAGTTGATACTAGTACACGTACGATTAGAGTTCATGATTCGAGTGCTCATTCAATTTTTGTCTAATTTTTTTATGTTTTATCTATTATAATTTATTTTAAAGTTATTATCTATACAGATAAACAAATGGTTTGTTTGTAATGTCAAAATAAAAACTAAAAAATTGGACCAGGAGATTCCAAAAATGCAATTTTTACTAGCTATCTAGGCTAGAATTACTATAAGTCTACAATAACAAGTTACATGACAATTTTTTTTTTCACCCAAAATATTTTGAAATTTCGTTGAAGGAATTTATACGCTATATATAATCAATTATGAAAGCTTATCCCGTAACAGCTGATACTCTAATAACCGAACGTGGGCGGAGTGCGGTATTTCGGTCGCATTTCCGACCGCTGTCTCGCTTCAAGCAAGCAGCAAGCACTGTTGCCGACTTCGCGTTTTCAGCGCTAGATTTAATTTTTTATGTCTGTTGAGCGCCCAAAAATATTATTAGGTCTTGCGTCTTATTTGGTGCTTTTTTAGTCTATTCTTTTTCACTGAAATATTGAATGTATTTGAATATATTCATCAAATAAAATGCATTTGTAATAATTTATCTTTACTTGTTACTGTATTTTTTATGCTGTTTTTTTGAAAAGCATCCCAATTTAGCGTTTTTAGCGCTGATATAGCGCTTTTTCTCTAATGATAGTTGGGGACTGCGGTTGTGATTTCGCACGCCGTATGATCATCGCGTCTCATTGCGTTCCGATTTGCTTATTTTGATTGACGTGATTTATGCTGTGCTCTATTTTATTACTAAACGGAAACAAATTACAAAATGGGCAACAAATCAAAGAAAAGCCTAAAGAGGACTTACTTGGCGAGACAGAAACAGATGATGGAAGTTGTAAAGTAAGTAGTGTTTTATTTACATGTATCGATACATTATAATTATACATACAATAGGTATAAGTAACTATTGTGTATACATATATAGATTCTTCTGAACATTGAGACATCAAAATGAAACTCGTGAAAATTGTAGATATAATTTCTAAACCAAATCACTCGTAATTTGTAAGAAACAAGGGATACATGAGATTAATTTAAGAAAAATCTTTACGTTTAAATTCAACATCTATATCTATGCATATAGATAAGTCGCGGGCACTGCTAATCGAATATAAAAAATAATAATCATTTCCATCCCTATTCATTTCCGTCTGTGTATGTAAATTTATTTTATATACTTTTTGTTATAGTAAAAGAAGACGAATGTCGACTATTTCGGAAGACCATGCAACCTCGCAAGCTACTTTTCACGAGTAAGAAAAAATTGACCCTATCACTTTCTTACAGAATAGTTTGGTACTACATAATAATTTTCATACCCATTCCGGGTCTTTATATTTCCCAGATTTCCTAACTTTGAAACCACGTAATTAAACTTGCTGCGATAGTTTCTATATTTATTGTACATCTTTAGTAGAACAATTATAATTGTATACACCTTTAGTAACATTACATACTCTGGGTTTCACGGGAATTTCAGGAATAGATGTATTTGTGTACTAGAAATCCATGGGTCTGTTGGAAACAAGTATAAACTTGGTTGCCTATCTATGGACGAAGTCACGAGTGAATACTTGTATTAGATATCATTAGAAAATTGGAGACACATCAAAACACTTATTAGATATTCAAACGTTTTGATCCCATATCCCCGTGTACAAGTGAATAAATAGTAGATCTAAAACAAATTTACACTCGTCATAATCACAAACAAGTATCTCCTGTTTATACCGCGCACATAGGGGAAACTGGGTGTGATTGACTCAACTTTATAAATTCATTTTGCATTTATATTATTGTACACTATTTTAATCTACACCTACAGAGCAGTAAAGTTCAAGTGTCTGTAATGTCAAAATAACAACTTTTTAGTAGATGCATATGAAAGTATATATGACACGTATATCAGAAAATTAATCTTTAAAATATTTGTCTGCCTATTTACTGCGGCTAATCTCTGAAACGACTGGACCGATTTTGACGGGACTGTCATCAAATAGCTCAAATGGCTACTTATAAAATTAGACTTCTGTAAAAAAAAATCCACACCGACGTTGTCGCGGGCACAGCTAGTACTACACTAACTAATAAATCTGATATATAATAGAGTAATAAAAAGCATTCTGCCTTTAAAGTTTAAGTTTTTTTTCCAGCTTAATTAATGTACCATTAGTAGAAACAGCTCATTGTGATCAAGTAATTCATCCAAAGAATACTGTTGATGACGTACTCGATATACCAAAGATAGTACAAAGCGTCGACGCTTATCCTGAAGTGGAGGTAAAGTACCAATTATTCTTATATTATCAACTAAAGTTTCATATTATGATATATTTATACATATTTTATTTTTTAGGTTGCTAAGAGTCAATCTCCAGGACGAGATTTCTACGTCGGACGAAGAATAATAAGTTTTTCTCACTTTTATAAAAATCTACAAAGAATTTCTAACCACGGACCTTTCGGTTGTAATTTAAGCTGTATAGATTTAGTTGGAGAAAAGCTAAATGGGTTGTCGTCCAAGTTTACATTCTTGTGTAGGATGTGCAATTTGAAATTTGTCATTGAGACCGACTCAAATGATGAAAATTACATACCTGTAAACGAATGTGCTGTGACAGGGATAATATCGATTGGCGGTGGATATTCGAATTTACAAGAACTATGTTCAGCATTAAACTTACCTATTATATCCAGTAAAAAATATCAAACCATACATGAGACTTTATCTAAAGCTTGGGAACAAGTTGCACAGGAGTCTATGAACTTATCTGCTGAAAAAGAAAGGAATATTGCTAAAGCTGAAGGCAGAGTTAGTAAAACTGGCATACCAATTATCGACGTGATTGCAGATGGATGTTATTCCAAAAGATCTTATAAAACAAAATATTCAGCCCTATCAGGTGCTGGTACCATTATAGGGCGGCGAACAAGACAAATTTTATATTACGGAGTTCGAAATAAGTACTGCTTCATCTGCGATCGGTACAAAAATGATGATGTAACAGTAAAAGAGCACAAATGCTTTCGTAACTATACTGGCCCATCCACAGGCATGGAATCTGACATAATCGTTGAGGGATTTAAGAAATCTATAGAAATACATAATTTAATTTATGGGCGTTTAATATCAGACGGTGACTCCAACACATATAATAAAATTTTACAAACACGACCTTACCAAAGTGAAGGCATTACAGTCGAAAAAATCGAATGTAGAAATCATCTACTTAGAAATTTTTGTAATAAGTGGCAACAATTGAAAACTGATACAAGATACCCTATCAGACAACGAAAACTTTTAGGTAAAACTGTTATATTAACAATTAGATCAGTAATAAAAAAAGCTATCGCTAAAAATAAGAGTGATGAATGTCCAGACATTCAACGTTTGTTTGACGACATTATGCTGGCGCATTTACATGCTTTTGGCAATCACGTACAATGCAAAGCGTATTTTTGTTCCAAACAAGGTCAACACGAAAACGTACAAAACGAATTCTTTTTTAGTTCACTATGGCAACGAATTTGTCTTTTAATGCAAAACATAGCAGGTCATGCACGAAGTCTTATTCATGATGTAGACAGTAATACTGTGGAACATTATCACAACGTAGTAGCAAAACATATAGGAGGGAAACGAATTAACTACTCCTTAAAGCAGTCATACAGTACTAGGTGTACTGCTGCAACTGTGGCTTTTAACACAAATAGGTCTATATCCCAGTTATATAAAAAAATGCTAACGAAAAGTCCTCAGGGTAAACTAAAGATGTTAGAAAATAGAAGAAGTAAACAAAGACTATTAAATCGTAAGTACGTTACAAAAACGAAACGACGTATCTTCTCTAAGGCCGATAGAAATTATGGGACAGAAAGTAATAAACCTGATATGCCACATGACATTTTACAAAAAATGAAGAAAAGCTTTTTGTCTTCCTTAAACAAAACGAAAGAAGAAAGAGACGCTATTGAGAAGAAAACAATTCTTCAAAGAGACAGTAGTGAGTGGATGGAGCTTCGAAGGGTTTTATTAACAGCTTCCAACTTTGGATCTGTCATAAAAAGGAAACCTACAACAGGATGTGCCAATTTAGTTAAAGAAATTTTGTACAAAAAGAATATTGATCATGTTTTTGCTATAAAACATGGTCAACAAAATGAAAAAAAAGCCTTATTACAGTTGTCGAAACAAGAAGGAATAAAAATAGAGCCTTGTGGATTATTCATAGACGAAGAGTTACCTTTTCTTGGAGCATCACCTGATGGTGTATATGGTGATAATATTATTGAAATCAAATGCCCCATTACCGCAAATAAATTAGGGTTAGAAGAAGCTATAAGTAAAAAAAAAATTACTTTTTGGATCAAAGACAAAGAAGGAAATTTAACAATAAATAAAAAACACAATTGGTATTATCAGGTACAAGGACAATTGCACATAACAAAACGTAAGCAGTGTTTATTTGCTGTGTGGGCTGAAGAAAATAAGAAGATAAAAACGGAAATTATACCAAAAGATGAAGCGTTTTGGAAGGAAAAAATGAAAGAAAAGTTAGAGATATTTTATATGACGCACTTACTACCTGAAATAATAGATCCTAGATTTACACGGAATCTTCCCATCAGGGATAAAATTACACCACAAAAGACAGTTCTTGAGACACCAATTGATCAACCAACTTGCTCAAGATATCTTAATTACACCGAACTGTAATATCACACAGAAATGTAATAATTGGAGTACCATCGGCCTCTTAAACACACATATGATTGAAAAAGTTTCTAAAGGAAATATTAGATTTTTCTGCAACAAATTCAAAACAATGTTACAAACGTGCCATTTTAAATGGTTAGTAAATTATTGAAGAACATCTCTATGACGAAAATGCATTTGCAAAACCTAACTTTAACTTTTTATTCTAATTCTTTTTGTGTTTTGTTCCATTTGTTTGTAAATTAAAAACATGTTGTTAATATATAACTTAACTTTTTCGGATTTATTATAGCTAACCGTATTTTATATGTGGTAAAAGGGTATTTAATTTTAATAATATTATCATCATAGACACATCTAGTGAGGTACCAACAAAAGGTTTCATTTATCCGTTGTCATTCATTTTTCCACTTGTGCGTTTTTTTACGTCACAGATTTAAAGAGAGACAGAGATTATGTTCAATATAATAGTTTTAGTTAAAAAATATAAGATAAATGGATGTTTATCCAGTTCGTATTTTTTTACATCGTTACCTTCATTATGATAAGACTGTATTGATTTATATGTATACAGTGCGTTAGAATGATTCCAAAAACGCGTTCATTCTGAAAATTAATATTATCTACTCAACTATGCAATATTGTTTGCTGTAATCACTTTGATTTAGATTTACGTAAATAAAACTAACTTTTAGTAAATAATTAAATTTTTCACGACTATAGGAAGTTCAAAGAAGTATAACATACAATGTAAAGAAAATTTTAGACTTCCGCCCTAGCTAAATTAGATTGTTTTACAATATTTTTCAGAATGACCCCGTGGTACTGAATTACATCGAATCATAATAAAAAATTATAAGTTTTTAATTACTATAATTAGAGAACCCGAAAAGATTTCAAAAAGCAGTTTGTGGCAATAGTCAAACTACACGTCTAACTAACTAAAAGTGACATTATATAAGCATTGTCATAAATGGATTTAAAAAAAGGTACAGAATGTATGCCTTATTATCAAGTCATCGATAAATATGTCGGAATTACCCCAAGCCACTATAGCTGTATTGTAACATTACTGTTTATTTTATTCATCAACAGGTTTGATTGTTATAATAGCGCAGATCTGTCTAGTATTTACGAAAGACGAAATACCTGTAGGTTGTGATAACCTCAGTATCTAGTAAGCGGTTATGCTGAAAAACTAAAGCAATTATAAAGTAAGAACGAAACCGCTTACTGGATACAGGTTACAACTGGATAAAATTGTTGTTTGTAAACGCGATACACTTTATTGTTACATCAATGGATACACTACATGTAATGAGCATGAATAATATACGCTTTTCATTTATAAAATAAATACAAAATTTTAATTATATTATAATGTATTTTATTTGCTATATTTTTAACACGGAGGACATTAAAGAAAAAAAGTCGATGTTATTGTTCATAAATATCGATTTCTACATCTTATGTCACATGTTTGAAAACTTTATTTTATTACGTCGACGTTTTTCTTTAGTGACTTGGCAACCTTATAACCTATCACTGTTCTTGCTACAATGTAAGAGCTAGGCCACAAATCTGCTATTACAATAGTCTCAAAATGGTCAAACACTTATATCGTGTTGGTACCACAATTGTTAGTATTGTTTCAAAAGTTTTATATAAAAGAGCAACCATTATAATGCCATTATGACGCTAGTAAACGAATATTTTGAAAATATTGTAGTAGTAGAGTTAGGTCCACTGTATTATATAAAATGTCGGTATATTTGATGTGCAGATTAATAATATGCCGTTTTTTATATCATGCGATATACAAGTTTTCCCTATGTCTGGGTGTTGTAATAAGAAGAGCCGCAATCTACATACCTAGATATGCTACACCCACGTTCTATACTGGATATAAAAAAAACGATGCAATTTTTGTTACATTTCTTGTCTGTTTTTTTTTTTAATTTCAAATTGACCAATACTACCAAATTGACAAACATTTCCAAAATAACCAAAATGAGCAGACCAAAATAACAAAACTGGCAAAAAATACGAAAATAGTAAATCATAAAAAACTATTTTACTTTCTGGGATAAGCTTCACATAAATTTATCCCATTATTTGGGATGAAAGTATCCCTTGTCCACCGTCATTATTAAAATTACATATATACCGAATTTCAACCAAATCGGTGTAACAGTTTTTCCGTAAAAGCGTAACAAACAAACAAAATTGTTGAAAAAGTAAAAAAGAAACATTAGATAGCCCTAGGGCTCGAACCCTGAACTTCCTAGTTACTCCTGCGCTTGGGGAACCACTAGGCTAAATCGGATCAGGTAGAGGTGTCAAAATTTCAATACTAATGAAGCATATAAACGATATATCTCACTTTAGGATATTTTGTCTCGCTCGTTCGAGAGCCTCAGAATGAAATAAGTTGAATCGAGTGATCGAATGTATAGGCTTAGCGCGCGTTGATATTTGGTTGGTTTCAATATTCGCCACGCTTGAAGTTTTATTAGGCGCTGTTCCATCGAAGTAAATATCAGCTGCGCGGGGCTGATTTGGTGAAACACCGATTTGAATCAGGAGTACATAGCCTCTTAATCTAAGGGACAAAATTTTTTTTTGGTGAGCATTTAAATTGTTGTACCCTTAAAAATATATAGCAGCGCGTCGAAATGTATGTAGGTAGGTCGTAGGTGGGTCTGGTCAAATTGGTCTGCCGATTATTAATCACTTTTTTGTGGGCTGGTGTAATTAATGAGCTATTTGATTCCCTTGTACAGAATTTTGACGTCATCATTTTGTACACTCGTACAGAATCTATGATATCGCCTTATCAGTCGTATCAATGATACGGGGCTACAGGAGCCCCGAAACTGTGTAAGCAAAAATTCCTAAAATGTGTATCCACAATCTTTTATAGATTAATAACATTTTAGAGAATAACTGCTGGGCAGACCGGAACGGAAATTTAGAAAAATTTAAATCATCTTTAGCTTTGGATGATTTGATAAGTTTGCCGGAAAAAGGTAAGAAAAGAGTATCTTTGTTTCGATTTGTTTGTGTAACTTAGCTCCTAGGAGTATTAATTATAGGTAATAACTTATAATCAATATATATTATTTTAATTCAATTCGAGCATTTTTAATTTCTTTTATAGAAAAAAACCCAAAGGAAAGGGTGTGTATACTTTACTCTTCCTTTGGGCCCCGACATATTTTGATACAGGGCCCGTCTAAGGTAAGCTAAGCCACGACGTATTGTAAGATGAAAAAATAATGTCTCAATTTGGCTGTCGTCAACCCAAATTCAACTAACTTGTGAGACTGTATCACATGTAAATAGAAAAACACTTAAATATAATTTAATGGCATTATATCCTCTAGCGTCGGATTGGCTAAAAACATTGTTTTCAAATAGGGGTCTAGGATAGTTTGGCATTCGGAGGCATTCGGTACACAGCTAAGAGTATTTAAAACAGGGAAGACTAAAACTACAAACTTATATTATATTACATCTGCGACAACGCGTTGTTTCCCACATTTGCTTAAGAGTAATAAATTCACAAGTGGTATTAAATTATTTCTAAAAAATTTACCAACGTATGGCTGATTCCAATATCTTAATATTCATTTACTTGCCCTATCATCGGTTGGAGCTTATGTCAAATTTTAACCGATAGTAGGGCAAATTAACGGTAAGATATAGAAAAATGGCATTAATGAACGATTTACGTACAAGTGAACGGCTTCTGTCGGGCCGCGTCAAAGCGTATTTTACAAATAGGCATGCAAAAAATTCGACGACCTAAAAGCAAACGATAAGTACTTACGAGTAGATGCCCAATATATTTTCTAAAGTATCAAATAAACATCGATATATTGTTCTAATTGTTCATACATTTCAATGTTTTCAACATCGATTCCTTTTCGAGTGATGTAACATCTCTATTTATAAAAGAAAATTACGAACCTATTTATTTACAATAATAGGCAGTTAAAGGAGACGGGGACTTTTGTACCAAATAAATGTAATGAGTTGAGATATAGCCTAATAAACGCACTATATTTTTCTGTTACAAAATGAAAAATTATATCTTAACGAAAAATCTTAAAAATAAGGTCACAAATAAAATAAGTTATCGATTACCTTCATCTATTCATGTGAATGAATTTCAATGATTAATAATTAAAATAATAATAATTTGCACTAGATGATTAATTCATCGAAAATAACTAAACCCACGACAATTACAAAATATATCAACATAATAAAAAGAAATCTTAATTTCAATAATCTTTTTAATATGTGGGTACAAGAATGTATGACAGCATGTCCGTCTCATTTGTTTGATTTCGAAAGGATTTATCCGTGCAGTAACGGAGAAAGAATACAATGGGGATTGTTCATAAAAAATTACCCTCTAATTTTATATTTTTATTACGTAAAATAGGGTATTTTAAGATACTAATTTGAATATTTTTGTATTTTAAGCGTTAGTTTTTTTATAATTCGATTTTAAAGTTATTTCTCCGATGACGTCATAAGGCACAAGTTTACATTGATTTCTTTGTATAGAAAACAAATATAAAAAAAGTAAGTTTTATTTATATCTAATCATAGTAATCTGTGCTACTTATTTAAATATCACTGTCATTACTCATTACGTATCGTGATCATTTTAGTGTATTTTGTCGCTAGGCTTATAATTTTTCGTGTTCAACTATTATTATTTTCTATAGTTATCGTTAAATTCTTTAAAGTGGTCTTTAGGGAAAATCCATGTTACATAACTTAAATCAAATAATGTACAGCTAGAATTTTTTTTACACCTGAAGCAGGCAAACAGGCAGACGGCCCACCTGATTGGATTTAGTAAGGTCAAATAAAGGTCAAACGCATTTCTTCCAAAATACCTACAAGAAGATCGTACGTTTTTTGGAATTTTAAATAGACAAAAATGATTAGGGACACTATTCCTCGAAATGGATTTTCAAATAACCAGATTGAAAAAAAGTGAACAATCCCCATTACCTGCGGCCGGGCGGCCTGTCGTAAGAGGCGACAAAACAACCCACAGTCAGATGGTAGGGTATTTGCTCGACTGGATGGCTACCACCCCTGGTCTAAAGTATGTAGCCATAACAACCTTGAGTTGTGTTCCGGCATTAATGACCAGGTTCCAGTCTCCATTAAAAGAGCAGCAGCGCATTTGTAGCACCTTTGGTGTTGCAAATGTCCATAGGCGATGGTAACCGCTTTCCATCAAGTGGGCCGTCTGCCTGTCTGCTGAACTCCTGGAATAAAAAATAAAAAAAGTAACTGACAGGAATCGCATCATATGCAAAGTTCAATAGTATTGCACATAAATATATAGGTTACATTAAAACAATTAAAATAGCTACCATACAACAATAAAATAATAACATATCACAAATTTTACATAAATATAAGTTTCATTTCCTCCTTACGATATTAACTATTCCGACATTTGTACTAGCAACAACACTCATTCGTTAAAATATTGTGGTACTTTGGCAACTTTTACCAGTTTCTTTGTTATTTGTGCTCTAACAACATTCAGACCAATGGTTGTTTCAATTCCACATAGCTTCATTTTGGATTATAGAGATTTAAGGGTGCCACTAATGTACGGCATGTATGTTCTGGCACTCGGACTCCCAATCGTTAGGAACTAATTTGCCAATGTGCTGGACAAATTTGTTGTATGGGCAAGGGTCATCGCAGAAGGGCAGCTTCAACTCCATGGGGACCTCCACTTTGGTGTTATTGCGATAAAACGCCTAGAAAAAAAGGGTTGTGTTATAATGATTTTTTAAATTGCGATGCTTGCGAACCAGCAGACGGCTCATACGTTTGCAACACCAGAGGCGAAGTCAACGTATTGCCAGCCTTTAAAGTGGTATAGAGGTATGGAGGGAACAGGATAGCACGTCTTCTGTACTTATTGCGTCTGGGGACATCCACCATGACACCAAGGATAAGGCTGTTCTAAGGCAACCATATATCGTTGGTACATACAAGGAATTCAAGCGTGGTCGACTAACTTTTATGTTTTACTTGGCAACTATTTTAAGGTGTAGAAAATATTTATATTTTACTTTTTAATTACTTTTAATAATAATTCATTTATTTTATATATGTTATATAGTATTGTACCGTTTTATATTATAAATTATTACACTGTTACCAAATTTTGAAGCCAGTTTTGTTTTTTGTTATATTTTATCTTCATTCATACTAATACACAAATTCGAATTATTATACTAACTTTTTTTTTACATATAATCGAATACAATAAAAGAAAACATAACTTATTTGTATTAAATTCTACCCATAGTCCCTCAAGACTATACATAGTCTATTTGATACTAACAAATGAAAATCTTAACATCCTACCTTGACAAAGAAACTGCTCTGCTCAATATCCTCATGTAGTTCCAGGGTTATACTGGACCCATAATCGGGTTCAAGCAACTCTTCGAAGCCTAAAGCTCGCCACAAAGCCACCACAGTCACATCGTGGCCAGAGTAAATGTACATTGATCGATCCACATTTGCATGAGTCACCGATTCGTTAAAGTAATGCGTTATTTCTTTAAGCATCGGACCTATAAATTTAATTACAATTTGCAAGTATGTTTAAATTTTTTGATAGGAATTTATTTTTGAGTCACAATTATTGATGTGAAATCTTTAAATTGCTCCCTTGAAAATATTGCTTTATTCAGTTCTTTTTAAAGGCTGGAAGTGAGCTATGGGTTCAGGTAGCCAGTGACATCTAATGGCTGGAATCAATACATTCAGACCATTGTCTTTGTCGCTGGGTGTTGTGGGTAGTTCGCACTTAAATTTTATTCTGCCACCCCGCGGTAAAGCGTCGCTACTGCGATTAGCGAATTGTGTGAGAGTACACACATATACTCCACACTGCTGTAGTAAACATATACCCGCACTGCCGCTGAGCGCGTCGACACGTAATGTGCCTCATAAAACTTAATACTTTTGTTGTGATGCCCGTCGCGCCGCAATTAGTTGTAGCTCACGGCGACAAGAGTGTAGCCAGGGGCCCAATTCTGCTATTTCAATATCTTGGCGTTGTGAAGATATTCAAAGTACGATTCCATTGCGATAGTGTCAAAACTTCATATTCTACTATATCCACAATATCCTTTAATATCGACGCGGCAGAATAGTAGTAGAAGAAAATTGGTATTACCATTTGTAAAAGTGGTGTTAGCCGAAATTAATATTGAAAAACTATCAAAAATTAAAAAAATATTTTGCGAGTTTTTGCTTAAAAATATTTACATTGGTAATTGGTACATAGACAACATAACCACATTCCATGGTGGACCATCAGCTTGTCTGCTGCATATTCTTATAGTAAGAAAACACCTAAATTGCTTCGGTGGCACCTTATCTCTTATGTCTATGTGGCCCCTATAAAAAAGGTTGAGTATGATTGGTCTAGATTCTAGACTATCTAGAGTTCTAGACTAATAATATACTACATGTGTCGATTACTAGCTCTGTAATAAATAAAAATAAAATAAGACTTACCAATTTTAAGCCTTTGCATTGTTTCGTTGTGTGTAAGGGCGGCTAAACTCAACATGAAAGGCAAACGCATCTTGTGTGGAAATACATTTTTAGTCCATTCAGGCAACTTGAGGCCTGCCTCCTGTTGTGTTACAAGGGTGCTGTACAAAAAGTCCGCTGTCACGATATCCCGTATTGATTGGTTTGTGTATTTTGTGAGATAATCAAAGAGTTCTGTGAACTTTGGATCAGCATTTTTCTCAGCTAATTGCTCATCATACATTGCCGTGAAATATTTGCAAGGTTTTGTGCCAGCTACTATCTGAAATCAATAAATTTTAGGAGAACTGCAGCTGAACCAACTGAATCAAACTTGCTTGGATGTTTTGTTTATACTTTAACACATTGAAAGTGAATTGACTATTTATGTGTATATATATATAATTGGTCTGGATGTGTGTATGTCCCTGAACTCTTTCTAGACAGCTGGACCCATTTTAATAAAATTTGCACGTGTTTGATTGGGTCCTAGCATTGTTTGGATTAACACTTAGACCCGGTA
The DNA here is from genome assembly GCA_949752895.1 of Dendrolimus pini. Classification (NCBI taxonomy): domain Eukaryota; kingdom Metazoa; phylum Arthropoda; class Insecta; order Lepidoptera; family Lasiocampidae; genus Dendrolimus; species Dendrolimus pini. Next base: position 7,578,648 of record OX457129.1, on the reverse strand, counting down.
GGTGATGTTTCAAGGATGTTCTGTTTCAGTTTTGATGAAATTTTACATGTTTGGTTTCTGGATGTTTTGGATTTGCAAATAGACCTTGTGGGTAGCGCTGTTATAAGGTACTAGGTTTTTATTTTCAGGATAATGTTTGCCAAGTTCATTAGTGTATTATATAAATTTCTATGAGTGTACTATTGGTTATTGTAGTAAATTGAAAGCTTATTGATACTATACAATATTATACGAATCTGCACCACTGTTTGAAGATCTAGCCATTGTCAAATAGTCATAAATATTCCAGTTATAAAATAATCTTCAAACAAGATTAATGAATTCAGAAGATGAAATCAAAATTTTTATTATTATTAAAAAACATCACAGCCTCCTTGATTTTTTATGCATGTAAATGTAAATTTTAAAATTAAGATAATGCTAACATACACAAATACACACTTTTTTTATTATACCCTGCCCTGCAGGTCCAATATAGTAATGGTTTTAGGGTGTTGTTGTTTCCTGTTCTGCTGTGCATCAGGTATGTTTTCAGAAGCTCAAGTAGATTACTATGCAATCACCAGAGAAAGAGCTGCCTCATAGCTCTGGAGGATTCGAGTCAGCTCTAACAGCATCCTGAGAGTCCTGGCTGACAGATCTCAAGGGCCCGGCATTGAATGGTTGTGCTAGTTAATGTAAAGCTAGCACAACAATTGTAACGAAACTTTAGGATAGGTTGTACAAACACTATTTTTTAAGCAAATCATGTAATTCAGGAACCAAAATATGAATAGTTTTTCTTGATTTGAATTAAATTATTTTTATTTATTTACATTGTTTTAGAATTTACTGTAAGCTGTGTCCAATACCTACCCAAGTGTGGATAGTAAACTGATGTATGTCTGTCCTTGTGTGAATTCAAGATCTCATATTTCACTACACAGTTCACTTTTTCCATACTATATCGCGATGGTCGATTGTTACTAAAAACAATCGAATTATTTTATTGCAATCGAAAAACATTTGGTGTTTTTCGAATACGCGCTTGCACAATTGTTGATTCATTCGATTTTTATTAAAGTAACAATCACACATCGCTAATACAATATTCTTCCTTGAAATAATCAATATGATATCTTTATCAATTATTGAGTTTCTTGCAGATATGAAGTGAGCTATTATAATATAAAAATTAAAGGCCAAGGTAATTATTCAAGGTGCAAGTTTGAGAAAGTATGGCTTTGATGGTATGATCCTTTTATCCCAAAAATATGGAAAGTTTCAATGGAATATGAATTAAAAGTTTATATAGTATGCAAAGTCATTATATTCAGATTCAATATAACTAAATATGAATTTATCTTAGATTTATTTATATGGAGTATATATGTATGTCTACAGTACTTTTGATGACCTTAAAGTTCATTATAGCAGCTTCACCTAAATTGATATCCTAAATTTGATATTTGATGTATTTTGGAGACCAGAGGTCAGCATAGTATGATAAGTTTTATACTACAAATCTAAGAAATTTTAAATAAAGCTCTAAAATAGTCTTACATTATCAAGCTCTCGTGGCAATGAGTGAACAGGAATAGGTTGCCAAGGCAGCTCAGGGTGCCACATCTGTTTTTCAGTTGGTGGATATAGGCCAGCAAGGAATGTATAAGCACTCATCAAGCACCGAGACTTGTCACTGCTTCTCACAAACACATCCTTCTCATAGTACTCCTCAGGCAAGAAGTTTGCGTAGTAACTTCGATACTTTTTTCCCAATTCGAAAAGTTGTAGCTTGCCAACCTGTTGATGTATTTAGTTAACAATTTAAATATATATCAAAATAAAAATACATATTTGTCTCTTTTTCTAGTTAGGTGACATTACCATACCATACCATTATAGACATTGCCATATAATCTTAAAATTATAGTCACTACTTAAAACCAAATTACATGAATATAAAATTTTACTAATTACTCCCTGATAAATTACTTTTATTAGGAAAATGGTTACTAAAGAAAATGAAAGGGAAATTTGTTTTGTAAAAGACACTAAAATTTTGTGCAGCAAAAGTAATAACTGACAAAATGAAGACAAAATTGTATTACATTTGTGAGACTACCCTTCCCATCAGGCCACTGGTAGTTTTTGAATGGGTCACTATTATACATGAAAATAGGTGTCCTGGCTCCATGACGGAAAAGCTGAAAAAAATAAAATTTGAAAAATTAAATAGTATGTTTGTTTCTATTGTGGAGTATTTGGAAAATGTATAACATATATCCTAAAAAATTAAATGACAGAAACATAAAAAAATAATTTAAAAAATCGTAGCCATACATACATACATGTTGCTGGGGAGTTTCTAGCTACTCTCTCTTCTTCTCCTTAAAATAGTAGCAAAATATCATAGTTATGTAGAATAGTAATTTTTTTTCTTATGTGACTTTCAAAAAATGCTCTCCAGTGGAACTTAACTTGTATTACAAGTTTTGAATTATTGACTTAAGTCCTGACTTTAGCAGTGATACTAATTTTAAAAGTAAAAAGGCACAAATGAAGTGTGAATGATAGCAAGTTGCATTATTCTTGTGTAAAATTAATTTTTATTTTCAAGAAGTGTGACACACTGATCACAAAACATAGTCACATATTATGTTATATGTCAATATATTTATTTCAAAACAAATAACCTGTATTATTATAAATTATGAATAAGAGAAATTCTCAATGTAAACAATTGATATTTAAGCTATTGCATGTTTATGAATGTGAGGTATGGTTACAGTTTACATGAAGAAAAGAGAGCTATTTTTTATACACTATATTAAATAATATATATTAAAAATACATTAATTACAATAATAATTTTATTTTAATTTATGAGAAAGAAAATTAGGCTACATAAACTATCCCAAATAGCATTAAATATAATATTAAATACATACAACAACGACAAGGCGTAAGGTTTTGGACTCGTATGGCAGCGTTTCACTCAAAACACAATATCCAAGTAAACAGCTTAGCACAGCTAGACCAAGGACTACTACTGCTAAAGTGGTGGAGCGTCTAGGTATCTGGTAGCAAGTCTTTTTCTCGACCTTTGGCGTCGAAGGTCTTCGCCAAATATTGTCATCGTTGTCGTATTCCATTTATTTCAGGGTTTATGAACGTTGGTAAACAATGTTCTACTCGTTCCTTTTAGTAAGTTAACCTTCAAGAAGTAATGAGATACATTTTACGAATTATAACGCATTTAACGCAACTATTGATTTTTTAACAGGTTTCACATAAAAGCGTAGTAAAATGGTTAAAATTAGTAAAATAGAAATTAACAACAGATAGCATTATCCTACAATATTCATAACTACAATTAGGTAGATAGATAAATTGCAAGCAGTGTTGCCAACCCGAATCTTAGGAAATTAGTAGATTATGTGCCAAATGTTGGTAGAAGTTGGTAGAATGTAAAATGCAAAATTGGTAAATCTACCACCTCAATTTAAAAGATTTTTTAAGATGAAAAATGCATGAACTGTTTTTAAAATGTTTATTTTTGGAAATTGTACTTATTTTATTGAAATTTTTTAAATGTTCTGCGCTAGGCTGCCCGTTTTTTGCTATGAATCTTTTAGTACGCAACAATCCCACTAGAGTCTCCCTGCAAATTCTATTAAAACCAACAAGGAATAGCCTAGAGAACAATGTAGTAATGTCTGTGGGCGCGAAATGGCGCGAACGACGAACTGTTGCTGACTTTTTTTGTGGTTTATCCTTTATAGCCTGGACTCTATGTATGCTTAACGCATCGTCGTATGGCTCACGCAACATATCGCAACGTCGCTCGTCGATATAAAAATAATTCAAAATGCTGATATGTCAAACTAATTTAAAAAATTTAAGTGTCTAGTCGTCCGCTAAACGGATGAATAAAATAATTTAATCGTCCGATTATTCGGATTACCAGATAATTAGGTTGGGTTAGGTTAGGATTTTTTTGGTTTTTTTTTTACGCCGGGCCCCCGTCATTTGTTAAGACAAAAGACAAAATAAAAGAGAAAATAGACCCTATTTTCTCTTTTATTTTGTGTCTCTTTATTCAAACTATTCTATTTTCTATATTACTACATATTAATGCCAAATAATCTTGCAACTCGGGATTTGTTATTACATGTTGTTCTATATTATTCATATTTTACTCTTTGCTGTGTATAAGAACACGTAAGTAGGTCTTCTTCTTATTAAACAGATTTTTTAATTATTTAGTATAACAATAAATATTATCGGACGATTAAATTATTTTATAATGGAACTCTTTACCGTCGTCTGTTTTTCCCGAAAAATATAATCTAGGTGTCTTTAAGTCTCGCGTGAACAGGTATCTTCTAGGTAAGCGTGCTCCACCTTAGACTGCATTTCCGCCTGACATCAGGCGCAATGTCGGTCAAACGCGAACCTATTCTTTATAAAAAAAAAAAAAATATTCATCCGTTTAGCGGACGACTAGCAATAGCCTTAAAAAATAGGTAGTTTTAAAGTCTAGGATGGTAGATAGGTAGACTGAAGTGAAAATTGGTAGATCTACCAAAAAGTTGGTAGATATGGCATCACTGATTGCAAGTATTATTATCCACAGAACACTAGTATACTCTATGGCAAGTACCACAAACTACTATGGAAGAGTTAGAGTTTTTGGCGGGAACTGAAAGGGGACGATGTGCTGTGCAGTTTTATTTTCTAAAAAAGTGTAAAAATACTCTAAAAAGAACAATAGTTATAGGATATTGATAGTTTTTGAGTAGTAATTATACGTTTTCGTGAGAAATGTGAACTGTGTAGTCAAATGTGGCCTTTTGAGTTGTCACAAGAACTCCGTTGAATGGAAATAGCTGATTACCTACAGTTCAGCTATGCTACAAATAGGCTTAAGAAAATGAAACTAAATTGTAAACTAAGATCTGGCTCAAAGGCCTAGCTGCCAAGCCATAAACCTATTTTTTTGTACTATGGAATGGATACTACGCAGTGTTGCCAACTGCACCGTAATTACGGTAAAAACACCGTAATCAGCATATATCTACCACCTACCGTAGGTTTATTCTTATGGTAGCAAAATACACCGTAATATCCATTGAAGATCTTATTTTTTAAATCTTGTAGACTGTATATAACTAAAATAATTTTAGCAATTTTGAATATTTATTGTCTGTACCTTAGGGTTTTTCGTTTTATTTTACCAGCAACACATAAAACAGTGTAACAGGGTCAGGAGTTTTTGGCGGGAACTGAAAGGTGATGTTGTGCTGTGCAGTTTTATTTTCTAAAAATGTGTAAAATTACTCTAAAATGAACAATAGTTGTAGGATATTGATAGTTTTTGAGTAGTGATTATGTGTTTTGTGAGAAATGTGAACTGTATACTCAAATGTGGCCTTTTGAGTTGTCACAAAAACTCCGTTGAATGGCACTAGCTGATTACCTACAGTTCAGCTGTGCTACACATAGGCTTAAGAAAATGAAGAAACTAAATGTATATTATAAACTAAGATCTGGCTTAAAGGCCTAGTTGCCAAGCCATATAAATATAATAAAAATAATATGTAACAGGGTCAGGAGTTTTTGGCGGGAACTGAAAGGAGACGTTGTGCTGTGCAGTTTTATTTTCTAAAAATGTGTATAATTACTCTAAAATGAACAATAGTTGCAGGATATTGATAGTTTTTGAGTAGAAATTATGTGTTTTTGTGAGAAATGTGAACTGTATAGTCAGATGTGATCTTTCGAGTTTTCACAAGAACTCCATTGAATGGCGTCAGTTGTAGCCTGCAATACAACTGCGCTACTATACGAAGACCTATTAATTAACATGTTTCCGACTGAAAGACTTTGATTCTATGGTCATGAATAATAAATTAAAAAAAAATGTAACAGGGTCAGGAATTCCCCAAGACCGAGGTACCAGCTTGGAAATATTACGCGACCGAATTCGGTGGTCCTTTATATATATATGAACTTTCTTGAATACTTAGAACTTTTGAATTTACTTAGTTTATTTGATACGGAAAAAACTGTGTTGATTTTAATGCCACCGACGCTATGATGTACAATGTAGATATGTTTAAAAATATTGATACAATTATACTGTATGATTCTGATTAAAAATATCTTTTTTTAATTATTATACTACCTTTAACATGCTACTAAATAAACAAGGTAATTTTACCATATTTAAAATATTAATTACAACATAATTTTGGAAAATCTACTGTATTTTAAGAAGAATTCTACCATCCTCTAGAATTCAGAGTTGGCAAGACAGATACTACGTATGCAAATACACTGTAGAGTAGTATGGAGGGTAGAGGTAAGGAGGACCACCTAGTATGGGGGAGTCACCTAACGACGAAGCCCGGAAGCTCAGTATGGAAAACCTCTGGCTTAGAACCGCGTTGAACTTTTTGCGGGAGAAGAACGCCTTTTACCGTAGGGAGTTTGAGGAGATGCGTAAAGCATCCAGGGCTAGAGAGATGGAACTGGTGAGGGCCGTCCTCAAACTGCTGGACCGTAAGGAGCTGAAACGCTCCACCATTGTGTCGGTCGTGGACCTCATTAACGCTCCGTTCGCCGGGATGGAGCCGGTTCTCGGGCCGATTCTGTGGAACGTTTGTTACGACTGGCTCCTTTGGGAACCACTCGTGCCCGGGATAGGGTTAATCTGCTTTGCGGACGACAGTCTACTCACGGCACGTGACCTCGCCAACCCCGGGTTGGCGACCGTCGTCCAACGCATTGGTAGGCTAGGCTTGAGGGTCTCCCCCGGGAAAACAAAGGCACTCATGTTCTATAGGCGTCTTCGGTATCCACCTGCGGATTTGTGCGTGACAGTCCAAGGGGTTTCCATTCTCATTAAGCCCCAGATGCGATATTTGGGGGCTTGTTTTCGACGGGAAATGACAGTTCAAAAGACATTTAAACAACTTGCTCCCAAGTTGGCTAGGACGGCGGGTGCCCTCGCCACACTTCTCCCCAACATTGGGGGGACTCAGTATGATACGAAATGAATATAAATAGCTATTCCCTCTTCCCTTGGAAAGCCCTCGTATAAAATGTGCCTACGACCAAGGTAGCAAGCGTGTCAGGAAAGTGGGCAGCGCGAGTTTGTAAACTCAATTCAATGCCTATAATATTATAAAAACCCAACAATTCTTGAACATCAAAAGTCTTATTCATATTGAGCTAGATTAAGTTTGTAGGCTTCTTTAAGGACCTTATTAGTACGCTTTGTGTTACAAACTTATTCCAACTCAGTATGAATAAGAATGTAACGTTCAACAAAAGAATACTATTTCTTCTTTCATGTGTTTAACATAATTATTGTTACGTGCGAGCGGGGTACGCTCTTATGGATTGGAAGAAAACATCAGTTTTTAACTAAACGCTTTTATTGACTTACACAGCCGCACGTAATACCTCTCTGCAGGGTTGCCCCTATACGCACGACTAATGATGCACAGTCCCGACGATAAGGTTTGTCGCTCACAAAACCGTCGCTGAGATTGCGTAGACCACCTCCTGGTACTGCAGCGCTTACCTCTGATTTTACCGCGTGTAGCTCGCTTCTGGTTCGTCTCTCGAATTACGCTACATTCCACCTTCACTTAACTGTCCACTAATCTTGACACTAAATTCACCACTTAACTCGTCACTGTCTTCTATTAACCTTCTCTTCCAACTCTTTAGTATTGCACTTGTCCACCGTCTTGAACTTAATGACTTACCTCTAAACTGCCCGGTAGGCGCGCCTTACGCTGCTTATATACCGGAAGAATATTCTAGAAGCCATAATTTCGTTATTCTTTTATTTACTATCTGTCCCTTTCTAAACATCTATCTATCTCTGTCTTTTCCTTCCCGAACCTTCTATTCGGGAACTTTCGTTTATACATCTATCCCTTTCTAACATCCATCTATATCTGTTTTTTCATTCCCGAACTTTCTATTCTAGAACTTTCGTTCATCGTCTATCCCTTTCTGAAATATATCCGTCCTTGTCTTTTCCTTCCAGAATCTTCTACCGTTTTCCAAAAGTCTTGCCACCGGTTTACGCCGCCGGAAAGTTCTACTCTCGGTCACCACATTAATATATTTCAACAAGGGTAAATAAAAATTTTCTGTAATTGGAAAGTCCTATTATAAGTGCAATGGAACATGGAATTCCATAAAACAATATAGTAGAAACTTACTTTGACATTTATTTAAGACTTTTTTAAATCTAAAGATGTAAACATAGAATTTATCCCACCAACCCCCAACACTCAGTTCTTATGCCCTCTATAAAATTTAGGATTGGAAAAGAGACAAATTTGTAACCTGTGAATACCTATCTCTATGGTCTATTTACGAAAACCGGAATTATGCATTCTGTGGTCCAGCAGCTATAAATCGTAGACAGAGAATTCTACGCTATAAATCGTACCTAACGAAAGTATACGATGGCTACGTTCCACAAGAGACTCACGACGACCATGTTCACGGCCGCGATTGTTCCTGTTCCACCTGCTTGCGGGCATTACTATCATACACTCTAGTAAGTGTAGTGGAGTGGATTATGGAGCGTTGATGACATTAACGAAAATACACAAATGTCCTTTGTTGATTTGAAAATCGCGCCTTTTTCAATGTCAAATAATGATAGAATTGGTGAACGCCCACTTGGACCCAGCTCTTGACATAGGTCGTTGTGAGCGCTGTGTGATCGAAAATAATGACGTCATTAGTGACGTTTTCACGTGGTCGCCATGTGGAACGACTGACGGAGCATTTTGGGAGTTGTGAGATATTGCAGGAACGCACCCAATGATGTGTCGATCTGGTAAGGTTATTTTATGTTGGACGACTTTTTTGGTATTTCTTTGTGTTACTGGAATCGCTCATGAGTCCTAAAGGTGTCCATCATTGTTGCCCATAATACAAGGGTAATGGGATTTTGGGATATGCGATATGTATGGACATCTGTTAAATAAAAAACCCAGAAATATTATGAAATTTAAATTGTATAATTAAGTATAAATATAAAATACTACACATTATGACTGAATAATGGACTAATAGAAAATATTTAATGACTGAATATTTTACAGTTAAACTGTGTAAAAGTGATAAATAATGTAATAAAAAAGACGTAAACTGTAACAGTTTACGTCTTTTTTTTTATTATAGATTAAGTGTGCCGTGCGGTTTACATGACGGAATCGTAATGCCAAAACGTGTGACGAATAAGAGCTCGAGACCATGCGCTTCACGAATCTATATAATTATCTGACGTAAGTATCCCATAGTAGTCTGCGCTTATGCCTGGCAGAGAGGTAATCGGTGATGCCCGGCCATTAAAAGGTTACACTACACGAAAATCACTATTGTGTCAGCTACGCTGTTGATTAACATTTACTAATTAAACCGTGAGTTATTTATATTTACCTAATTTATTAGGTTTATGTGTTAGTTAATGTTCATGTATATTTCATTGTAGTAATATCAGAATACATGCATGTTATTAATATCTACCGTTAAACTTTTACTTTTTAAATAGTTCGAGTTTACCGCTAAATAAGTAGTATTTGTCCATACCGTTATTCCGCTTGATAAGTGTCCGTAACAGTCGAGTAATATTTTGACAGTTATTGATAATTTTTTGTAGGTGTTAAAAGGTAAATAAGAAATTAAAGATGCCATTCTTTAGTGGTCGTTGTTATAGTACCGCAAAATTAATTGGCAAAACTGCCATTGTGACAGGATGCAACACTGGAATCGGGAAAGAAACTGTTTTAGATTTTTACAAAAGAGGTAGGTACGACTTATTTGAGATAATGTATTTTTTAAGGATAATGATGTTTCGAGTATATAGACTACTGTTATAGTATCAATGAGTATTGTTAAACTTTTCATTTAGCCTACTGCCAACTTGTTTTTATTATTATTTAGTTTTAATATTGTTTATGGTTATTATAGATAGATAGATAAACACTTTATTGCTCACCAAAAAAACAAAGGCTGCGACTTAACAATCCGGTACACAAATTTTAAGTAGTGGGTGGGCGTAGTGGGTAGGGGGGGGGAGGTATACTTACCCCCACTACAACCCCTAAGGTCCAGAGGTTTTAATTTTTTTTTAATTTTTAAACTTAACCTCACTTATTTTTGTTGTAAAATTGTGTCACTTTTGATAATAACAAAGCGTGATTTGAGTTTCTGAATGTACTCACGAATTGTTTATGAATGTACTTACGAATTACATATAACCACTAGAACTTTTTGTAAAATTAAAACTGTTTTTAATGTAGAAATGATACGTCGGCCGCTGTGCCGCGCCAGCGACATGCTAGAACCGACTGGTTACCATTTACTATTTATTTTATACACACAAACAGTACCAAGCTTTGTCTCATATGAAATATTTGTTTTATTTATCAATTTACGACGATTAGCACTTTGCTTTTTAATATCACAATAAATCAATATATTAATTACATAAATTTTTAAGTACATTGCAGAACATTTTTTCTTTAATATTGGTTAAATATAAATAAATGGGATTACTTGAAAAATCGTCTTTATTGGTCGCCATTTTGAATGGTTACTCTTGTGGTATATGTGAATGTGCTATATTGTGTTTTTCTTCACTTTTATCCAATTAAACTGGTTTTTAGTTCTTTTTATGTTGATTACTGGCTTTTTTTTGGAGTTTGAAAAGATTTTTCAACTTTGGACTTATGATAGAAGTGCAATATTAGCGAAAAAATAATTGAGGTTATGTTTATTAAAAATAAAAATAAAACAAGTCTCCGGACCTCGGAGGTTATAGTAAAGGTAAGTATGCCTCTCCCCCTCCCTATTTCACCTCCCCGCTGCTTAAAATTCGTGTACCGGAAAGCTATACATTTACCAAAACAAATACAAAAACAAAATGCATAATTACAATACTTCTTGGCAAAACAACAGGCGGCCTTATCGGTAAAAGCGATCTCTTCCAGGCAACCTAGCATAAAAGAAATTCTTAACTAATCTGGCGATGTAGGTGGAGCAGAAAAAGATAGGACTGTACAATTTAAATATACATACTTTTTAAAACTTTAATACATATATAAATATAATAGTAATATATATATGCATATATACAAAACAATCTAGATAAATATATTTGTTAACATTATATGTGACAAGCACTTTATATCTATTAATTAATAAGTAAATGTATTATATATTAGACATATTTATTTAAAGACAGATAGTACTTTCGAAGGGAGTTTCGAAATCTAGATAATGTTTTGGCCTCTCTGACCGTAAGAGGCAACGCATTCCAGAGTTTGACAGCCTGCACTGTAAAAGATTTTATTTGCACTTTAGGAGCATAATCTAATTTACCACCGCTTCGCAAAGAAGAGAAGAAGTGGTGCAAGAAACGCTTTAGCAACATGCTTAGCTCTAATAATTTTATATAATAGGTACTAAGATATGCCCGTGACTTAGTCCACGCTTTACTTGAAATTACCGCGGGATTCCCGAGACATAAAGAGGATTCCGAGGATAAAAAGTAGCTCAGATTTTAAGTCTAGAATTACCTATCGATCAGCGAAAACCACATCGAAATCGCCACTCTAGTTTTTACGTGAATCGCAAACAAACAGACGCGCTTGTTCTCAAGATCGTTTCTCTTGCGCTCTGTGGACATTTGGAATGAGCTCCCAGCGAATCTTTTCTCACAGCATTTCGATATTGGGTTTTTCAAAAAAGGTGTTATAAAACTCTTTCGAGACTGGCAGCACGTTGATAACTCCTCGGTTGGCGCCTTTTTGCCAAAGTGGCTACGGAACCAAAAAAATATTCCCTATCCCTAAACGATACAAAGACCTTTTTGCATTCTCGTGTATTGCGGGTCAATTATGAACAAAATGACCTTCATTATACAGGTACTTATAGTAGAATTATTTTGTCCGTGCAGTTTGGGTCATAAATAATCGGAGTATTTCGCTCTCTTTTCCACTCACGGGCCTTATGGGCGGGCATAGTGATGTGCATTATTGTTGTCGTTAAGCGTTATCGATAGTGTATTAAGTTTTGTCATTTTGTGGGTTAGTGATATAAATGAAAGAAAAAAATAGATAAAACAACGTATTTATTAAAATAAGAATAATTAGGTATGTATGTATTAAAAAACTATAAGTACAAAAGTTTAGAATGTAACAAGTTATATTAAAAATAAATATAAATACTTATATCTAAGTTTAAAATTAACAGCAAAAAAGATAATAATGATTTTTATATGAATGAATAATCTTTCTTTGATAAGAATGAGTTTGTATCGATAATGGCGTTGCACTCGCGCAACATGCTCACCGCCCTAGCCGGGCTGAGGCACAGTTTGATTTATGACCCAAACTGCAGGGACAAAATAATTCTGCTATAGTAAACAAACAAACAAAAAATAAACCTGTTTCAAAAATTAATTGATTCTCCCATAAAAAAAGCATTATTTTGATTTAGTCTTTTTTTGTACTGGAGCCGCGATTTCTATGTTCTTATGGATAGACTGCTAAAATTATAAAAATTCCAGGTGCTCGAGTTATAATGGCTTGTCGTAGCTTGGATAAAGCAAAACAAGCGAAAAGCGATATAGAGGAAGCTTGTAAGGACCTCTCCGAAAAAGGCGACATAGTACTTGCAAAATGCGATCTTAATTCCTTGAAATCAGTGAGGGACTTCGCTCAGAGCGTTCTGGACACGGAGCCGCAGGTTAACATACTGGTTAATAATGCGGGCGTTATGATGTGCCCAAAAGGAGAAACTGAAGATGGATTCGAAATTCAATTTGGGACCAACCATTTGGCCCATTTCTTACTGACAATGCTTCTTTTGCCGCGAATTATAAATAGCAAACCAGCACGGATTGTTACTGTGTCATCAGCGGCACACACAAGTAAGTTTGTATTTGTACAATAGAGCGCCAAGTATTCGGAGCAATTAGGAGGGGGGGGGGGGGGGCAAGTAGAACAGTATAGGTCCCGCCACGTAAAAGAACGCAGAGCGGTAGTGGAGGGGATGTGTCTGCGCAGGTGTAGAGTCATATCCTAAAGTATCACCCCGTCTCGCACCCTTCATACCACCAATTTGATCGATAAAACGCTCACTGCGCAGGTTTAGAGCCAGCGTTCTTTTTACGTGGCGCGAACTATAACTAAGGTGATTGGTGATGTAGATAGATGGATAGATAGCAATTTATTGTACACCATTACAGACTTACGAATCAATAATTTAATTTGTGATTGAAACATATACGTTTTTGAGTAATATGTGCGTTTTTTCACGATTTGGATTTCGGTATTTGATCGAAATCAGTCAGACAGTAATCTATAATCTCCACAGCAAAAGATACGAACAAATAATTCTGACTCATTGTAGACGCCCCTTGAGCGATTCAGTTGTTTCCATCGCCAATCTAGCCGTATTTGGTAAATGGGATATGGCCAACTTGTCTACGCAAGTTGAATTTCATACTAGACGCCTATCTTACCACATCGCCAATCAGGAAATTAGTCATCCTGTCACGACTTTCATTGTCACGTACATTACAGTTCGACTGGAGTCGAGTTCTTTTAATATTATAAATCAATTCCCACAACACACAATATTTCTACGTGTGCCTTTCATTACTAAATGATATTTTAAAATGCAATCGTCTGCATTCGTAAAACCTGAAATAATTTTCAATGTTAGTCCGCAACAATAATGAAGTTATCGAAATAGGTAGTCTTGCATTGTAGTTGGTAACTGGTTATTGCATATTTACGTACATATTCATGGCGAACGACTGTTTTTTGTTATTAAATGAATAAGAATATTATTTTAGACTCCAAGGCCCCCCAGATACGTGAGTGGTTTCCACATGATCAGTAAGGTTAAATATTACAGTTCACATCATGGAAAAAGAATACTCGGAGTAAATCTCCACTGAAAACGTAACCACCAAGCGTAAATTCTAACCCTTCCCAGAAATGAAATGGCGACACGACACTGGTTGTTTTCCTGTCGCGCTGTTTCTTATTGTTTAAAACATATTTTTCAGATGACGTCAAACGTCTTAAATCAAAGAGTTCGTTGTATAATTATACAAAGATCAAAAATTCGAGATCTTTAGCAAGTTTCTTTTATGTATAGATTTTTATTCCCACAGAGTACATTAAGTTAATTCCTATATACTTAGTATTTTTCTTGTATGGTGGTACGCACAAAGATTTATAAGAATTTATCAGTTAAATATTTTTGTTTAAACGAAAAAATAAAAATAATTACATTATTAATCGCGTTTTCTTCCCCGGGACTGCGTAAATTATCCATTTGACATGTGTTTTTTTATAACAATTAAGTTTTTTTCAATAATTGTTTGTCTCATTTCTGTACAAATTGAGAGATATAAGTACCTACACGAACACGTCTAGTTTCAGCTTTAGGTATATCTGCGTGACACGGTCACTAACACTAACATTACTTCAGATGGAGCAGAGACATATTCTTTACAGAGTATAAAACAAAGTCGCTTTCCGCGTCTGTCTGTCTGTATATCCACCAACTCCTCCTAAACTACCCAACCGATTTTTAAGTGGCTTTCACCGTCAGTTAGATAATTTATCTAGAAAGGTTAATATATCTACTAGCTCTTGCCCGCGGCTTCGCTTGCGTTACCTACGTAAAAAATCTAAGTTTTCATATAAGTAAAATAGAGCTACCGACTAGAGTTTGAATATACCCACGGCAGCAGAGAAACCTCTAGTAAGTAATAGATAATAAATATTCAGATAAATAGCTTAGATCCACAGTTCCCGCCGCTATACATTTAGGCTATTTTAGAACATACAAATAAATTAAAAAACCCGATATTTGCGAGCGTTCTTGTGTATCTTAATTCAATATTGACAAAGTTGTGGATCCGTTTTATAATTAGTTTAATTAGATAACTTCTACAGTTCCATTCATATTCAAAGCGCCTTATTGTAATTTTATTAATACTTTTATGATTTATTTATTTCAATTTGATTATTTAAGAAGTTAAATAAATAAAAATTCAAATTAAGATCTCAAATTTATATATAATTCTAATTTATATATGATAAGAAATAATGTAGTAAATTGAAATAAATGTATGATTTCAGGAAACTCAATCAACTTTGAAGATCCTAATTATAAGACAAGAAGTTACAGCTCTATAGAAGCTTATTCACAGAGTAAATTGGCTAATGTTTTGTTCTCGAGGGAATTAGCTAATAAATTGAAGGTAGGCGACCTACAGACACGTGCGAGCAATACGCGTAGTTATGTCTCGACGATCTTTTAGCCTGTGTATCATCAAGAGTAATGCGAACTTTTAAAAGTGTACGCGCCATTCTTCCATGCACTCTTTCCTTTCCTTTCCTACTTAAAATCTCTTCGTATCTCGCCCGCTACGCAAACTTAGAACCTACGAGTAATGTATATAAATTGCGGGTAGTTGCGTGAAAGTCTAGTAGTTATTTTAATTTTTCGCATCTTGAACATATGATTAAAACTGCGTTTTAACGGTTTTGAACGCAGCATGGCACGACTTTCCGTGCAGGAACGGAGAAAGAATACCATACCCAGCGGCCGGGCGGCCTGTCGTAAGAGGCACAAATAACCCACAACCAGGGAGTAGGGTGTTTGCTCGTCTGGATGGCTACCACCCCTGGTCTAAAGTATGCCGGCATAACAATCTTAAGTTGTGTTCCGGCATCAGTGGGCAAGTTCCAGTCACCTTTTAAAGAGCTGCAGCAGATTGGTAGCGATTTTGGTGTTACAAAAGGCCGTCTGCTGAACTCATGGAATAAAAAAAAAATGAGATTTTTATTCCAACGTTTTGGCCACTTCACGGCTACTGAAAGGTTCGTAGTTTTTATTATGAAAGTCTATTCAGAGACTTTAAAAAGAGCTCGAAATAAACCGGTAGCGCCGCGATGTGTACAAATCTTAAAAACTAGTTGAAATATTAGAAGATGTGAGATCTTCCTGGTCCAGAGACCAGGCTCATATCAAGCTTTCAAAGGAAAAGTAGCAAATTGTCTCATAGGGTATGGCTCTGGTCCTTTTTTATAGCGAAAGGGGTTAAGGGGGAGATTTTGAATAAGGAATGGGAAGAAGCGAACGAATGGAAGACTGGCGCGTACAATAAGTGAAGAAGATCGTCGAGGTATAAGGCATACATGTACTTACTCGCGTATCTTTATCACCGGCTCAAATTATACGTTTTTTGTTTTCCGTAATCATTTTGGTAAAAACTGAACACTTACGAAGTAATTATGTGTGACCTTGTATAACAATGTACGTCTATATAATACCTATCTAGACACAGTTATTATTCTCGGAAATAACTGGATCTATCTGGTTGAAATATAATAGGAATATGCAATTTTTACGTCACTACAGAAATCAACCTTTGTAAAGGCGGCCGCCATACGCTACTTGACACCTCTACGGAAGAACCCTTCATTATGCGCGAACTGTCATGCCATGCACTTGATTTTTTTTTCAAATTTACAAAGGTAATTTAATCTGGTCCATTTTACTCGGAAAGGCGACGGACACCTTTTCATAAAGTCTTGGGCCCAGATTGTAAAAACATGCGAGTGATTTTAATATTTCTTTATATTTGTTGATATCATATAGGTTTAGATAGACGTTTATATGAGTCGTTTAATTCCAATACCCGCCAACTTCCAACTAAATTTGACATCAAACTTTCGAATTTGTTCCAAGATCCGAGATATTAGAACACTTTTTTGCTTTTACTGAAAATATGTTGCGTGTGGAGTTAGCTGATATTGGAATTATACGACTCATATGATCTAAGGTTGATATCTTTTATTGTAGGGGGTTCAGTTATTTTAAATGAATTAAGTGTGGCGTAAGTGTTTTCATATTATTAATTGTTGAAACTCATTCACATAAATCAGTTATGGTAATCGATAACTTATTTTATTTCTGACCTAATTTTTAAGATCGAGATCTTCTTTAAATTCTCTTTTCTAGATAGAATTTAGGTTTCAGAATTTTAGTTTTCAATTTTTTAATAAAAGTTGAATTTATTTGTTAATCTATATCTCAAGTCTCAACTCATTTCATTTCTTTGCCCAAAAGTCCCCGTACCCTTTAGTGACTCGTAAATTTAGGTAAACAATCAGAATTATGTACTTAAGTCACATATAGAGCATAATAATATGTATTTAAGTCGCAAAGCAATTATAAATACATCAGACTTAAACTTCGCTACCGAACCGGCCATTATACGGTTTTGTCATTAATATTTAGCAAATCGTATTATTTTTCATTCAAAATGTAGGTCAAATGAGTACCTTTGGTTATTTAAAATTTTCCACTGGTAATGGAAATGAGAACACTTTGATTACAAATTTAACGGGATATTAATTGATTTGTAAATTAATTTCCTTTGAGCTCTCTCAGGCCTAGAGGCCTATCGCAGGTGTATATCCAGCGGTGTGCTTGGATGATACAATATTTCATCACCCTCTTAGAGTGGCTTTGTACTATCGGAGTAGGTACATTGGAGCTTATGTTGGTGAATCCGACTTCAATCAACTATTCATAAGCCTCTAAGTGTGTATTTTAGATACCGTATTTAGGCTTAAGCCACTAATCCTTTTTCTTTTGTCTGTACTTCAGGAACACAAAATCGATGGAGTAAACACATATAGCCTTCACCCAGGAGTAATAAAGACAGAGCTAGGAAGGCATCTTAATGATACGCTTTTCAGAGGAGCTAGAGTTCTTATAGGCTTTTTATTCTCTCCATTCATGAAGACGCCTAAGCAAGGAGCGCAAACCACCATTTACTGCGCTGTGGATGAGAAATGTGCCAATGAAACCGGCTTGTATTACAGGTTAGTATTTTTAATACCTTCAGTTTTCATTCCTTCATCCTTATCCCATCCATAAAACGACTTCGTTTATATAAAATCAGGAATCAGTTTTTTATAACAGTTACCTAGCATATATTTATTTTATAACATTAATATTGTTACAACTCTGGTCCCGACAAAAACGAAATCCACCTGCCCACCCATCGGCATTTGAACTAATAACATTTAAATTATTTTATGGTCGTCTTCTTTTGTTTACTTTGCGTTTAATATTTGTGATTAGAAAACAGCCCATTGTTATATCATAATCTCTTATGTCGGTCATTAGCCAGGTGTCGGATTAAGTCGATTTATATACGGGTACATTGCAGTTGCGCAGTATAAATCGATGACCTGATGGGGGGGGGGGGCAGTCGAGCGAGAACTACGAACGAAACGGGATGTGTGTACTACAATAGGGAAACTTTTAGTGACGGACTTTGCGCGTTTTATGGAATTACGACCTTCTGCATTACGTTTGGACTTGTTGTTTTCGGTTATATTTGTACCTGTGTTACACGTGTTTGTATAGTTCTAATAAACTCTATAGTTATTCTAACGGCATTTTAATTCGAGACTCGCGACTATTAACAACATTATACTATTAAATATGTATATGTATTCTCTTTTGCTCTTCTATATTTAAATATAGAAGAGCAAAAATTATAAACATATAAACACGACTTTCCTCTCGTATAGATCTGACACATCACTAGCAACTCTCAGATAAGTAGGACTTATTTTAATAAAGAAGATACTCACCAAAATATATGTACCGGAATGTTTTGCTCGTTGAAACTTCTAAGACTAAGCATACAATACGATTTATCAATACCGGACTCAGCTGTGAAGGGATGAGTTTGATATTGACAACGTAACCTAGAGACTTACGGGATCAAGCCGTACTGATAGACAATTAATATAGATACTATTAAAACCGTTACAAACCACGACGCGAAAACTTAGAAAAAAGAGTGCGTGTAACGTGCACACGCGATTGAAGTAAAACTTTTTCAAATTTTTTTGATTGATTTGTTTATAAACTATCTATTGACAAAAAAATATTTGAAAACCGGATGGTACAGAAACGTGACGCCATATTGCGACGCCATATTGCCGTAACGGACTTCCGTTGCATTGTCGTCCAGTTACCTTCTAGTCGCGCCTAAAGAAGTTTTACTTCAAAATGATATATATTATATAGCTACGACGATGCAAATAAATACACAGTGTAATCTTCCATTTAATAATAATTAAGTCATTAAATAATGTAGTCGGATTATAATTGTATAGGGTAGTCTGGAGGAGATCGCCTTTGGCGACAAGACCGCCCATTGTACTGTAATTGTATGTACAATAAAGTTATTCATTCATTCATGATGGGTGTTTGTGAGGATATAAAAGCTGGTATAATAGGATAGGTGGGACACCACTACCACAGAACAAAGAGATTGTGACAGTGATGGCTTGGATCTGAGCTCGCGTACCTGTCGCGGACATCCTAACATCACAATTGCGTAGTGACGGTCTTATTGTAGGCTTCTTTAGAAACCTTAAAGAAGCCCTACTCTATCTAATTCAATATGAATAAGACCGTAATTTTTCAACAGTTTGTTTACTCTTTCAGTGATTGCGCCGTAACTTCGCCGTCCCCGAACGCGCTGAAGGACGACAACGCGAAGAGACTGTGGGACATGTCAGTTGAGCTTGTAGGATTAGGAGATTTTAACTCGTTTACAGCTACCGATTCTGGCATAAAGAACAAATAGTATTATTAAATTATCAAATAGTACCAATGGTTGCCGAAACTGCTGAATTTCTTGTTACAATATAAAATGTTAAAATCGTATCGTTTGGAAGAAGTGTGAAGTCATTTAATGTATGCTTACGTTATACTTGAAAGCACCATTTAGGGTGCTGGGATGGGATTTATCACATCACAACTGAAAACAAACATGTTGATAAGTAATATAAATGTTGTAGTGGAACACTAATAAGCCACTAGCTGGCGCTGTACAATAATTGAGGTCACAAATGATTCCCGACACATACAAAGAATATTTTCCAACAATAATAGGCCTAATAATAGCCTCCCTGGAAAATCTTCCATTGAGACGGAGGAGTATTCCATCTCGCTCGCGAGACATCCCTAAACCTTCTCAACACTCAAACACTAGTGACATAAAAATTCTAATTTAATCAATTATAATTTAATATGATACGAGTTATTTATACAATTAAACGATTATTTCATGCTTGTTTTGACCTCTAATGGCATGAATCATCTCGTATTATAAGTAAAATTTACTGACACGGCTAAACGGATACTGTAATTATTATAAACTATGTGCCTTCTTTTTTATTATTATTATTAATGAATATGTACGTCTAATAGGCAAAAATAATGTGAATCTGTATCTATACTATAATAATATATTTGATGTGTACCACGTTTTTAAGAAAATAAATATTTTTTATTGTATTGTACTAAGCTTTTAGTGGTTTTTCGTGTCCTTGCTGTCTCCGTTCAACCTCGGCATACATTACCACCCTAATGCAGTCAGTTTACAAAAGTATTCTTATAATGCTTATAGGTCCCGCCACGTAAAAGACCGCTGAGCGGTAGTGGAGGGGATGTGTCTGCGCAGGTGTACAGTCATATCCTAAAGTATCACCCCGTCTCGCAGCCTTCATACCACCAATTTGATCGATAAAACGCTCACTGCGCAGGTTTAGAGCCAGCGTTCTTTTTGCGTGGCGCGAACTATAGTAATATAACTACGCTTCCAAGAGCAAATTCGAACAAATTGGCAGAAATGACCAGCTCTGGCTTGACTTTGGCTCTTGGTTAACCTATTGTGCAAATGTCATTGGTTGGCTCACATTGCATTAAAGCACAGATATTGGATACTAGGATATGTCTGCAACTTCGTCCATTTTGATGCTGGGTAATGTAAATTTCAGTTACTTTGCCAGTATTTAAAATCAAAGGGTATTTTAAGCATGGCAACGGATTTTTTAGTATGAAACTACACGAATTCCAAAGATTCCCGTAAAAACCCGGGGTAGGTAATGTTATTAAAGGCATATCTAAGATGTTTAATTATGTATATTTGATGTTCTTGTTATTATAAGCTTGTAGGTACACTGAAGAAAATTATGAATAATCGAATACAATGAAAGCAAACTTTACCCATTTGTATTGTATTAGTATTGTCTACCCATAATCCCTCAAAACTGAAAGTAGAATACTGAGCCTAGACCACCGTCTTCTATGGGTCAGGTGCCCAGAAGGCTGGCTACGTTTCCTCGCTGGATAGCCATACTGATCCGTTGCCCGAAGTAAGCACCAGTCTTTTTATCACCTGATAAATTTGTCTAATAAACATAGAAACTGCCATATCAAGCAAGTCCTAATATCACGTGGTTTCCAAGTTAGGAAATCCCGGGGAGTATAAAAAGTCCCGGATTATATTGTTTTAGTATCAATCGGATCCGAATCAGCAAATGTGTACGTATATTACATACTTTAAAACACTTCCGGGAAAATTCCTTGGAATTCCCAGAATATAAAGTATCGAATCGAGTTCAAGGATCCTCCTAAGCCAGTGGACCGATTTTGATATTTTTTTAAATGTGTGTTTGAAAGGTTGCCCGGATAGTTTAGATTCACAATTAAAACCGGTAGTAAGTACTAGAATCGGGTCCTAGATTTTTATGTTTTCGAGGCAGGACAAAGTCTGCCGGGACCGCTAGTAAATAAATAAATTTATTATAATTAGAGCGTGTTTTAAGATAAGGCAAGTATAGGGATTTTGGCAATTTTTTAAAATATTGTAATTTGTTATATTACGCTTAGAGCCCTTTGTTATTGTTAATGTTACTCAATGTTTATCCACTGTTTGTCTTTTTAATTTCAACTTTCTCGACTAATTTAATTAAATGCACGTATTTAATTAAATTAGTCGAGGGCATAATACCTATATCAAATCAAAATATATTTATAAATTGCCGATACCCCGATATAAATATATGTAACTTATAAACGTCCAGACGGGCTTTGTCGACTGTAACAAAATACTCTGGCAGTGGTAACAAACAATTTGGCAAGCTGACTGTTTGTAAAAAAAATCGACTAAGTACTTTCAAGTCAATAGATAATCTACTATTCTTGTTATTTGGCGCCGAAACTCTAGAATTGTTCCGACTCAGATCCCGACAAACACAAAACCCACCTGCATATCTGTAACAAAGCACATTTATTATCCCTCGGCATTTGAACTATTAACACTGACATTATTTTATGGTCGTCTTCTTTTATTTACTTCTTGGCATACAGCCTATTGTTGTGTTGTGATCATTACCCAGGTGTTACGGATTCAAAGTACAAGCTGATTCTAGGAAATTCAGTCGACGCGTTCGGGCGGTCATATTGCATCTGTACAGTATAAAGCAATGGCCCGGCTGAGGGAGGAGTCAGTCGAGAACCACTAGCAAAGCGAGACATTTGTACTACAATCGGGAATCTAATAAGTGACGACCTTTGCGCGTTTTATTCAATTACGTTTGGACTTGTTGTGTTCGGTTATATTTGTACCCTTGTTATACGTGTTTGTGTAGTTCTAATAAAGTCTATAGTAATTCTAACTGAATTTTAATTCGACTCTTGCAACTCGCAACAGTGTTATATAATTGATATTGCCCCATAATTACTTAACGAATTTTGTTTAAATCAATTTTACCCTTACTTTTAAAGCAATTTTAGTAACTGTTAAAGGAGAAGAAGCTGCACAAATCACAACAATAGAGACTTTAAATATGATACAACTATTTTGAAGTAATTATAAGTCGAATGATGCACCATAACAAACTATTATTATGTTATTTATTTTTATATGTCTTATCGTTACCTCTGTGAGTTTTTTGCTCTTTTGTTTTTTAGTAATGATAAGTTTGACTATATAAACTAATTGCAGCTTAAGTTATGTGTAAACGTTATCTGTGAACACATTCATTCATCATTTAGAGGTCCAAGCGGAAGATCAGCGCTGGTTGTGGAACCAGCAATATACTAAGCAAGGGCCTTTTTAGGACACCATAATTATAAGCACAAGTACGGTCTTTCATGGAATACTCCTCTCATATTTGAGATGGCTCAGCCAAATACTAGCTCGAGATGCTCGAGTCAATTGAGTAAAGAGCTGGAAAGCTGATAGGCAATAATTGACGAGGAGAGGTTTCAGAGCCTAGATCTTCGAAACAGGATCGCTAGTTTCTCGGTATTCTATAGGATACACTTCGGCGAGTGTGCCACGGAATTGCTTGAATTAATTCCTCCCTCACAATTTTCCATCGGACAAGCAGACGTACGAGCTCAGGCCACCGATATATGGTGGAAATACCAACGAAGCATACGAAACGCTATGCTGGAAGCATACTTTACATACTTTTTCATACCTACCGCTGAAGAGTGGAACTCTTTACCGTCGTATGTTTTGCTGAAACATACGAACTAGGTGTCTTCAAGTCTCGCGTGTACAGGTATCTTCTAGGTAAGCGTGCTCCACCGTAGACTTCATTTCACCTGACATCAGGTGCAATACAGGTAAAACGCGAACCTATTCGATGGAAAAAAATATATTTTATGCTACTATTTTGTCTTTTTGTATCTCGCGCTAAATAAACATTTTCATTCTTTCTTTTTACACAAACTATTAGAAGGTTAGATAGGTCTCTGTACAATTTTTTTATACCACAAGAGCCCAAAATCAAGAAAAATACTGAATATTAAAAAAAATCATTTAAGTTATTTTTGAAGTTATACTCCTTTTGGCGCGTTAGGGAAAAATGTTGAGAGTAATTTTTTACGTAGCGCGCGCTTACCGTCACGAAAAGCCGACACCCTGAAGTTAGCTATTGTCAACAACCAAAAACTACGACACTTTTACTAAACATAAATTTCGATTATGCATTAATTACGCCACACCCAGAATGCACGTAAATATAGTATATATACATAAATAATAGTATTATTTTATGTTTACTATTCCTGGACTAGGACTATTTATTGAATTATATAAATTGAAGCCTGACGCAATCCTATTATGTCATTGATAGTTTAGAACTGGGAATTTTAACACAGTGTAGAAAGACTTGCGAAAAACATCAAGCATGATAAAAATAAGTAAATAAACGACAGTGACGAATGTAATTAGATAGATCAATAAGGAACTGTAGTCTCAATATTTATGCCTAAACTTTTCGGATAATTTTCTCGTTTATTCAAAGTTTTATTTCATGTCGGTTACATATTTTATTAGCAGTTACTTAAATATTAAGTCGTGAACTATGTAGGAGTCAACCATTTTGAGGAACGAAAATATTAGTCTTTAGGGATTCATTAGATACCACTGTAGCAAAATCGGAACAGTTATGAAACGTCCATCCGTCTGTTTTTGTATGGCATTGACTTTTTTTTGGACACTAGTGATACAAACTTTGTAGTGAAATCGTGAAAAAGACTAGGCGTGCTTGCCATACAAGTAAGTACCTACCTGACTAATGGTGAACCATTTTTTATCAAGCCACTGATTGTCGAAACATTTTTTTCAGTCAAAAGATGGGGATAAATTACCTCAAAAAGTCGTGAAAATTGTGCCTTTACTTACTTAAACATTCAAATGGGACAATGTGGTGAAAATTTAATGAGTTTAAAAAATAAGTTTAACGAAAATTCTTTTGAACAGTATTCGTTGAATAATTTTCTAAGGTAATCAACGAAAACCTTTAAGGAACTGTCGGGTACATTCCCAATTTTATTAATGAAAGTAAAAGTCTTCTATTCTATAACTAACGCCATTCTGTAATTTTATAAGTTGGAACTACGCAGAACGGATTTCTCAATAAGTATTTGTTTCCACTATTATCACCACGTTACAAGGCCAATGATAAATATGCAGATTCAAGGTCACTGGTCATCACATCTGTCTTATTTGTGTAACTTTAGTACCAGTCTCGTATACACGTTTTAACTGTTTGTTTTGAGGTAAATTCCTTGCAATTATTTATTTAAATTAAAATTTTTAAAAATCTTTCATTACTTGTATATTTATTGCAGGCCTTGTTAGCAATGGATTATTTTAGTGGTTGGTGTAAAAGTGATCGCGCATTGCACGGATGCACTGTAGTGGTGACTGGATGCAACACTGGTATCGGGAAAGAGACCGCGAAAGATTTATATGCAAGGGGTAAGTATCAGTAGACGATAGAAAAGCAGTGCTAATATTACCATCCCTAATCTATCGGTATATTGTTAAGGTCTTATTCATAGAGAGTTAGAGTAAGTACGAACGCTTCTTTATGGTTCTTAAAGAAGCGTACTTGCTCTAACTTTCTATGAAAAAAACGTTAGTCTTTAGCCACAGTTACAACAGGATCCTGAGGATAAATTACGTTAAAGATCAAAAGAAGAAGTAAACTGAGCACTTTAATGTTGGTTTGTTGGTTTTAAGTATGGTTTGTAAGGTTCCAAAGTCGTGCGGTACTACAAAAGTATAATGGGCTCAATAATAAAAGAACCCCATCACAGCAAAAATGATTGAATTGCAAATGAGTTTTATGATCAATGAAATGGGTTTTTGCACATGGAATTGGGTAAAAATGTAGTAGTATAATGTATAAACGGACTAATGTCGTAGAATGTATTTAGGTAGTTGTGAATAAATGACTCGAGTAAATAAAGTATTATTTAACTAAAACATAGACATAGAAGTAATGATTTATTTCAGACAATCTTAATCTTAGTGTGAAATAGTACTGATGATGTTTATAAACAATCATAACTATACACAGTTTGGGATATTCTAGGAGATAAATTATTGATAATATAATGTTAAATTTAAGGTGCTAAAGTTATAATGGCGTGTCGAGATGTAAACAAAGCAGTAGTAGCCAAAGCTGACATAGAAAAGGATAAAGAAAGCGTAAATGATAAAGGAGAAATCGTTATTGAAAAATTGGATTTATGCAGTTTCAAATCAGTAAAAGATTTTGCACTCAAATTGCTATCAAGAGAAGAAAAGATAAATATACTAATAAACAATGCAGGTGTAATGATGTGTCCAGAAAATAAAACTGAAGATGGATTTGAAACTCACATAGGTTCAAATCACTTCAGTCACGCGCTGCTAACTTTACTATTGCTCCCTAGAATGATAATAAGCGCACCTTCAAGGATATTGTTCGTCTCCTCGTATCTACATGAACGTAAGTAGTCTTATGCAAATCAAAAACTATATGGCTGTTCGTCGCCCTATTTGGGATGTCGAACTTTTGTTCGGAGCGACAAAATTTAAGGTTGTCATTTTGGTTTTTCAAGGTTTTAAGTACATTCGACCGAGTTGACATATCAAAAAAATAACTTCACACCCTTCATATTAGTGCATTAAATTCGGTAAAAAAAAATGTCGTTATCGTCGATTAGTTGCAAAAATCAGAAGTCTTTCCTTTGTTATTATTATTATATAAATTATTTTTTTAAGTCCTCAATCGCAACGCATGGCCGGGAGTTTGAAATAAAATAAATAAGTTATTATAAGACCAAAGAACCGCCAAGTAATGTACGCTTCGCTTCCTGCCCGGACGTAAACCTTTGACCTAGATAAATGAACCACACCGCACACGTGCCTTAATAACTGTGTGTGTCAATATCATACTGTTTTCAATTGTCAAACTTGCCCCTTTCTTTCAGTTACATTGAATAGAATTTTCTAATTTTCATTTTATTAATTCAGTTTTATTTTGCAAGA
This sequence comes from Dendrolimus pini, assembly GCA_949752895.1. Lineage (NCBI taxonomy): Eukaryota > Metazoa > Arthropoda > Insecta > Lepidoptera > Lasiocampidae > Dendrolimus > Dendrolimus pini. Next base: position 7,551,881 of record OX457129.1, on the reverse strand, counting down.
AAAAAAATTAAGACTTTGTTTTAGGATTTGAATTAGATTTAGAAGACATAAATTTTGATAAAACACCATACGACCCATACAAAGCATATTGTAGAAGTAAAGCTGCTAATATATTGTTTGCTAAAGCTTTAGCAAATAAATTAAAGGTGAGTATTTAGTATAATTTTTATTGTCTTTTGTCATATAAGTATGCCACTGGAATGTATATTCTTCTGTGTTTTGTTAGCAGTAACTGCATAGGTAATGTATGTATTTTCAAAGAAGGCAGTATCTGATATAAAAATTGCTAAGCCAAACTAAGCGTTTTACTGGGCAGTTTTTTTTTACTTTAAAACAGTGTGGACATGTTGCTAAATGGTGTAGGTAAATGGAATTGCAATTATACTCGTTCTTACTCAATTAATTATGTTATAATTTCAATAAATCTATTTCAGCGGAACATAGTTTGAACGAAAATTTTGCACACCTTACACCCTAAAGATAAAATGGGTTTCAAACTGAGGTTTTTAAATAGTTTTTATAAAACTCTTTTGAATTCGATAGTAAATTGATGATTGATTAACGCTTTTAGTATCGCAAATTATTCACTTGCCCTACCATCGATTCAATTTTGACATTTTGTATTTGTATGGAGCTTATGTCAAATTTTATTCGATAATAGGGCAAATTAACGGTCGTTAATATGTAGGAAACGGCCTTAAGTGAAGTGTTAACTTGTTTGAAGCAATAAAAAATAAAGATTACTTTCTATATTATGAATTAATATTAAATATATTTATACGTTATACGAACGTTATTCTAGGAGCACGACGTCACTAATGTAACCACTTACAGTCTCCATCCAGGAGTCATACGTACCGACATTGGTAGACATTTCGACAAAACCGTGTGGTACGGAGCATCGTGGGCTTTTAATAATTTATTGGGCCTGTTCTTAAAATCGCCACAATGTGGAGCGCAGACTAGCATCTACTGCGCGATTGATGAAGGTTGTGCTGCCGAAAGCGGACTGTATTACTGGTGATTGTTTCTCTTTCTTTTTTCGTTGCACATTCATACAAATCATTTATCAATAATGTAATAATATAAATAGACTGAGTCTATGTGAACCAAAACGTCAAATGAAGTGAACCATTTTTTTAACTTGTGTGCGTAAACTCAGGTAGTAATAGTAGTATATACCTGGTTTCCGTCTGTTGGGTAATGATAATGTATCCACTGCAAACTATTCCACCCTTGTCTCTACTGATACGATTATTTAATCATTTCTATTTATGTAACGTGCTGTGGCGGAATCGGTTTCCTATTCAAAAATCGGCTTATTTAAGCCGGCTTAAAGGGCCCATCCTTTCCAGGACACAGAGGCATCCAGTCAGTACTTCAAATGCAATGCAGGCTGCAATAACATTCACAGTCCTGCATTACGAGGCGGACTGCAATGCAAGACCGTGAATGGGCCCCTTAACTCTGAGATCTCGGCGTTCGATCCACCTATTCTGTCCGTCTGGGCCTATTAATATTCAACACTCATAAATTTAATTCTTATGAATTTATGATATAACTTTAAACCGGTCGAATGCTGTCGTACCACGCCCTGTAAATGGTTCCCCGGTGGCGTGAAACGAAAAGAAATACCAGGGAGTTAAAAAATTGTGAGGTGTTCTATAGTGTAAAGAATAAATATAACCAACCAGTGAGAGCTACTTTTTCTATATTTCAGTGACTGTGCTGTAAAGAAACCATCAAAACAATGCCAGAGTGACGACGAAGCAACAAAGTTATGGGAGATCACACTGAAGTCTATCAAAATAAACACCAAAACATATAATCCATTTGGACAATTAGATCCTACGAACGAATCTTTTATTCTGTAAATATACATTAAACAGTTAATCAAATCATTTAGTTCTTATTCAGAATACAGGTTTCTTTCTTTTTTAGCTAAATTTCCTAAAATTTTGGTTATTTTACGTGCAAGTGATTTGGTACCGCGATGCTTGAATAAACGCTTGACAGCATACGAGAATATGATCAAGCGCAAACCTGTACAATAAAAAAAAACAGCAGGTGATAAATTTATATGATGGTGATTTAACTTTTATTGGAGCTTTAGTACTTATCGCTAGTTTAAGTGAGAATTAATCGGACTAAGAATAAAGGATCTTGCTATAATAGTACATTATGGTACTAGTGTGTAACATTGGTGATTACCGCCGAGGCGCCATTGAGACTCGAGCCGTAGGCGAGGGTCTTAAGAGAGCCGAGGACGGTAATCATCAATACACACGTGTATCATACGACGTTTTTCAACACACTTGTCAATAAAATAACAACAAAAACTCATTTTATTTAGTAGATAACAGTTTTCCTATGTGCGCGCATTGCGATCGGCCACAGACTAAAGGGATGAGGTTTTTTTTTCCGCGCATAGGGTTTGCGCCTATTCTGCCACGTACAAAATGGGGAATTTAAAGTTCTCTTTTATTACAGAGAAAAATAAGTTATATATGAGTGACAGTTTTATTTATTAAACACGTACGAGTTAAAATTATCTATTTAAATAAGAAGTTGCATGAAATGAGCAAGCAATAGGAACATTAATTTATTTGTTCTATAGAACACGATCTTTTATTTTGAATAAAAAAATTTTTAAGAACAAAGCAACTCAACCAATAAAATTTAAAAAAATCTATAACTCACTAGTGAGTTATATTTTTTTTTAGTCACAGTTTGATTATGGGTGTCATTCTGTGCCTAATAGCGGTGACCATAGAGCCACTTTATGAGCAAGTGTGTTGAAAAACTTATTATTATTCGTCCAGTTACAGGATGACTAGACACTTCGAAGAATGAATCTCTCTTCTGTATTTTCCTTCGTCTAGTTAACGCTATAGTATTTTATACTCACTTGACTAAATTGATTTGTTGTTCTCGTCTATAGAAGTTTGGTAAAAAGACACTAAGTAAACCACTGCGAGAGGTAAAATCTAAATAAAAATTAAACACAATACTGGGGATTGTTAGATGGAACTTTATAAGTAGGGTTAACAGTTAATAAGAAAAAAAGTATTTTTTTGGTATTATCATCTTGTAAGAATAACTAAACTTACAATCCAAAAACATAAAATTTATTAAAACGTATCTTCCAACACTAACGTAGTTGGTTTTGCGTTCACTTCTTCTGATATTGTAATTTTTTGTACACTTTCCACTTTATGGTAGTGCTTATAATTATTTTTATTAAAATCACGAAATGCTCTGTGTTCAAACATATTATTGTCGTTGTGACGAAGAAGTTTGATTATTTTAGTACTATTAGCTAGTTTCTCGCAAAAGAAGGTAGCAGGAATATTACAATCTGAAGTCGTGAGCAACCCGCTTCGCCACATACCACCGCAACGCAACTCCATTTTGTTACCTTCGTCAACTTTGCATTTCAAATCCCAGTCTGTGTAACCAATATCTTCCAAGCGTTGCCCTGTTCACAAAGTCAAAAAAGTTTATAAAACAACTATTCTAATATTATTAAGCAATGGGAGCAATCATAGAAAGCAATATCTATAATACTGTTACGAGCTACAGGACTCGAATTAAAATGCCGTTGGAATTACTAAAGAATTTATTTAACAAACACGTATAAAACAGATACAAATATAACTAGATACAACCAGTACAAACTGCACGATTCAATAACACGCGCAAAGTCCGTCACTATATCGCTTATAGAATGTACATGTCTTGCTTTGATCGTGGTTCTAGCTAGACTGCCGATTTCTCCATTCAGCCAGCGTTGCCAGATGACCATGACAATTAACCACCAAATTTTTTTCAAAAATCCCCAAAAATAAGCTTTTTGAGAAAAAAACCCTCAAAATAGTTTTTACTTATTTTAAAGGAGAAAGAAAAAATCAAAACCACCGTCGTAGCGAAAACGTCACTAATGACGTCATCATTTTCCCTCATGGGGCGCTCACAACGACCCGTGTCAATAGGTGCGTTAAATAACCATTCCACTTGAGTTTACGATTGTGACGCTAGCAAATAAGTGAAACGGGAAAAACCGCAGTTGTGAACGTGATCATTGTCAGTCTCTAACGGAAAGTAGCCTATGGGATACGACGCATACGAGTAGAGACGGCATAATAAATAAATAACGTAAATGAACGAACGAATGAATTGGATTATTAAAATGAACTATTGAATTGAAGTATGATTCACTTGTAGAGTATAATTCTAAGATAAAGTAATAATACCGTATTGTGACTTAGATATAAAATCGAAATGTGTGCTGGGACACATATTAGAAGTGAAACTTCAACGGACAAGTGGAAAAACAAATCGCAACGGACAAGTGGAAAAACGAATAGCAACGGATAAGTGGCAAAACGAATCGCAACGGACAAGTGGAAAAACGAATGGCAACGGATAAGTGAAAAAACGAATCGCAACGGACAAGTGTAAAACGAATCGCAACGTACATACTTCATATTCAAGACTGCTTCAATACCTTAATATAACTTTTTGAATTATTCAATTCGGACATTCCATTCGAAAGATATCACGAGTTTAAAAATGTAAGAATTAGTGACGGTGACCACGTGACTGTGACATCTTTTCGTGAGCCAAAAATCCGTAAGACCCCCTCTATATAGAAGTTTCACTTCAATAATTAAAGTGATGAGAATTGTGCTTGTAGATGAATTATTGATACTTAAAATATCTCTCCAAAATTTCTCACAACAAAATATTTCCCCCCGAAAGTTCCCCCAAAGAATCTTCACCCCCGAATCTCCCCCCAGACGTCAAAAAAATCCCCGAATTTTCAGTGAAACCCCCCCATCTGGCAACACTGCATTCAGCCATTGCTGCACCGATACAATATGGCCGCCAGCCCGCATTGATCGGATTTCTTAGAATTCAGTTCGACACACCTGCCTAATGACTGCCATAAAACAAGTACACAATGTTTTTCTTAATAAAATTTTTTAAACACAAAGTAAACGAAAGAAGTCCAAATGCGGGAAAGGTAATAAACCAGGTTTATGGCAGGCAGGTGTGCATTCACTTTTTTGTCAGCATGTAACAATACAATCCTAAATAAATTTACTTATAAATGCAAATGCGAGTTTGTAACGCTTGCATCCCTTACCTACTTAACGGATCATCAAGAAATTTTGCATGCACGTTGTCAGGGGTATACAAAAGGACATAGGGTAAATTTTATCCTGAAAGTAAGTACTGTTCCCGAGGGATAGACGAATGTAACCAAAAATGGCGCTCCGATCACGGTTAATTGGAGCCACCGTTGCAATTCACTAACAAATTCATCGTCATGGTAACGCGAAATACTTTAATATGTTGCTCTCATGGATAATTCCACCTTTGCTAGATGGTGTAACCGATATTCAACAATAGGTGTTTTGAATTAAAAATCACTTTTGAAATTTCTAACACTCAAAACATTAATGAATGAATGAGTGATAAAATCTTCATCACCGCGAGCGAAGCTACAGGCAAGTTTTAGTATAATATAATAGGTAAAGCGATGCTAAGACAAAAACCGACAATACTGATATAAATAACATAGGACCCTATGACAAGTATACATACAATATATTCAGATGCTTACGTACGACGAACTCATAAACTGCATCAAAGTTCAGAATTACTTTGAAATGATTTTTTTAAATAAGTATGCAAACTTTTTAGATTAAATTATATAAATATGGAGAGACTGGCTCTTAATCTCAAAAAAAGGAAAATTTAAAAATAGAACTGCAGTAAAACAAATTAATATATCCGGGAAAAGAAAATTTACTCGTAGTATCAGATTTGCGTGTTATTTATAGCAAAGTTTTAAATTGATTCTCATTGATTTTTTATTCTTTTGTCAATTGAATTATTGTTACCAGCAGAATTGTTGGGTTAGTTTTTTAACTCATCGAGAGTTTTTGAACCATAATATGGATACTTCGTCCGAACAAGCGGCTCAAATTGTAGCATTGGTGCGGGAGGGCTTGGATCAACGAATGATTGGTAGAAATTTAAATTTAAACCAGTCTACGGTTTCTAGAATATACAGAAGGTTTGTGGAGACAGGTTCTTACAGAAGGAGACGTGGTGCAGGCTGGACTCGAGCAACCACGGGTCGTGATGACCGATTTATTGTTACAACTTCCCTGCGTGAGTGCACGAACAATAAGAAGAATGTTAAAGGAAGCGGATATCACCCCTTTTAGACCAGCAAATGGTCCAAAGTTGTCTGTAGCTCACAGACAAGCTCGCTTAAGATTTGCACGTGATCACCTGAATTGGACAGAAGAGCAATGGACCTCCGTATTGTTCACGGACGAGTGTAGGACATGTTTATATGGTGCAGATGGTCGCAGAAGAGTCTATCGTCGACGTGGGGAGCGATATGCTCAAAGTTGCATTGAGGAGCGTGTTCCTTTTGGAGGCGGTTCGTGTATGGTCTGGGGTGGCATATCGATGAACGGGCGAACAGAACTTGTGTTCATAGACATCAAAACGGTAATAGAGGGGGTTTGACTGCACATCGCTACATAACAGAGATCTTAGAAGATCACGTGGTGCCTTACATGGGATTCATAGGTGAAAATTTTACTTTAATAATGCCCGGCCGCACGCTACTGCACAAGTTCGACAATATTGCGAAGAGGTTGGGATACGTACAATGAATTGGCCAGCACGCAGCCCGGATCTTAACCCCATTGAGCATGTTTGGGACAATTTAAAAAGAGCTGTATATGCGAGAAACCCTTTGCCCACGACAGTGGCAGCACTAAGAACAGCACTTTCAGAAGAATGGGACAATATTCCGCAAGATCTTTTAATAACCCTAATAAAATCTATGCGGAACCGATTAGAATCCGTAATAAGGGCACGTGGAGGTAATACACCTTATTAAAACATAAATAAACCCTTGCATAAAGTTTGTGTCTATTGTTAAAACCAATTTTTTAATTAAACCAATTTTCCTTAAATTTCTGTTTTTTCTTCAAAAAAAGTCTTAAGGTCCTTTCCAGTACACAAACTTAAACTTAAGGATATGACCCTACACTGTTTTAAAGTTCACGAACCAATCTAGAGGTTCCAATTTAAATCTGTATAGAAAGTTTGCATACTTGGTTAAAATATTTATTTCAAAGTCGTCTATTACTTTGATGCAGTTTATGAGTCCGTCAGTGTATGTATGCATAAGTATTGATCCAGAGTATACAAACTTATGCTAATACTGCACCCTCTATGGAATTTTCAACGACGTAGGTTATCTCATTGAATAAAACCATTTTCATGATTTTCTATGAAAATGGTATAAATATAAAATTTATTTATTTAGAAGATAAATAGAGAATACTAGTTTTCCCCGCGACCATGCCGCGTTAACCCTTATCGTGGCAAGATTGCTTTTTTGAAGAAAAAAAAATGTATATAGGTAGCTTCTTTGGGCTATAAAAAACATCAAAAAAATAAATAAAAAAATCGTGGTATGAAAATTTCGGAAAAACGAGATGTATACTATTCTATACATTGCTACACGTACAGTGATTGTCGCATTTTTAAGAATGTATATTATGATATACATTGCCATGTTTAGGGAGAGTTGGAATATTACTGGTAGTTTTTAACATACATCAAAAGCTTATTGTAAATAACATGATTTTAAATCAAAATAACTGTCTTGATGGAAGTAAAAATGTTTAATAAAATAAATCTTCCTTGAACTTTTTTTTACAAAATAATCGTAATATAATTCAGAGACCCTATTGCTTGCGGTGGTACTCCAAAAACAATTTTGATTCTTCAAATAACAAAGAGGAACCTTACATTTTGTTCATATCGTACTAGCCTGGTCAGCTTTGCAGTACTTGCACCTCTGATATCCGGTTATTTGCGGCCAATGGTCATATTCGTCATACCGGACATCATCGCATGGTCGTTCAGATACCAGTTTTTTAATTCTTCGTTTGTCGGGAAATGTGTCTAAATTTTTCACTTAAACGTTTCGACCTCGTTTCAGTAGGCTGCTGTAGATATCATACCTTAAAAATTTTAGGCGATCCTGCTTTCTAGTGGTATTGGTCATTTTGTTATATCTCCGACGTAAAAGCCGAGCGTTGTTGAAGCATAAATCCAAAAGTTGCGAGAAAATATTCATATACCACCTGTGCGATCTTATTCCAGTGCGATATAATGCAATCAGCATGTCTGCCAAATCAATCAACACCTCCCATGTGACGATTATAGGCGACAGGCGTGGATGCAAGTGGTTGATTTGAAGGCAAAGATTGCAAAGATGAAATTGAGGGTAGATCGAAAAGAATAGAAAACTTTTTGCTGATCCAATCATTCCAGCTTCATCACCGCTTCTAGCTTCGTCACTTGTGTCAGAGTCTGCATTCTTTTCAGGCACCAAGAATAAAATAGCTCTTTTATTCATAGCAGTCTAAAATCAAAGCAAAAGAAACATGCAAAAAAACCATCACCATAGTAAAGCCAAGCCATGTTGTATTATAGATTTTTTTTGTGGGAATCGAACCCACAATTTTGTGTGTCGCTTTCTACAACCACTATACCAACGAGGCAGTCAAACCTCAGTACAGCTGTCTTTTAAATTGTAATAAAATTGGTTTAGTATATAAGACAGACATACTTGCATTATAAATTTTATAGTAAAGTCCAAAAAATATTGATTCCGTGAAGTTAGCAATGTATATTATTCTATACACCACCAACGAAAGGTAAATTACTGCAACTGCGGCATTGTATAGTATAATATACGTTAGTAAAAAGCACGAAAAAAACAAGCTAACTCTCATAGCGACATCAGCATATATATACAAATGTGTAAGAACAAACATTTAGGCATGTGTATTTTATAAAAAAAAATAGATATTTAGGGGTACAACGTAAAAATAAAATAAAACTTACCTTAGATAAACCTGAGCGGCGCACCTTGACGGTTATTTTTCACAACTGATTTAAAATTATGACAGCTAAACTACTAATTTTATTTTTGAAGTATAAATAAACGTCTAGTAATGTCATGTGTTTAATAAAACTTAGTTAAAAATATTTTATAGTGATCGTATATTTTTATGAAGTTGTATGTATGGTATACTATACAAAAAGAAGATAAGGGTTCTATAAGTTAGCACCTATATAAATATTAGTTACAGTAAGTATCCACTACCTACGTATCTACAGTAAGTACTTTTAGATAGTTTTAAATAATATATATTAATAATAATAGTTTTAGAAATAAGTTATTTTATACTTTTTAGTTTTTGAAGTCGGTTTCTTTTTTGTTATTTTTTAGTGTCTAGCTATGTATCGGTAGACCTATTATAAGGTGCCACGCTCCTTAAAAAAATATAGGTCCCAAGAAACGGGAAAAAAATTTCGTAAAATGAAAACTACTGGGCCAAAGTAGGTTAAATTTTTAGGGGACCAAATGGCAGCTATTCCGCGTCGAACGAAAAAAGAATCACGTAAATCGGATCATAACTCTCAGAGTGATCGGTGTACATATGGAACGGTATGGAATTTTTTTCATAAAATGAAAACTACTGGGCCATACTATGTCAAATTTTTAGGGGACCAAATGGCAGCTATTCCACGTCGAACAAAAAAAGAATCACGTAAATCGGATGATAAATCTCGGAGTAATCGGTGAACATACATAAAAAAAAGATCCGGACGAATTGAGAACCTCCTCCTTTTTTTGAAGTCGGTTAATAATCCTTTTTATATATATTAGACCTATATCTATATCTTCACTATTTCTTGTACAATTCACTACAATAACAAATCAATGAATTCCGTAAAGTCTAAACAGCTGCCCAGCAAAACTAGAGATGAGTCGAAGCCAACCTGATTTATTTTGAAGTATTGAATGATTTGTTTCCTATGACAACGTATTTTTGTTAGTGAATTGAAAAACGCGATCGCAGCGCCATCTATTTAGCTATTCTGTTTACTTCATGGAAACGAGATCATTTATTGGGATAAAATGTATCCTAAGCGTGAACTCGGGTTTTAAGAACTATGTTGAGTTTCATTCATATCGTAAACGTATACGAATGCAATTTTCAAAAAGATGCGTCGCAGCGCTATCTTTTTCGCTATTTTCCTCTATCCCACAGAAACCACGTCATTTATCGGGATAAAAATTATTATCCTAAGTTACGCTCCAGGTTATAATCTAGCTCTGTGTCGAGTTTTCTTTAAATCCATTCAGTAGTGTTCACGCGATGCTCTAACAGACAAACAGATAGACGGACAAAAATTGTATTTTCAGAATCTGTTGGTCCTATAAGCCCCTGATTTATTTCACATTTTTAAACGCATTGTACAAGCTCGAAACATTTACAAATTTATATTTATACTAGCTGTCCCGGCAGACGTTGTCCTGCCCTGAAGAAATAAAATTTAGCACCCAATTGCAGCGCCATCTATAGGGTCCATTAAGATGTAAGCTATCCTATCTTTCAAGTTGGATCAAACTGCACACGGTGTGCAAATTTGATTAAAATCGGTTAAGTAGTTTAGGAGTCCATCGCGGACAAACAACGTGACACGTAATTTATATATATTAAGATTTATAGTACTAGCTGTGACTGTGACATCGTCCGCATGGAATTTGTTTTCAAAACTCCCCAATTTTAAAACATTCTTCATTAGTGCTACGCTCCTATTGGTCGTAGCGTGATGATATATAGCCTATAGCCTTCCTCGGTACATGGGCTATCTAATACTGAAAGAATTTTTCAAATAAGACCAGTAGTCCAGAGATTAGCGCGATCAATCAAACTAACAAATTCTTCAACTTTATATATTAGTATAAGATAGATAGATGACCTTTTAAGATAATTAATTAGAAATGTGCTTTCATTATCCTATTTATACAATCTTAACCTACGTTTCCAATTAAAATTAGGGTTAAACTTTTTCACAATCTAAAACGTCAGACATATTATACCTCAATGGTCACATTTTACCGAATCTTAAAATTTGGTACTAAAATCCACATGCATTAATTAAGAGTAAAATGGCATGCCGAACACAGGCTTTTACGAGGACTTCACCGTTACATTTACCATTACTTATACAATTGTATTATCATAAAAGGAATTACCATGAATAGTCCTATAATGATGACGTTGAAACAAATCATTGAACCCTAGAAAAGCCATGTCGGTTATCGGCATTCGTTTTTCTGTCACGTTCTTGAACAGACTTCTTATGTGTTGTGCTTCAGCTCTGCTATTGATGACGGCGAGGTGTCCCCCGGCCGAAAGGCAGGTGGCATACGCCGTGAACCATATTTGAGGCTCATCATGTGTTAGATAGCAGGAACCGTTTGGTCCCAGAGTCCATTCTAAATCGAAGAATTATCAATCAGTAACACGCCAACTCACTCACAAAAACAAGTTAACATCAATTTAAAAAAAAAGTTTAATTTTAGATATTAAAATTGTTACGTCAGTCACACGTGCTTGGTGTCTTGCGATAGGGGCTAGTCCCAGATCCCAGTGCGGAACCTATGCAAGCATTATTTCTCTGTAATTTTTAGACAATGAAGTGTTTTTTTTTCGTTTGCCATGGGTATAGGCAGAGAACATACATCGCCACTCGCGACGACCCTGACAAAGTTTCGCTTCATCTACTTTCATTAACCTCTTCATATATGCACATTTATTTGAAAGCCGTTTTACCTGGCCTCTCTTTAACACTTCTGCTATTTGATCATGGTGCACGTCGATAAGGAAACTACTGGGACTTCAAACGCTTACGGCAACTAGCTACTACTAGTTAACAACTAGCTGACTAGAATTCAGGAGTAAAAACTGAGTTTTACAAATAACTTACTTGGGTCATAAGTGCTACACTCTTGGTAATATTTGATACGTTTCGCGCTGATTTTGCAAATAAATGGCAAATTATTGCCGCACGGATGTACGAACAGCCTCCCAGATCGTCTCATAGCTACGCAACGACCACCGCCGTACTTCGGCTCCTGATTCTCCCAGAGCAAATTCAAAATCGATCCTAGTATCTGTTTACCTGAATAAACTTTTATTTGTACAATAATCTTCATCATTAATAATCGGCTGACAAAACAAAATATTGGACATACTCAAGCCATGTGAGTTACGCTTGTGTTACAGTGTTATGGGTTATTATGCAATTGGTGACCGTTGGACTCGGTTCCAGATATGAATTTGAAGCAGACTCCAGACACCCAAATCACGGGCTAGAGGTAAATGCGCAAACGAGCCCATAGCCCGGACAAGGGACGTTCGAGAATCGGCTACAGCGGTTTTAGTTATTTGTGATGAGATATTGTTTTTAATAGTTAATGACGTTACACATTGTGTATACAGATCACGTATGTATATAATTATGTACTTATCATATGGATATTCTTTAACGGCTTTCTTTTTAATTCTATAAATAGATACATTGTGCTACAGTCAATATCTTTAACTTTATAGCACGTATGGCCCCAGGCTTTAGAAGAAACAGCATTCCTTTTGTTTCCCTTACTAGTTCTTATCCAAATTTTATTGTATAATTTATATAAGTGCAACCGTCAATAAACATATCGAATAAATGAATACATGATGTCAATATTACCGACTTTATATTTAAGTTTTTATTCAACTTTAACTACCTTTGAGAATATGGACCTTCCTACCCACCTACCTGATATCGTATCGAAATTTCTCTCTGAATATAAATCGTGTATGCCAACAAATATGCCCTCATATTTGTTCAATATATCGGCAATAAGTAAAGGCATGGCGTCTGCCTCGTCCAGGGAGCCTGGCACCATGAGTTCAGCACCCTCAGCTTCACATCTGACACGGGCGTCTGCCCACACCGACGCTGTGTGATGCAGTTTGTAGAACGTGTTAAATGCTTTCTCATATCTGTAGTCTTCTCTGTATTGTGGCCGTTGGGATGCTGGTAAAAAAGTATATGTAGTTATACTAAGAAGTTCTTCTAACTTAAACATGTGTCTCTAGGGCTTTTTTACTCGTAATTGGGTAATTGCAAGTGAGAGAGGTACGAGAGTGAGATATAATTTGTAAAGACCAAACCGCGAGCATGCACCGGATATAATTAAATGCCGAAAAGTGATGATTTATTGTGGAAGAAAGTTTTTGAACCGCAATCTAGCTAAGCCTCTAACGTCTTGTATCTTTGTGTTGCTAAAGCTCTTATCACCATGAAAAGAGGAACGAAACGGTATATCTATCATTTTTATCCAAGATGGATTTCACGGATCGGTTGTTTTTGTACAAGGTTTCCTCACAAAATCGATACTCGATGCTGTGATATTGAAATCCGCGTCATTGTAATGAGATAAAACTATCACGTCTAATTATATTAGTAGGGATTCTACTAATATTATAAATGTGAATGTAAGTTTGTTTGTTACGCTTTCACGTGAAAACTACTCAACTCAACCGATCATCATGAAACTTTGTACACATATTCTTGAAGATATTAGAAGTAACATAGGATACTTATTATGAAAAAAAATCCACGCGGACGAAGTAGCGGGCAGAGGCTAGTAACATATAAAGGACGGATAAGTACTTACTAACTAAATATAAACAACAAAAGTAAGAAAAAACTTTCAACAGTAAATAAACTAAAACATTCATTATCCTCCACTTAACTCTTTACACATTCATATTTTCTCCATTCACACTTCTTCCACGTGCGTCTTTCACGCGACACTCGATTAATCAACGTCGTATCGTATACCGGAAAATTATTTTGCAGTTTATTGGTTGCGGAGTCAGGTCAAAAATAATACAAAGTAATTAGATTTCAAGATTTTATTCTCCTCAAACTTGTTGTATTTAATTTGAATCTGCATACTGTCGGACAAAGGGAGAGATTACTTGTTGCACTCCGAGTTATAAACGTACAATTAAAGACTGATTTACATTGTTCCATTTACTGACTTGGAAAGTGGACCGACTGAAAACTATTCAATCGGGAAAATTAAAGTCAGCACTGATTTAGTAGCGCTGTACTGACTTCAAATCAATTTACACAATGCCAATATAAAGTCAAGTCAGTGGTTTTCTTCGAATTTGGAGTCAGTAGCTAGATGAATGCAAATAAGTTTTAAGAAATTAATCAAAACTATCCCAAGGCAAAAAAGCTATTTGGTTTAAAGGATGTTTAATGGTTGGTTATTCTAACGCTTTGAATTTTTATAAAAGCTCATAGTGAAAATATATGACTATAATAAAGATTGAATATAAAATTCATAGAGGCAAAAGGCCATTTTGTTTCAAATGACATTTCAAAAATATATCAGAAGACTATATAAAGATCCAAATGAGTCAAAAATGCTAATGAAGAAATTTGAAACCGTGCCGTATTTGAAGAAAAATTTGTAGATTAATTTTATATTTTCGAACGTAGTAAAAATAATCAAATTAAACCAAATAGTAGTATTTTAAGCATTTGGACGAGCATGTCGGTGAGTTATGTCGTAAACGAACGTCACGTCGTCGTTGTTTGTTCCTGTCTGAAACGGCCCTAGGGTTTAGTGTTATAATAATATCGACTTGATTTTTGGAAAAAGTGCTTTGAGTTTCATATTGTGAACATAAAGCACTTTTTCCTATGTTATGAACTTCATAACAAAGTTTTTTTCCATGTTTATAACATAAAAAAATGTTTTTTAAATTAGTGTTGTGCGATTATATTTTCACATTTAGGCCCGTATGGTGAAACAACGCTGAAGGCTGACCGCGCTCGTGTATCCCGTTGAATCTCACGGGGCGAGGCGGCCAATCAAGGTCGTTAAATCTTTTGCGTTGTTTTTTTATGCTTAGCTAGATCTTTCTGGATGCCATGACGTGGCCACCTACTCTATTTTGCAGGCTTAAAGTTAATAAGTCTCGATGAGATTATGATATACGACATTATGTTTCTTCCATTTACTGTAGTTTTTTGAAGTCGAAAACTGTTTATATTATTTTTGTCAATATCTATGACAAAAATAAAATATCGCTTCTTTGCTCTTTGTTGCTTAAAAGCAACTGATTCATATTTTCATTTAATTACTTATGGTTAAACGTCACAATCAATTTTCATACTATATAAACATTTAAATAAGTATTAAAACTAATAAACATTTGCAAAGATTCGTCTAGTCGTAAAAGTAAAAGTTGTGTAAAAGTAGAATTACCTGTTTCAACAGAATTCAAAATTAATTTGGTCGCAAAGTAATGAAAAATATGAAATTAATGGCTTTGAATGATTTAATGTTAAACTAACATGATTCAATTTGGTTGCTATAACCGAATTGAAAACAGAAATGAATTGTACAATATCATAATATTTTCTTCAGTTTTCGCGACTTGTATACATAATAAAACTACGTTTTAACGGTTTTAAGCGCGGTAATGTATTTGGTTTTGGTTACTGCGACGTGTCGGCCGCCTTTCAGTGACCGTGGTCACGGAAAATCGTTAAAACGTAGTTTTATTTTGTACAGTATCACCTAATTAGAGTGAATTAATTAACACACTACATTAGCAAATGACGCCATAGGCCATACACAAGACATTTTCTTTCGCTACTTGAAAAGTTATTTTTCAGGAAAATTAGTTAATAATAATCAAAAATTTCAATAACCTTTTTTAATTTAAAATGTTCTAAAAATTGTAAATATTTTATTATTTACAACTTCTGACCTCTGACAACTTATACTCCCGTAGGATTTCCTGGCTTTATCAGAGTACATTTTTTGGGCGAGCGTCCTTCATAATAATTTCTGTCTTATAAACAAAAATATTTGTTATTAAAATTTTGTTTAATTTTAATATAGGTACAAGATATTATTTAGTATGAAAAGTGAAACCTTAACAACTACAACAGTAGATGGATTAAAATACATCTCTTTTGTAGATATTTACATAAATGCCTGTATACGAACAATACATTAACTACTAGGTAGTACTGAAAATTCCTAAGATAAAAACGCACTACAACAAATACCATTCATTTCTAATTACAATTTAAATAATAAATAAACTTAAAAACAGTATTGTACAATTTTAGTGACTAATTAAGGTGAGCGTACATTTCTATTCCTTCTTCACGTCATTCAAATACATATTGAAAAGTTTTTATTCCCAATAGGTTCCACTAGAGAACACTTTTTGAAGGTTATACATATAAGTTAAAATTTAATTTTACTTCCTATTCTGTGTACAACGCTTCGCAAGCTGTTAATGCTGTAAGGAGGAGAAGCAGCAAGAAACTCCCCAGCAACACGCCTAGCTACAGTTGTTTTTCTTTATATTATGTGTTCTATTTATATCTAAGTTCTTTTTTTATAAGTTTTATACAGAAGTATGTTACGTTAGTATGTATTGTTGAGACGTAGTACGTCATAGGGTAAGATCCCAAATCTGATATTACAATATTGTAATAATGATCGCACAATGGCTTCATAATCGCACCATGGTAGTTGCTTTTGCATACCGAAACTATACTAGGGCCAAAGAGACCAGATACAAAAGGTCATTCACCTAAAAACTACTGTGGAGCTGACAATCTATTATCTATCTCTTTCCATCTCGTGTATTTGTCGTAATTTGTCTGTCTTTGTCGTAAGATCAAGACGGGTTCGCCAACATTCGGGCGCCATTTTATAGTAAGAGTTACTGTTTTTAGTTCATTCCGTTTTTAATAATAGTGTTCTTCATTCCGTTTTTAATCAATAAATAATTTATTATACATGTTACAGATTCTGATTCTACAGACTCAGAACAATCGGCGTCAGGCTGAATAAACAATGATTTCTTTAAAAAAATGTTTCACTTTTATCCTCATTTCCATAAACATTATTATTATTCTCATTTCAACTCAATTTCTTTATATTAATTGTTACCTTTTTAGAATAACATATTAATAAATAAATTGTCTACTAAAATATATAATACAACTTTCAAAAAGTTACGCACCCCTGTATTTTCTAATGACCTTGCATTGGTTTTGTTTACATTTGGTATCGCTTCTCGTTGGCCCTACTATAGAAAACGCAACCACTACGACCTAGACATTACACTAAGCAGCTATTAATATGTTAGTGTTGCTGGAACGTGTGTTACAGCTTCTTCTTCTTAAACAACAATAACATGTTCTGAAGCAGTGTTCGTAGAATATGAAGTATACTTAATTTTTTACTTATATGTAGGATAAACTATAGGTACAATTGTTTGCACTCCATCCAATGATTGGTACCCAATTAATTCGAGATTATAAAAATGTTATTTTTTTATTTTATACTCATACAATAATCATCGTCTTTGTCCCGATTAGGCCTCATTATCTCAAAGCACGTTTTAATTTATTTTGTGCTTCCATAGTTTACGCCCTTCTACTAAACAACCCTGCGCTTTGCATAGTTCAACTTTCGAAAATTAAATCGTCAAGGCTGTACAGCTTCGAAAAGCGTTACCTGTTGCTATCAGACAAATAAAATCGCTAGATATTTAATAAGAAAATATTACCTGTCGTTGAAATACAATATTTGAATGTATGTATATATTTATCTATAAACATTTTTATAGAGATGTATTTGTATGTTATGTATATTAAGTGTAACAATGTATTTATATTCTATTTTTTTTAATAGTCACAAAACAATTATAAAATTAAATGTAATCGAATACAGTAAGAGAAAACTTAATTTATTTGTAGTGTATTCTACCCATAGTCACTCAAGACTATAAGTAGAATACTGAGCCTAGACCACCGTCTTCTATGGGTCAGGTGCCCAGAAGGCTGGCTACGTTTCCTTGCTGGATAGCCATGCTGATCCGTTGCTCGAGGTAAGAATCAGCCCTCTGATCACCTGAAGATTGTTTTGATAAATTTTGGTAGAGGCTCATGGCCTCAGGACCGTGGGTCCACGCGTCTCGACAGCAAACGGCACAAACACATAACTCTCACTGAGGATTGCATATGTGCGCCACTTGAGTGATTCAGCTGTTTCCGCCGCCGAACTGGTTGATCTAGACGTGTTTGGTAAATGGGATGCGGCCAACGTGTCTACGTAGTGTATATTAAGTATATATTATCTATTTAATATATACAACTCCCGTAATATTATATTTGTGTATTTATCACTTAATTGTAATTAGTCGTACCGAGTCCGTTATGTATTATCTATACTACCACCGCTACTATAAACGCAATTCATTCCTGGGGTTGTCTAGAATAAATATCTTTTTAGCAATAAGATCGCTCTTTCTGCATAATTAGATTCATTTTAGTCTAGGTTTTTTCGTATTGGTGTACAATAAAGAGTTATCTATCTATCTAATAATATCATAATTAGCATTGTATGGCTACAAAATAAAATAATAATAAGGTTTCTCAATGTTTTGAATAAAATGACTGGTCTCCTATTATATAGACTTCTGAATGTATGCTCACCTATTCAATGTCAATAAATATGTTTGTACTTGAGTGTAATACTGGGTTTGAGTGCAGCAAAGTCGAAACAAAACTGCAATTTAAGCTTTAAGCTATTATTATTAGGGCTTTTTGCAAAGTGACAAAAACAATAATAATAACAATCCTTCATACTTTGTATGACGGGGAACATGATCTAATTCAACTATATACACACATTCAACAGGAATATAAATAAAATATAAAAAAAACAACAAACTGATTCAACATGCCATTTGCTATAGAACACAAAACACAGCCTGACTAGGAATATAAGATTTGTCTAAATATTTCATATGAAGCATTTATTATACCCCAACTTAGAAATGCGCGTGTTATATTCAAAAGGGCGCCGTGATAAAAATTGGAAAATTTCAATCCTCGCTTGCGTAAAATATACCTAAATTCATATAATATTGTTCTATGAGGCCCTCCAAGCTCACACTGCATAGCAATTTTTATTACGTTCAATGGATAATAGACTGTGCTTAGAAAAGCACCTATAGTAGCACCAGATAAGAAATTCTGAACACTTTGATAGAACACTTTCTCATGGGTTGGCATACGCAATTTTATTTCATCCCTTATTATAAAGAACATAGCATTTGAAGGGCCATTTCTAAGCAGTATTGGTGTTAGTCCTCGATAGAACTCTTTTATGCCGTAATGCCTGGCAATATGCCGTGCCGCGTGTGCCGTGTTCCTAAATTTTAAATGATACTTTGGATGTATGAGCAATGTTTGTATCCTTTCAAAAGGCATAAGAGTTGCTTCGACACATCCAGCTACAACGCCAGCTGTAGTTTTCGCTATATAAGGATTAACTTTCCTCCGTTGCAGTGGTTGGAGACATTCATCATAAATACCAAACATAACAGACATTGATAGTGACCTCTGCATCAAAGGGGGCAACATTCCCCTATATAGGTATGTCAAGCCTTCCTTCTGCAGCTGGTTTAATGCAAATGTAGTTTCCACACCATGCATCATCTGAAATAAATAATAATATATGAAAAGAAATTATATTTATGTATGAAAGTTAAAGTTGCTATTTTCTTTATGTAAAACATGGAGATACTATCTTACAATTTATCTGCAATGCCACAGATTTGGCACTTCCAGTGTATGTGGGACAGCATTAACATATCAATATGCAACTCCCTTTTGTATCATACAAGAACAAGTCACACTTATATGTTGACTAATTGATAAGTCTTAATAGTTCTTATAGTATAATTAAATATGTATGTATTAATAAATAATTCTCACATTAAAAAAAATATATAATCTTTGCAAAATATTCATATAATTCAAAAATATGATTACTAATATATTAACATAAATGAGACATACAACGATAAGTGTAATCTTTACTTAAGGAAGGTATACCAAGTAAATGTAAATCATATAATTCTGTGACTAATAATAACACATAATATGAAAGTTTAATGTAAACAACATTCAGATCATGATAACTGATCATTAGTAGTAGACAATTAAACTAATCAATATATTGTAGATTAGACAATATTAATTAGCATTATCATCCCAGCATTAAGTTAAGGAACATAAGTTTCAGAGCAAGTTTTAATACATTATCTTCTGTATTTGACTTGGGTCTGATGATGAAATGCCAATTTTTTGACCAATCTTAAGTGTCCCCAGATTAGAGAAAAAGGAATGAAGCCATGTATTCTGTGGCTGTAAATGATTACTGGGTTATAAGTGCTATTGCCTGCTATATTAGCACTCCCAACTCATTGAAGTGATAAAAAAGAAACATGAGCTGCCATATTGAAATTTTATATGAATTAATGCTGCTAGTTCTAAAAAGTTGCTTATTTGTTAATGGTGTTATTTAATACTCTACACATTTGGCCATAATAAATCACTATAACATCAACAATTGCAAAAAACCTTTCCCTGACATAAAATTCTACACAATTTTTTTATGACAAAAAGATAACATTGAATAAATAATACACAAAGAGCTTTTCTGACCCAACAAACTATCAGAGATTGGTTTTGTTCGGTATAAAATAATAATGAGTTAAAACTTTAAATTTATTTTCAATCTTACTTGTTATCCAGTTGAAAAAAGATTTCATATATAAAAACATAAGTTAGACTTCTTAAAAGTTGTATGGGACAAGATTTTTGTCAGAATTAAAAAACCGGATCAATAGGCATCAAAAAAAATATGTGATCAAAGTTTCACAAAAAGTTATGGATAGTCTCCTGAGACCACTTGCAAGTAGCTGCAAGAGTTAAGGTACTGCCCTGCTTAAGTTTCCACCCTTTATAAAGCATTACCTGTCGAAAAATGAGTTTGTTCAGAGGGTAGCTAATAAGTATATTGCAGAAAGCAGACCCTCCTCCACAAACAAACTCTTTCCAATGATCTGGAATGTCTGGAGAGGGCATTGGTACAGCTGTTCCTGCATCACTAAGGCAACTGTGTTCCAAGAGCTGGCGTTCCGACATGTCTTGCTGTTTGCCATCACATGACATTATTTTTGATGGCCCATTATTCTGAAAAATTATGTATTCCATATTTAAAAAACCTATATGTAACATTTTAAAAAATATAGTCAATAAATAACATTATATGAATAAATTCTACAATAAAATGTCATATAAATAAGTAGTGTAAGTGTTACACAGGAGAAATTTAAAAATTGTTGAATGGGCTCGATTTTCCTTGATTAATTTTTGTACCTGTACCCATTACTTTAGCCTTGTTGCCATCATTATTGAGCAAGTTTGGTTAGGAGAAGATTCTAAAAAATTAAAAAGATTTCAGAATAAATGTGCTTCGAGTAAAGGTTTTTTATACTTGCCTACATAGGGAAGAAAATTCACATTTTCTTTGTAGCTTGGATCTAATATAATTGTGTTATATCAATTCATAATAAAAATATTCTAATAAAACCTACTAAATTGTGATACACAAATTACAGGGGCAATAAATTACTTACAAATTAGGTAGTAACTACAGCTGGCTATTGTAATGCCTTCATTAAAAGTCAATTTCTATATTAACTACTTCCGAATTATTGCAAAACCACAATATATCAGTTTATGTAAAATTAACCAAACTGAGCCAAACTCCTGACAAAGGTACAGACCTGCACTCCATATATTCAATATACTCTATGGACCTGCAGAAAAAACCACAACCAGCAAAAAAATGACTTTGACATTTGCTTATATATATTTTTTTAGAGTTAGCCACAAAGGCAGACAAAGGAATCTTAGTCCATACAGCCAAGTCTGATAAAATAAGTATAAATCTTCGTATAGTAGCGCAGTTGTATTGTAGGCTACAACCCACGCCATTCAACGGAGTTCTTGTGAAAACTTGAAAGGCCACATTTGACTATACAAGACTACAATTCCAGTCAGACTATAAGCAAATGTCAAGCTGTTTTTGGCGGGAACTGAAAGGGGACGTTGCGCTGTGCAGTTTTATTTTCTAAAAATGTGTAAAAATACTCTAAAATGAACAATAGTTGTAGGATATTGTTAGTTTTTGAGTAGCAATTATGTGTTTTTGTAAAAAATGTGAACTGGCTAGTCAGATGTGGCCTTTCAAGTTTGGCTGAGTCTATCTTTTCGTTATTCTGGCGATATTTACCAAAGAACAGCCAAAATGGTTCGTTTAGTTTCTTTTACTAAAATAATTGTTTTGTTAATTATCACAAGGTATCGCTATTGCTTACAAATTTATAGTCATTATTATTAAAATAATTCCCATAGGTTATGTTGAAGATATGCACGCATGTCGTAAATTGAGCAACCTGATACGTCATGTCATATGTGTCATGCGTTATTTGTAATTATAATTGAACCACAATTAATATATTAGACATTGACGCAGGTGTGGCCCTAGCATAAAAATTGGAGTTGTTAGTTTGACAAATTTGCGAAAGTGGCACCCCTACAACTTTTTACTTGAATTTGCCATACAGTACAAATAAAGTGAAAGAGTATTGAAAATGTTTTATTTTCGTAATATATATATATATAATCAAACATGATAGTAGTCGCAATTCGCTACTAATCAGTATGTGACCAGGCGGTAATAAATTTTGTTGTGTCAGTGTCGTATCAAAATCAATTATCACTGGGAGTTTTTGGCGGGAACTGAAAGGAGACGTTGTGCTGTGCACTTTTATTTTCTAAAAATGTGTAAAAATACTCTAAAATGAACAATAGTTGCAGGATATTGATAGTTTTTGAGTAGTGATTATGTGTTTTTGTAAGAAATGTGAACTGTATAGTCAGATGTGACCTTTCGAGTTTTCACAAGAACTCCGTTGAATGGCGTCGGTTGTAGCCTGCAATACAACTGCGCTACTATACGAAGATTTATACATCGGACGTGGCTGTATGGACTAAGATTCATTTGCCTGCCTTTATGGCGAATAAATAAACAACAACAACAACAATGATCACTGTCATTTCGCAGTAGGTAATTTTTTCAATCAAAAAACGAACAAATACAACTTTCAGAATTTAAAGTATATTTCCTGTTTTGTTACTCAATTACTTCTTAAAAATGAAAAATTGCTTGTGTTTGAGTGCTTAGAAGATTACTGCTTAAACAATAATTGTGATTTAGATATTCGTGATCATGGTATGTAAAATTAATATAGACTTAACCTATAAGCATTTCATAACAACCTATCAATGTTGCAATTTCTGCATTAGAATAATAAAACTCTCATTCTAATTGTGCTTTAGACGCATAAACCTCATCTATATTATTTATGAAAGTAATATTTATATTATTCTTAGGCTTCATACACTCAGTTCGGTTTATTTATAAATTGAATATATCTAAGTCGTATCGTATTCATGATAAATAAAATGAATTCATAATATACACATTCTTTCGATTGCAGGCTAGTTCCATAATATTAGCTGGTCTTGGAATGGCCGCAGTGGGATTTGCTGGTCGTTATGTTCTTAGACAGATGCCCAATGCAACAACAAAATTTGCGGAAGCTATGAAAAATTTACCGAAATTTGATTCAGAGTCATTGGCAAATTCAAAGTACTACAAAGGTGGATTTGAACCAAAAATGACTAAAAGGGAGGCAGCTTTAATACTAGGTGTCAGTCCTACAGCTAGTAAAGCTAAGGTTTGTTTTTTTTTAAAGAGACTTGTGTAGAAAAAAGAAGGACATAAAACAATTAGCTATACAACATATTATGAGGCACATTAAAAATAAATAAAGAGTATCCTATTAAATATATAACAAAACAATATATTTAGTAAAACTGTTTTAACGGTTTTAAGCACAGTAATTTATTTGATTTTTGTTCCAACGTATGGATTGTTGATTCCACTACCCCACTGTGTAGTACTTTCACTATCTCTTATTGAAGTTTGGTTTCTTTACTATAGTGTGTAATTGTTTTTCAGATAAGAGATGCTCATAGAAGAATAATGTTATTAAATCATCCAGATAAAGGCGGTTCACCCCTGATTGCTGCAAAAATTAATGAAGCCAAAGATGTTTTGGAAAGTGGGAAATCATAATAACACAAATTTGTAGTTTAAGGGATTCATAATTTGTATATATATAGGTAAATTTAGTTAAAATATGTAGAATGAATGCAGCCAATCTAATATTCCGCATTTCTTTAAACTCTGAGTAAAGTTATTATAATTAGTAATTGCACAAACTTAAGATATCTGATCAACAGTGAAGTATACATGTTAAGGGTTAGTACTATAAACTCTGACAGTCTTATTCATAGAGAGTTAGAGTAAGTTTGAATGCTTCTTTTTGGTTCTTAAAGAAGTGTTCAAACTTATTCTAACTCTCTATGAATAAGAGTGTCACTCTTGTAAACTCAATTATTTACTATCTATCTTTTTAAGTTAAAGAGTATCATTAGAACCATTTCCAGAAACATATTTAATGATTCACTTATCCTATGTGCCTATATCTTATTTATAATTAATTTGCCAATTAGTTAAAATTTGACACAACCTTCATACAAATAATGTCTAATTCCTACTAATGGTAGGGCAAGGGAATGAATGATAAGATATAGGAATGTGTCATTCATTAGTAATCTAGGATATTGATTTAGTATACTTGTTATAACTGGTCTAATATCCAGTGGTTGTCTAGTCTGGATAGTACCACCAAATCAATAATTGTATTATCAACTCTATAAATCATTAACAAGAATGGCCCTTTGTAATATGGAAGAGACATTAAGTCATGGAGGTGAATTAAAATAGTTTAGCTTTATCAAATAAAACCATATTAAACATTTCAATAGTCTATTTATTACAATGAACATCCAAACATGTACTATGGCATACACCTAAGATAACACAGTTATTCAGAACTTTGGATGAGAAAAAACAGCAGACATCATTTTAGTATATGTGCATGTCCAAGCTATTTCAACATCTGACTACAAATTTTACATAAAAAAAAACCTTGAAGATTATGCTTACATCAGTTAATTTATTATCTTAAAAGTTATTATCATAAAGAATTTAACATTATTTTTACTACTATACCAACATATTTGTGCCTCCTTGTCTGATGCTAGGTTTCTACATATATTTAACTTGGATATGCCCGCGATTTCGTCCACACTTGACTTAAAATTCCCAGGACACAAAGCATTACAGCATTAAAAACAGAATTTAAGTAAACTGTATCGGCATAAGCTAATCCAGTGAAAAATCGCATTGGAATTAGATTTTATTATTATTATTGCAGGAGTTAAGCAGACAGGCAGACGGCCCACTTGATGGAAAGCAGTTACCATCGCCTATGGACTTTTTCAGCACCAAAGGTGCTACAAATGCACTGCTGCCCTCTTAAGGGAGACTGGAACCTGGTCACTAATGCCGGAACACAACTCAAGGTTGTTATGGCGACATACTTTAGACCAGGGGTGGTAGCCATCCAGTCGGGCAAATGCCCTACCACCTAGCTGTAGGTTGTTTTGTCGTCTCTTACGACAGGCCGCCCGGCCGCAGGAAATTGTATTTTTTCTCCGTTCCTGCACGGATAAATTGATCGATATTTTCAATCTGGTCCTTTTAAATTTTTTCCAGAAAAATTTCCACTAGATTGTCAATAAAAAGTAGCGCAGAATTTAATTCTAAGAATTAACTGTTAATCAACGAAAACCGCATCGAAATCGGCCCAGTAGTTTTTACAGGAATCCCGAAACAGACAAGAAATGTAAAAAAATGTGTTCTCCATTGTTTATATCGTCTATGTTTAGAATTATATAAAATTATAGATTACTCATTACTTCTCCAATGGAACTTAAGTTTGAATAAAAACTTGAATTTGCCTCACTACTGATTAAAACTTGAAATAAATCATACAAGCAATGTCAAGTGACCGCCTCTGTGGTTGAGCAGATTAAGCCTTGCCGGTCTACCTCACTGCAATGCAGAGGCTCAGAGTTCAATTCCTCGAATGGTAAATTTCAGAAACAAACTCTCCGTTATTTAATAGGGTCTGGGATCAGCCCCAGAGTAGTCCACTGTATATTACCACTAACACGGAACATAACTTGCTTAATTTGGGAATATACAAAATGATGTGTGTTTGTCTGCAGATTCATGTTTCTACCACTGGTAAGTTAAGGGAATAAATAACTTGTAGAAACCCAGCATGTAAGAGATTGTTTGTTGTGACAAGGCTAGCCTGTATTAAATCTATATTGCATCATATTTTTAAGAGTAGAGAAAACTACTTAATTAGAATTAAAAAAAATTGAATGTTTTCATTCGTATCTATGTATCTACATATGAGTCTTAGGTGTCGCTTCTCTCTTTTAGTCAACCGCTTTCTAAGTATATAAAGTAATTTTTTGGGCATAAGTTACGTTGGTATAGTAATATAACATCAATTTTTTTATGTCAGAAAAAGCCATTGTCATTCATTATTAAATATCAAACTGCAATATATTACGTGAATTAATTTATGTTTGTACTATATAAATCTATCGTAAGCCTTTTAAATTACTGAGCATTTCTGTTGAATTTGCCTTTTTTTAAATACATTCAAAAATTCTCCTATCACCTACTTAAATATCGCCTAAACCTAAATGACGTATAGAAAATTGTTCTGATTTTTAAATACCCTTGACCATTTATCTAAGAGAGAAATCGCATACTCACTATAATTCATAATGGTTGATAATCCTAAGTTGTGATGAAAACCCTTAAATATTTCAAAGACCAATGAATTCCAAGACAACTTGACGGTTATAGTGTCCATTCCTTTGGAAATGAGATTTGTTGTCAGTAGGGTGCTTTAAAGATGGATGTGACCTTAATAAACAATTTGTACAGCTCCGACATTCCTTTCAAGACTACATTTGCACAGAAATAAAGCTAATTAATTATCAATTTAAACCTCAAATTTTTAATATTACAATGATAAATGGCTGCACTAATAAAGTTGAATGTGTACTTAATGTAATGTATTTCGCTGTAACTGAATGTAAATTCTGTCTTAAACCATAAAACAAGCAACATAGATAGAAATCAGGTAGAAATTTTATCTTTCAATATAAACTGCTCATCCATTGTCTTAGTTACTATCAAGTATTTCTTTTTCTTAACAATCTTATCTGAGAATTTTTTATACATTTGTAATCTAAAGACCAAAATTAATCAGCTTAGCTACTGTTACTTTTTTTATACCACAGAAAAATAAATCAAAATGATATAAAATGCAGTTTCATTTTCTTCACATCTTTTTATTGGTGGAGTACAGAATATAGGCTGGGGCTCCATCTGTTAGAAAATGATTATCATTGCCAATGAATATTTGCAACAGCAGAGGTGCTACCCAAGAGCTACGGTCTCGAAAGGAGGAGTGGAAACTGGCCACTAATACCGCCGGAACACAACTCAAACATGTTATAAAGACGTACACTAGCCATCCAGGCGGGTAAATACCCTGCCACCTGGCTGCGAGTTGTTTTTGCCTCTTATGATAGACTGCATATCCTATAAGTTTTGATTTTAGTCTTCTCCGAAATGGTTTATATATTAAAAATCAGTAATAAATTTGCCTTAGTGTCTCATATTTATTAATTATTGAATTGTTCTTTTGGTATCCTTTAAGGTTACCAACAGCGAAATTGAAAAACCTTGTCAATATATAAAACATAAAATAATATATAAAACAGGTCGAAAGTAAAGAACAAATGCAAAGCCATGAAATCATACAATATTAAGACACAAACTTCAAACCCTAGATGGGCACTTTAACCGGTCCAAGTCATACTAATCGGAACATGATAGCAAACCTATACAGCCTTGTGCAACCTTATTCCCTAAAATTACAGGTACAAAAATGTATTTCGCCAAAAACAAATAACAAACATTAATACTAAAACGCAAATACTTTAATGATATGCAAAACAGGATTATTTAGCTTAAAAATACTAACACAATTATTTATTATTAAATGCACAGCATTCGTTTTTTCCACATGCTCAGGTCACCGTTAGATAATAAAATTAATTATACTTCAACAGCCTGCAACACTGAGCTGATTTTGTATAAAAAGTTACGTTGTATCGATTATAATATTTCCAAAAGAAAAATCTACAAAAAGGATACCATATCACTGTTGAATAGGACATGATTTTAGAATTAGTTTATAAGAGTAACATGACATTTTTTACTGAACCAGTACAATGTACCACTTGTAATGAGGCCAGATTTGTATGATTTGTACCACGGCAGTATATTTGAGGCCAGTGAGGCGGTGAACGTCCCCTCATTTGTCCTGTACAAAACTTCTAGTTCGGAAATGTTCGTTAACAAATGATGTGATCGGCCTCGGTCACCTCATTTTACTAGCAGTCGTATGTCTTGTTTTCCCTCTTTGTCATGTGAAAATACGTAGAGGCGTTATTATACAGTGTACTGTTGTATTATCCCCGCAAATTGCTATTGCGCCTGGCCCCCTTTTTGGTGACGTAACCGTAGCCGAACACTCAGTACTGTTAGCATCACTGGCGGGCGAGTACGCGTACATATCGAGTTGCGAATGACGTCACGTGAATGTTAATTTGACAAGGTTCCAGCCCATTAGGAATTTGCGGGGATAATAGCATAAGCCACGTTCCGTCCTTCTTACGTTTGAGGCGTGATTAGTAGCGGGACAAAAATGTTGTACTATTACATTTCCAAATTTTGAGCCGTATCAGTACAAATTTATTGGCTCACGCGTGTAGGTACTACTCATCACTATTTCGTATTTATTATGTTTGTGTACTTAGTTTAAGGAAGTAGAAATAATTGAAGATGGGGTGACATTATCACAAAGTAATAAAACCATACCCATTTATGTAATATAGATAAAAGCACGATTAACACACGGCTAACTGTTACAAGTCAACAATCTCTAAGACCTCTCATCAAGATCATGATTCCAGCGTGGCTCTACAACATTGTGACGTGTTTGAATATAGAGAAGTAATTTTACGGTCTGGTCACGACTTTGCGATTAGTGACTAGCAATATAACGAAGGCTGGCACCGAGCGCGAAAACTATAACTTTTGTTTTTGTAACCAGATCGCCCTGTCACTTTCGACAAGGTTGTGGCCAGGCTGTTATTCTTGATTAAATTCTTTTTTATTAGAATTGATCATACCTCCTCGAAAATGGTGGTCATAAAACTCAAGCTAACGTTCTACTATAGATTGAGAATCTTAGATGAATTCGTGTTAACAGATTTAAAAGTTTATGGTCGCTTTTGCTTAGTAACAAATTACTGCGGAAAATACGGTTTTTCAAAAACAATCAGTTACTGTGCAGCCTTCCGCAGTTGATTTACATGATTTAAATTTTGTGCAAACTATATATAACTCACCACAATGCATGCGTTCTAAGTTCCACTATCGATCGATTTTCTTCAGTGATACAAATATTGTGATAAGCATGTAAATAAATTGTCATGTACGACAGTCCAAGCTCGATTTGTATTAAATCACACCAATATTAATCTTTATTAATAAAACAGCTACAAAAAATAGCTATATAATATTAAGCACGCTAAAGATTATATTTATTTTCGAAATATAATAAAAAATCCATACAATATATAAATATTTAGAAAATACGATTATTGTGATTTCAAGCCAAAAACATGCTAGTATTAAAACACTTCAAATATTACCATGAAAATTAATTTTCGATTATCCTGGGGCGTCATCTACTTTAGTGTTAAAGATTTAGGCTGTAGCCGAATGAGTCTTATGGTCTTTTTTTTCTAATACAAATTCTACGTAGTTAGAGGGAGAAAGCATCAGTTCACCGCTCATTTCAATTATCTCATCGCTCATTTTGATATTTGACCACAAGTTTGTGGGACTTCCCAATGAGCCGTATGTGACAGTTTCAGCAACAGTTTTGTGGTGGTTCCGACTTACAGGTTAAGGCGTTATAAAATAACGCGTGATACATATCTTGCAATATTTAACGTAATTAAAACCCTTAAACTCCTTTGAGTCAAATTATCGATAATATAGCAAAAGCCGCAAGACTAATAACACTATCTCATAATATACCAAGAATATATACCCATTTCATACAAATCCTATATAAATAGAGTGAGATAACAACACAAACACTATCACTGCGCAAGCGCAAACAGCGGACGTATGTACTAGAAGTTTGCGGGGAGGTAACAATGTCGCATCTCAAAAAACGCATTAAAACCCATCGCCATATCTACGTGAAATTGCCTAAATTTTTAACACTATCCCAGACGAAGCCCCACCTCTACAATAACAACCAGCTAATTAATGTACTTTGGCGTTTCAAATGACACCATATATTTGGAAAATCCTTCGAAAAAGATCTCAATTATTACAATAATAAAGAGATCATAGTACGGATGTCATTATGTACTCAATGTAGCTGCGTAAATTAGTACACCTTTAATTTGGTAGTTTTATATGAGATCAGATACTTTTTGCGCGCGGGGTTCACCGTGGCTCCTTCTGTTGCTGTTCGCGGCGCTGCTTCGCGAACCGCGCCCTCAACTTGATTATTGTCGTGTTTGATAGTGTTCCAGGTATTTTGAAAATTGACTGAAAGGGAAATAAATCGGATTTGTAGTCAAAATTAACAAACGTGCAATATATCGTAAGTGGATTGAATATATGTATATAATATTGTTACAATCTAGGCGCCGACAAAGACAGGTTCCACGCACAGATTTATAGAGGCACGTTTATTACCAGTCGGCATTTGAACTTATAACATTGAAACTATTGTAATTCTTTTATGATCGTTTTCTTTTGTTTATTTATTTATTGATATACGTTTCTAGAGAGCGGCCTATTGTTCTATTGTAATAGTTTACACTTACAGCCGCTTGCGGCTGTGGTCATTAGCCAGGTGTTACGGATTTTAAAGTACAAGCTGATTCTAGGAAGTTCGGTCCACGTTGCCGAGCGGGCCACATTGCATTTGTGCAGTATAAAACGATGGCCTGATTGAGGGAGGGGAGTCGAGCGAAAACCACGATCAAAGCGAGACGTGTCTACTACAATCGGGAATCTAATAGTGACGGACTTGCGCGTTTTATTGAATTACGTACGACCTTCTGCATTATGTTTGGACTTGTTGTGTTCGGTTATATTTGTACCTGTGTTATACGTGTTTGTATAGTTCTAATAAACTCTATAATAATTCCAACATTAATTCTTTCACCCAACGGCATTTTAATTCGAGTCTCGCAACTCGTAACAATATACATATTTTAATTTCACCAAATAACTTGTGTGCGCCATGGTACGTTAGATCGAGCAGTCTCCATCGGGACCTGAAGGTGGAGTTTGTCAACAGGATTACTAGGAAGTACGCGGAAGCCCACGCGCATGGGCTTCATCATCACGTGAATGTTGTGGCGATCCAGCTCCTCGACAACGCGGACATAACGAGAAGGCTCAAAAGGACGAAACCATTTCAACTAGTGCTATAAACGAAACAAAAGTGTAGATGTGCTGCAACTATTAATAAAGAACACCTGAACAAAGTATCCTCGCCCTAATAGAGACAATAAGCAAAAGTTTCAGTGGACACTTTCTGAGTAAGTTAGTAAGAATACTTTTAGTTAATTTAGGTTATAATTATTTAAAATACTTATTATTCTATTTAGATTAGATGGCAATATTCATGAGGTATTTCTTTCTAAATACTTTATTTATAATAACTAAAAAAAACAAAATAACTTTGTACCGCTAAAAATACTACACCGTACTGTCAAACATTATGTAGATCCTGTAATTCCCGAGAAAAATTACTTGACGATTACAGAAGGACATCATTTTTGACAGAACTACTACGGAACCCTAATTACATATATTGTGTAAGTAGTATTATAATAAAAAATAGTGTAGTAGACTATTATAATAACAACTAAATTATTTAAAAATAATAACTTAGGTCTACAGTCAAATAATTGACGGCCTTAGCCTCTGTCGGCCAACCTCACTCTGGCATGGTAAATTTTTTAAACGAATTTTCTCCCTTATTTCCTATGATCTGAGTGTCTGGAACGGCCCTAGAGTAGTTCGTTGTATATCACCCATAACACAACACAAGCGTAACTTGCTTAATTTAGGGATATACAATATATTATGTGTTTGTCTGCTGATTATTGATTGATATAAAACATTTAGATCTAGAATTGGACAATGGTTTATGATTAGTTTTACACAACTAAATTCCTTCCGATGTACCTGCGCAGTAGACCATTTTAATAGCACATCACAGCATATGAATTTTGTAAACGGTAAAGGGCTAAAAATGCATAGTGAGCAACACTGACTTTTGCGAACGAAAAGTGTCGATCGGAACTTTAATTTGTGTAAAACTCTCCCTTAACAACCTTTTTAGGATGTAATTTTTAATCTGTATCATACTTTTTCATTACTAGAACAATAATATATATTAATAATATATATTAATGATATATATAGATGAATAATGAACAACAAGTTTAAAACATACCTGCATAAACTCATGGCAATGTAAAGCACTCGCATTCTTGACAATTGCCTTAAAACATTCCGCCAGTGACGTAAAATCATTGCACGCCATGATCTCCGCTCGATTGCCCTTGATTAACGTCAGGCAAACCCTGAAGAGTATCTTTGAGCCTTCGTAAAAAAGACAGTCCCATATCCGCAGCACCGTTTCAATGGGCAACACCTCAGCGAAGAGGCAAACGAACCACTTTGTCGTTATCACCGCCCATGGTAGACCTTTCAATGCGTAAATATACAAACAATTAATCGGTTGGTTTCACAACTCATAATCGTCCTACGGCCGGGCTCGGGCCTCACCTTTATAGGGGCGCGGACAATACACCCGCCACGTATGTCCAAAGCATATAGGCGGGTTTGACATAATCGGTTATATCGATGTGCAGATTTCATCACGATATTTTCCTTCACTACTAGCACATGGTAATTCTAACAATATATGGGAGTTTTTGGCGGGAACTGAAAGGTGATGTCGTGCTGTGCAGTTTTATTTTCTAAAAATGTATAAAATTACTCTAAAATGAACAATAGTTGTAGGATATTGATAGTTTTTGAGTAGTGATTATGTGTTTTGTGAGAAATGTGAACTGTATAGTCAAATGTGGCCTTTTGAATTGTCACAAGAACTCCGTTGAATGGCACTAGCTGATTACCTACAGTTCAGCTGTGCTACACATAGGCTTAAGAAAATGAAGAAACTAAATGTATATTATAAACTAAGATCTGGCTTAAAGGCCTAGTTGCCAAGCCATAAATATATATATAAAAAAACTAACAATATATGCACATTTGGCCAGAAAACTGCCAAAGTGGTGCATGCTTTCCGGACAGCATTCGAACCGCGCCCTTTGAGTTCGAGACACGAGCGCTAGCCAATAAGCTACCACAGGTTTTAAGAGATCAAAATTAATGTCTAAACAAACAAACGCTTTATCATTTTTTTTTAACGAATAGATCAGCGCTCAATAAATAAAATGTAACTATTCTATTTATTCAGTCATTGCAGATTTAAAAACCTCCTATAGTCTTATATTAGGACTCTAGTCCTATCGATAAATTCCGTTGTCTTTGTAGGCAATCGACGCGAAATAATCATGATATACCACCACATTACACCTACACGATAAAAAAGTTCGTAATTATAAATGATATAATCGTTTCGCCGTGACCTATCAGGCACGCCACCTGAATTCGCTGGAATATCAGCGGTTCTTTACCTCAGACAACGTCTCTTTTAGTACAATAGGCCTCTCTCCTTATTATCCATTCTGTAGATTCAAACATTCTATTTATGATAAAATCTGTAAAATTCGCAAGTCACACGGCCTTGGAATAACAAGTGTATTCGAAACTAGTTTAAATTTAGACAAATATTATAAATTACTAGCTGTGCCTGCGACGTCGTCCGCGCGAATTTTGTTTTCAAAACCCCCTGATTTTGAAATATTCTTCATTGGTGCTCCGCTACTATTGGTCTTAGCGTGATAATCTATAGCCTATAGGCTATCTAAATCTATAGGCTTCCTCGGTAATGGGCTATCTAACACTGAAAGAATTTTTCAAATCAGACCCGTAGTTCCTGAGATTGGCGCGTTCAATCAATCAAACAAACAAACTCTTCAGCTTTATACATTAGTATAAGATATACGACTTTCTCACAAAAGCGGACACGTATATGTAGTAAACTACTTTCTACTCTCCAAATTCTCACATAGTCCTGAATAAGATTTAATCTGAACTATGTGAGAATAAGCAACAATGAGCGTCGGTTTCGACATAAATTAGCATTGTTCTAGGAACATGGACCTAGGAAACATTGTAAATATTTAAACCTTTGCATTTTATAAGGTCATCACTGTAAAGCTCAGTAATCATCTAAATTCTAAAACATTAAATATAATCAATATTTGCCATATTGTTAATCCTTATCAATAGAGATAAGCTGCTATGTCACGTATCAAAATGTCTTAGACAAAATTCTGATTACACAATCTCATTGTCCTTGTGTGAAGCAAGTGTATGTTCCCACGGCGCGTAACTTGTTTTAAGGCCATTGTGTTTATTTTCTAAAGGTGAGGCTTCATCCGCATTAGAGTTAAAGATTTAATCCATTACGCGCAATTATGGCGGTGGATTAATGGGCGGTTCCTATATCCATGCCTAGTTTCCTGCGGCCAGGTGGTAGGGTATATACCCATCTGGATCACTACCACCCCTGGTCTAGAGTGTGCTTCCATAGCAACCCTGAGTTGCGTTCCGGCATTCGTGACCAGGTTCCAGTCTCCCTTAAGAGAGCGGCAGCACATTGATAAAAGCGATGGTAACCACTTTCCATCAGGTCGGCCATCTGCCTGCCTGTTGAACTCATCCAATAAAACTAAAAATAAAATCATACCATTCATTCACTTGCCCTACTATCGGTTGAATTTTGACATTACTTGTATGGAACTTATGTCAAAGTTTAACAGAGAACCATCGGTAAGATATCGGAAAGGGCCATTAACGCGTTGTTTGAGATGCGACATTACTAATGACTGTACATTAATGAGACCATGCATTAACGACGTCATCTTCTAATGCTTTAAACAAGTCGCATTCGGCCAAAGCCTGAGTCTTTAACACTAACGCAGATAAAACTCCAGCATAACAGTATTTTCATCGCAATATCAGGTTTATAATAAATATTTTTTCCCCTCAAATGGTGAAATTCCTTTAATCATAGATATATTTATCCTTAATTACTTAAACATACAATTTGACTAAAACTATTCAAAATTTATCTTATCAGATAAAAAAAATTATACATACCCAAATTAATCACATGTTGGTGTACATCGGGCACTTTGGCTTTGACGAGTTCAGACAGCACTTCAATGTCCACAATCAGCCCGTCCATTGTCTTTGTATAGTAGTCTGGTAGAATTTTCTCCACCAAAACTTTGAGCAGCCAGAATGATGTCTCCTCACTCTTTGTTGCTAACAATAGTAGGCCTGATAACGAAAAATTAAGCTTTAAAACAATATATTACATTTTACTGTCCTGCATCTCTTTCTAACTTTTCACCATGAAACACTAAATAGAAGAAACAGAGGTTCCAGGTTTGATTCCTGGCATGGTCAATGGCTTCACAGTAACAAATTTTCTCTGTGAATCGGCTCCAGAGAAGTCTGTTGTATATTACCCATGACACAAACGTGACAGTTGTTTATTTTAGGATATATAATATGTATGTTTGTCTGCTAAAAAATAAATATTCTGTTTAAAATGAAGAGAGGCTTGGTGAGTTCACACACATACGATATGTGTGGTCTATATGGGATATCGAAGATCGTCTGCAGTGCAAAAACAGGAGAGAGAACTCCAGGCTCAGAATGGAATCAAGATATAAATCTATGATAAGGATGATTATATTCAAAACTAAATGCTATAAAAGTTACATTTTACATTCGTCACTGGCTCCGTCGCCTGCCTTGAATGGCGAAAATTAAGATATGAATCACAAGGCGTAATTCAATAAAAATCTATTAGAGCCAATTAAACTTATTGACACTGATACGATACTCCGCGCCTCTGTAAGATTTTGGAATCAAAACGAAATACAAGGGCTTGTTCACCATAATTAAAAACCATCAACAAACTATAAGAAGTATCCATTTATTTACTAGGATATGCCCGCGACATAGTCCACGCTTGGCTTGAAAGTCCAGTGGAATTGCCGGGACATAAAGTACCGCAGCATTTAACAAATAATGTATGGTAATGTTTTAGCAAAAAGATAGATAGATAGATAACACTTTATCGCACACCAAAATATAGAATTACAGAAACAGACCATATTTACAATATTTTCTAGGCAATACAACAGGCGGCCTTATCGCTCAAAGCGATCTTTTCCAGGCAACCTAAATGAGAAAAAATTGAATCAGGCGAAATAGGTGGTGCAGCAAAATGGCAATACAGACATACGAATTCATACATATATACAAAAATATATATATACAAAAATATATATATACAATAATACATAAGTTATAATTATAATAGATGTATTAGCATGATTAGAAAATGTGTCCGAATAAGCTAATTTTTATGCACCCGAACAACAACAAACTGGTCCCAGAAAAATTCTTGCGAGAGGAAAAAGTAGCGCAGATATTAGGTCAAAGAAAGCTGTTGGTCAGCGAAAACTGCATCGAAATCGGCCTAGTTGTTTTTATGTGAATCCCGCACAAACAGACAAGAAATCTTAAAAAAAATTGCATCATGCTCTCCATCCTTTATATACTCCATTCCCGTTGTTTTTTTTAATAACTTCAATATACAGACACGGCATGTTTAACTATATATATTATAGAATAGATTATTCATCTGGGAAAATTGTTCGTGATAGTATAGTTAGCAAAACATAAATAAATTTCACACAAAACTATTTATATAAAATTCTTATTTAATTGAAAATTTTATTTCAATATGTAATTCATCCTGTCATGTCGAGATTATTTATCGCCATGAGTCAGCCTTGAGATAATAGTGTTTCATGCCATAAGCGACAGTTCCGATGGCCCCCTTTCCCCTCCGCCTATCCCTTCCCTAGCCCAACCCCCATCCTAAAGGTGGCAAGCTATCCTTTCGCCCCTGGTGTTGTAACTGTCTATAGGCGACAGTACCCACTTTCTATGAGCTGGACCGTTTGCTTTTTTGCCAGCTATGCAATATCAAAGGCCAGCCTAGAATTCAGAGATAGCATTAGAGTAGAGAGTGTTGGAATTCCGTAATGTGACTTAACTCCCAAACGTGGTTTAGAACACCGCCATATGGAACACCTATGCTTCCTTCTGCGAGGCAATTATATTCGAAAAAGAGGCAGCTAAGCGGGAAAATTTTCTGCTCTCTGCACCAATGACCCCGAGTGACTTTTGGCCAATATAATTGTGCAGCTGCAGGTGACCGCCTTTGAGGACACTTAGCCGCTGAGGAGGGTATATGTAGTGTGCCCCTCTTAGTCACATATTAAAACAGAGGATACAGGAGGAATCAATCATCCCCCAGCACTCGGGCAGCCCCACCGTCATACATAAGTGGATGATGAGTCATATTCCTGTGGCCTCAGGCCAGGCGGCAGGATGAACACCAAGGAGTTTCTATGGATATTCAAGTGGCTATCTAACAAGTGAGTCCATGAGTGCTTATAAACATATTTCTCCTCATAAAAAAAAGTGAGTAAGTTTCATAAAAACAACCTTAGCCAAGTTAAAAGTGTACATAAAAAAGCTAACCCCTATCTAACTGGCAGTTGTTGTATCAAGTAGAATTACATAGTTTATAACTGCAGTAGTCATTATAATAGTTAATCATACTGATAAGATCAGGTTTATGATTAACAAATTTAATAAAAGCAACAAATAATAAATGAATGTAGATGAAGTTTAGAACATAATAACATTCAAATATCAATAGCAGCTGTAAATACTCCTATCTGTATCAGTTATTATTCCAAAGTTGATTAGTGGGTGATAAAGTAATACTAACATAAAATTAAAAGCTTTTTAAAGCAATAATTCTATTAATGAGTGAGTCAATAGTACCCCACACAAAAAATTGGCTTTTCCCAGACAGTTTCCCAAACCATATTAAGAATAATTTAACAAAAACACGCTTAATATTGCTCTAAGTTGAATCAATGAAATTTGTTTGCCTTATACTAGCAATTAATTACAAGAAAAATAATTTTTATGAAGTCATTTTTGACATACAAAACTGACTGGGTTTTTGTCATCACTATTTGAAAGGGAATGAAACTACAAAAATTAATGGCTAAGTGACAATTGTAATGTAAATAATAAAATAAAAATAACATACCAGCAATATAATTTAGCCCTTGGCAGTACCCAACAACTTTATTATTGTGCGCATATGCTATGAGTATATTGAAGAGATGTGTTTGATGGTTTGCTTCTTTCGTAAAGTAAATATTGTCAGGAAATGTGCGTGGCAAGTCTGTCTTTACGAGGTCAACAAGTTCCTTCTCAAATGGACTGTCAAGTATTTTCTGGTAAAGGTCAGGACTTTGGTCTTTCATCCTGTCTGCTTCCGAGATTGCCATCCATACTGATGGACGATGTTCACCTGTAATTTTCAATCATGATATAGTTTTGGAGATATACAGAAAAATAAATGGATTGTGAGAAGATTAATATGATGATCTGTGGTGTATATGAGTATGCCATGTATGCTAGAATTGACACATATGGAAGGGAAAAAAAATACTAACTAATATTTATTCTTTAAAAAAGTACTTATGATCACAAATATGTTTAAAAAGGATTAAAATTTATTTCTGTTGGTGGTGGGGTCCAAAAACCAAGTTGTCAATGCCATGTCAAAAAAGTAAACTCTGGACCTGTAACCTGGCTTTTCAATTAAAGTTCATAAAAGTGTTGGTTGACCATAGAAAGAGGCAAAAATTATAATAAAAAGTGAAGTTTTTTTTAAAATAATTGGCAGTAAATCTTTTTGATTTTTATAAAACAACCAAACATAGTGTGCTATTTGCCGTATACAAATTTGCTTATTAATTAATCTAAAATCTATTAAAATAAATGAATGTATGAACTTGTTTAGAAACTGATGATTTTGACATAGTTTATGTTAATTATTCATACAACTAATGAATAATTCATACCAAAACCATTAGTCATAACGCACGTGTATATTATGTATGTAAACAAACTTACTGGGTATCCCTTTACGAACATATCTTTTCACAGTATTGGTCCGTTTGACCGACTTTCCTTCCCCAAGTAGCATGGCCCATTTTTGTGCTCTAGTCGCTAAAACCTTCAAGTAGTTCGACATAAAGTCTTCATAGCTTTCATAGTCAAAATCGTCATGCCTCTCAAACCCGTATTCATCAACGGCGCTGTGAAAAATAGAACAAAACTTAACAAACACTAAACACTATACAACAATACTTATAATATTGAAACATTTTTTTACCTGAATGTGGATTGTGCCATTTTGAAATGATGACCTCTTGTTAGCGTATTTTGTAAATCATAATCGCGGTAAATTTACGAGCAGGTATAATTTTAGAGATACGCCCCGAAAATATTCATTCTTCGATTCCACATGATGGAATCGAACGATAATTGAAGTAAAATAAGTAGAATAGTAAATTTGACACTTCAATTGTCATTATCACCGCCTTTAACGAAATCATTTAAAAACTTTTTTATTAGGCCATGACCACAATCAGCAATTTAGTATTTTTGGCGGAAACTGAAGAATGTTGTGAGTTTGTGACATGCTGTGAATCAGAACTCTTCAGTTCTAAAATATGTTATATTACTTTAAAATGAATAATAGTTGTATAACGAATAGTAATAATTATGTGTTTATTCAAAATAAATATGTATACATGTCGTTTCAAGTTGTTACAAGAACTAAGATCCTTTGCCTGGCATTGCGATGACGTTATTTGTTATAGGGAGTTTTCAGTAAGCACTTTTATTTAACCTTACCTTTTTTAACACTGGCTAGTGACTTTAATTTTTATGTAATGGTAACACTAAATTTAGTAGTCTGTGATTTAGAGATTACAACCAACCAAAATTCCAATAACGAATATTAACCTGTTAAAAAAAAGATGATGTTAATTTGGCTAGTGGTTGAGGACTCGCCAGCCGAAGCCGAACCGCTAGACGTAAACATGTCTAATACCAGTTAATTTATTCGTCAATCAGGGGAGTTTTTGGCGGGAACTGAAAGGTGATGCTGTGCTGTGCAGTTTTATTTTCTAAAAATGTGTAAAATTACTCTAAAATGAACAATAGTTGTAGGATATTGATAGTTTTTGAGTAGTGATTATGTGTTTTGTGAGAAATGTGAACTGTATAGTCAAATGTGGCCTTTTGAGTTGTCACAAGAACTCCGTTGAATGGCACTAGCTGATTACCTACAGTTCAGCTGTGCTACACATAGGCTTAAGAAAATGAAGAAACTAAATGTATATTATAAACTAAGATCTGGCTTAAAGGCCTAGTTGCCAAGCCATAAATATAATAAATAATAATATTCGTCAATCATTAGCCACTTATCCAGTTTCTGATTGAAAGGTGATGACGACGGCTAGGCTGTCAACTTATCAGTGGATGGGTTTCGATTTTATGGCCGGTCCTTATATCTCACCGACCGTTCATTTGCCTTACTATCGGTTATTGGTTAAGCTGCTTACATGTAAGGGCAAAATTCAACGGAAGGTAATGCAAGTGAATGAATAGTAAGATGTAGGAACCGGCCATTATTCGACAAGTGCTATAAATGTAGCTGGGAGCTGTTGTGTAGCTGGCTTTTACAAACAATAGCTAACATCTCTAGTTGTTTGTTTTCATGGTTTTCAAATTTCCAATTAATAGAAAAACAAGTTATAAAAACATGTCATAAATAATATTCAAGAAAACTAGTCTCTGTTATAAGTTGTCGTATTGAATCCATTTAATTTATTTATTAATTTAAAACAAAAAAGATAGCTTAATTAAAATAATGGGTCCTCCACCTGTGGTGACTGGTATCTCTCCAAAAGAAGGGCCTCCTGGGACAAGAGTTACTATACGAGGAGAATTCTTGGGAACGAGCGCTGTTGATGTAATAGGTAAATATTATGTTATTGTCTATCTGTTTATAATTAAAAAGATTGTGCTGTAGAGTGGGTGGGTGTATACAATGATTGGATGCAATTTTCAGGTTTGAAAATATGCGGATGTGATTGCTTGCTCTCGGCGGAGTGGAAGAGCAAGAACAAGATTGTAGCTAGATCTGGGCCTTGTAAAGGCCGGGGTGATATCATTGTGACAACTAGGTCTGGTGGAGAAGGTACATCCACAGTACAGTTTAGAGGTAAGACGGAATGCTTGTAATTAAAAGCTACAACTTAAATGATAAATATTACTACAATTATACAATATTTACTATGCACAGTAATTATATGAAGTGGTAGGCCTATAAAAAATGCTGGCTTGATGTAGATTCATAACATATATTATAATACATAGCATGCATACTAATGGTCTCAAATATGAAAGTGGACCCAAGGCTTCAAAGCATATGCTCCAAATACAATTGGGTTTTAACACTTAGAAGACTATGAGAAATAATAACTATTCCTTAAATGTATTTACTGTAATGAAGTCCTGTTCTTTTGTATGGCAATGCAGCTTATCTTATACATTTTATTATTTTAAAAAAATAAACCTGTCCATGATAAAAAGTCTTATATTCATTTTAATGTCATATTTAAGCAGTATAAGAACTATATCAATAAGTTTTTGAAGAATTTAATGTTGAGTAATATTAAGATAAATTAATACCAGTGAGATCTAGTAAAAAAATTGTGTTTAACCATCAATGTATCACATTTAAGTATTAAGATTGTCATTATGTATTGTTCTTTTATTATGTTTAGCTGATAACTTCACAATCTATGTCTATAAAGAATGGGGATTGTCCACTTTTTTCAATCTGGCTATTTGAAAAACCATTTCGAGGAATAGTGTCCCTAATCATTTCTGTCTAGTTAAAATTCCAAAAACGTACGATCATCTTGTATTTTGTAAGAAATGCGTTTGACCTTTATTTGACCTTACTAAATCCAATCAGGTGGGCCGTCTGCCTGTTTGCCTGCTTCATGTGTAAAAAAACATCTAGCTGTACATTATTTGATTAAGTTATGTAACATGGATATTCCCTAAAGACCACTATAAAAAAGTTAACGATAACTATAGAAAATAATAATGGTTGAACACGAAAAATTATAAGCCTAGCGACAAAATACACAAAAATGATCATGATACGTAATGAGTAATGACAGTGATATTTAAATAAGTATCACAGATTACTATGATTAGATATAGATAAAACTTGCTTTTATAATTTTTGTTTTCTAGGCAAAGAAATCAATGTAAACTTGTGCCTTATGACGTCATCGCAGAAATAACTTTAAATTCGAATTATAAAAAAAACTAACGCTTAAAATAGAAAAATATTCAAATTAGTATCTTAAAATACCCTATTTTACGTAATAAAAATATAAAATCAGAGGGTAATTTTTTGTGAACAATCCCCATTATTGAAGGAATGAACTAGTACAATACAAGGTCATGTGTTAATAATGAATGCGAATGAATGAATGTTAGTAATGTTCACTGTCTCCCTCTCACTTGGTACTAGGAATAGAGAAAGGGTAGATGTAATAATTCTAACTACCTCATATTTATTAATTGTACATAAAGTGTCGACTTTTAGCAGCTTTGTCAAACCCTTTTGGGTTTTAAGATGTAGATATGTAAAAAAATTATATGTCTTTGTGTGTATATCTATATATATATATATATATATATATATATATAAATCTTTATGGCTTACCATAAACTTAACCTAGACCATAGTTTTTTCTACAAATACGGAACACCTTTTTAAATCTGTCCATCTGTGGATAGCAATATCTTGCATTATTCTGATTATAATTAATGTGATTTCAGGTTATCATGAATCAATAGGACCAGTTAAGGAGAGTGCAGTGTGGGTGGAAGAGGCTGCTCCCCCAGCCGTTCCCTGGGGACGGAGGCCCATGTCCCCAACAGCTTACACCCCTCCTGATCCTTTAGGCTTATCAACTGAGGGGGATGATTGCAAATTCCCTGAAGAGGAATTGCATGAGATGTTTCCAGATGGGTCAGTATTCTATCAATTTTATTGGTTTTTAGTTTGAGTACTGCAGAATAGTTTTCTCATTCACTGTTGTTTGTCATAATGTCTATTGTTTCATCTTCTAAATATTTTACATCTTTTTACTTGTGTTTGAATTTTTCAGTTTTCTTTTACTCCATTTTTTTGCTTATATTACAGGGTTAATTTCTGTCTTTAAATTTGGATAAAGCAACCAGCTTCTTCCATCTTTGAGGCTGACAATGTTTTAGCTTTGCCACTGGTGTTACAAATGTTGGTTTACAAAATAGGTGGCTTATCTTCTTTCAATGGCATTCAAAGAATATTGGAATGTAAATTATAATAATAATATATAATAATTATTTAGCTAAAACTAACACAGGTTTTTATTTATTTATTATATAGTTGTGAAGATTGGAATATGCTTCCTCAACAAGTGCTCTGGTTTTCAGTGACATAAAGATACTTAAGAGACCC
This sequence comes from Dendrolimus pini, assembly GCA_949752895.1. Lineage (NCBI taxonomy): Eukaryota > Metazoa > Arthropoda > Insecta > Lepidoptera > Lasiocampidae > Dendrolimus > Dendrolimus pini. The sequence continues at coordinate 7,508,085 of OX457129.1, read as the reverse complement.
GAAATTATTATGAGATCCTCTTCATCCAGAAAATAGTGTAGTTTATGCATTACGGGAAACTAAAGTTTACATGAGAAACCTCCTAGAAAGCTTTTATTCGCATTCTCTTTTTATTGCTTGAAATAGATAAATGGGGATACGGCTTATTTGGTGTAAAGTGGTTATTGTTGCCTATAAACCTTTGCAACATCAGGTGTGTAATTAATCCATTGCCAGTCTCGAAGACATTTTATGTGAACCCTAAACATTTGTACCACTTTCCTATAAAAGTATATTCAGAGGATGTATCTACATTTCAGATCTGGTAAACTCTCAGATGACAACTTCCAACCTGGCTGGTACTTGTTGGAGCACCACAGCAACACTTCATTCGAAGACTTGAAAGCTGGAATGGTGTTCTTGCAAAGAAAGGTATTTGATATACGACTTTTTGTAAGTTCTGGGAACTTTAGATATTGATAAAATATGTCCATTCTAAAATTATTTGTGTCTTAAGCAGTGAATGTGGCTGAAAATATTTTTTGTTTTTTATATATTTAAAAGAACTATTCAAATGTTATGTGTTTTGTACTTTTATTCTATTATTTTTCCCTATAAGTGCAATATATTCTAGGTGGAGGGACAGAAAGAAGGACAACTTAGTTTCTTAAAGGCCAATACTGGGGCTGTGATGGACCAGCTGGACAGGTTAGTTCTACTCAAGAACATGTATGAAGAAGACCAAAGGAAAAATGGTAAAGAGCCTCTGCCTAGTCTACAGGCTGCTATTGAAGGTATATATAACTTGTTTAGACCACTTTTTAAAATCATTTTTATAAGTTATCAGTCTTAAAATTACCTCCATTTTAACTTGTATTTTTCTTTTTTTTTTCACCTCTCAATCATTTGGAATCAGCTCAATATGTTTTTTCAATTAGTTTTCTATATTTTAGCATGCATTCTCCATCACACCACAAATCATAATGACATACTTCCAATACAACCCTGGTTTTTTGGTTTACTTTTTACTCATATATTCATTAATCTTTTTTATTAGTTTATAATACTAATAATATCATCTTGAGTATAACTCATTTAATATTTATTTATCTGAGGGCCTAAAGCGGCTACTTTTACTGTGTAGATATTAGTATATCTGCACACTAAAAGTGTATACAGAGTATAAAATTCCATATTATTTTGGTAATTGTCATGTTCACCATATGAATCTGCGAATGTAACCGCTTTAGACCTTCAAATAGGTTATAATTAATGTTTGTGAAATAATCAAAACTAGCTGATATAAGTAGGTAGGTGTACGGCCATCGGTTTGCGCCCTTTTGATTTATGTAGGGCGTCAGGCAACTCTTGTATCCCAGTTAAAGACGGCCTTGCATTAAGCTTCCCTCTTAAGATGCAAAAAATTTATTATATATTTTCAGAGTCAATCACTTTAGCCGATTCACTATTCTCGGAGATACTGTCCCGTAAAGAGAATGCGGACAAAACTAGAGAAGCCCTATTGTTGTTGACTCGGCACAAGTTTCTTTTCCAACTACCCGCATCAATCGATCGAAATATCAGAAAGAAGGAGTACGATCTTGTTGTTAATGATTATACTAGAGTAAAAAATTTATTTGGCAATACAGATGTTAAGGTAAGACATATATAGCACTTGGTAGCCTTAATAGTAAGCATTAGTCCATTTAGTAGTAGTAAAGAAGAATGTTTAGAATACATGCAGAAGAATTATTATAATAAAGATTTGGTTGGTGTGGAGCAGAGTTTATGTGACTGTTATATTTTCAGCTGTTCCAAAAAATACTCGATGAAATAGACAAGAAGATTGTTGAACTAAAAGAAAAATTATACAACAGGATGAAAACTATGCCAATTAACGTCCAAGAACAGACAAAGTATATAAGGTAAGAAATTAAAGAAATGTGACATTTCATGATATCTGCAAGTAGTGTCGTACCTACATATATATACTTTTAGCAATAAGACCACCTCTTATACACTATTAGAAAAGTACTAGTTCGTAAGTTTTTTTGTAATGGTGTACAATAAAGTGTTATCTCTCTATCGCGTCTTTCCATTCTATACAAGGCCAGAACGCAAGGGTATGAAACTAATCTCGTATAGATTGGAAATAAGTTTTTTACGAAGTTCTTCCAATCCATACGAAAGCAGTACGCAAATACTCGCGTATACTTTGTAGTGACATAGAAGTAGATGTTGTTCCATAATGTACAACTCCAGTACGCATAGGGACTAATCGTGTATGTTTCGGAAAATTAGTTTTGGGTGGTTATAAAAAAAAATCTTCATAACAAATAAATTTACCATGTATCTATCTATACCCCACCCTCATTTCAGAAGCACATCCATCGTCATCAAATTTAAAATTTGTTGACATTCATATTTTCAATAATTCTTTAAAACATGTCACTAAAGACCAACAGACTCAAAATTTTATTTTCAACAATTTTAAAAAAGGACGCGAAGAACTAGGTTATGGGAAATAGGATACAAGCAGGCCGACCTTAATACCCACCGCAAAAAAAAAATAGAATAAGAAAACATGACCTAGCATTTAACGTCTCGCATAATATTAATAAATAATAATGCTAGTTAAAAAGTACCTTTTTAATAAAAAATATTATGATTAAAAGTTATTGTTATGTATTGAATCCTACCTAATAGAGTTCAAATATAATTCCATATTTTACTGAATCAAAAATCTACTTAGACTAACATTCTTGCCAAGCGTAAGTAATTCAGTTAGGAACGAAGATGCGAACATCCACGATATAAACTATACACGACGAGTACGCAAAATTCTTGTATGCATTGTAATGACAGATTTTTAAAACAACATTACAATATATACGCGAGCAGTTTCCTATGGCTGCGTTCTGGCGATGTATAGAATGTAAATACGCCTCTCTATCTGTAACCGAGTTTGTCAAATCTTAACCAACAGTAATGTAAAAGAATGCATAGTGCATTATTTTTTCATGGTACGATATGAGAACCAGGTATTAACCAGGTGGTATGGCATTTGCCCGACTGGATGGCTACCACTCCTGGTCTAAGGTATGTCGCCATAACAACCTTGAGTTGTGTTTCGGCATTAGTGGCCAGGTTCCAGTCGCCCTCAAAAGAGCAGCAGCTGTGCCTTTGGTGTTGCAAATGTCTATAGACGTTGGTAACCGCTTTCCGTCAAGTGGGCCATCTGCCTGTCTGCTGAAATCCTACAAAAAAACAGGTTAATTATATAAGTTGTATACTATACAGGTTGTGTAAAGAATGGTACCAATGCAAAGTGCCCTGTATTCTTCTCTTTTTACATTTTATTGGTGTTGAGCCACATCAGGGGGTTGAATGGTTATGGATATACAGTGTATTATCCCCGCAAATTGCTATTGCGCCTGGCCGCCATTTTGGTGACGTAACCGTAGCGTACATATCGAGTTGCGGATGACGTCACGTGAAGGTTAATTTGACAAGGTTCCGGCGCATTAGCAATTTGCGGGGATAATAAACTCCATGTAAAGTCACTCGATTTAACGACAAACTCCCTTAAGTATCGAAATAATTTGGCTGTTGGTTAAGCTTGTCTTTCATACAATGATACACTCTATAAAGCATTATACTCACTCAATAACGACAACAATTAAGTGATAAAAAGTAGCTTTTAAGTTGCCAAAATTAGTAAAAACTGCCCAGCTGTGTACATTCTTTTATCGCTTTACTATCCTAGCCCATAATAAACTGGACTGTCGGCATCTGCATACTGAAATATGTAAGAAATTTCGATATATCGAAATTTCTGACTACTTCCTTTATCACCAAGAAGCCTCAATATCGCAAGATTTGAATAAAATAAGTGAGAAAATACAAAAAATTACTGGTACAGCAAAAGACGTCAGACAAAAATAGCAGACATGTCTTCATTTAACGACAACTTTATATAACGCCATAAAATGCACGGTCCCTTCAGCATCATTATATAGAGTTTATACTGTATTATGTCTTAGGTATACTGAATACATATGATTCACTGTTAACAGTTATTCTTTGTTATATTTTTCTGGCGTGCGTCAAATAGGCATATCCCCAAGTAAAACAGATTAAGAGCACTTTTGTATGTTATACTTCTAACAGTATTTTTCTATTTTAGTTTTTTTCCAAATTAAAATACAATTAAACTCGCTTTTGATAACCGTCAATCAATGCGAGAAGCTAACAAATATTGTATTTATTTTATTTTATCATCTTCAGGTTATTAATAAGTTTGAACTGGGAGGGTGACGCGGCGTGGGTGGCGATCACTGCTCGCAAGGATTACTTAATGAACTTAATGAACAAAGTGAAGGATCATTTCAAACATAAGGAAGAGCAGGAATCTAATGAAAAAGGTGTGTGTTTTAGATCAGTTATTGGTTATTAGTTATGTTAGGACAGATAACTTTATTTATACACTATTACAGAAAGTCTCAAAGACTATTAATACTAGTCCTGTGATACACAAATTATAATTCCAATCACCAGTTTTCGTTTATGCAGTTAGGCAGATCGTTTTACGACATGTAAATACTGTATATTTAACTTTTGTTGCTGGTTATACATTCTTAATTCTGTTCCGCTTACACAATTCCTACAATGTGGAAGGTACATTGGGTAAGAGGTGGCTAATCGAGCACACTTTATATAACTTGAAGGAATTCATGGATTATAAAGATTGATGACAAATAATGTAAATTTGAATAACTGAACATTTTTAATCATAATACATATATAACCCAGACGTGTAGCTTAGTTACGAATAAATGAGTTTATGGGGACCTTTCGCGTTTGAAATATTAATAGAGATTATCAGTGGTGTAGACCTGTAATGTATGTGTAAATGTGTAAATTAGGATTTGAATTTGAATATTAGTGTAAATTAGGATCGGCAGTAGTCTGTATTCATTATTGAAAAAAGCTAACAAGGATATTAATATACTATAATGTATTAGTAAAACACGAATGAAAAAATAGTGACATAAGAGGACAGAAGAATATATGAGTCGTATAATTCCAATACCCGCTAACTCCCTTAAAAACCAAAATTAAGTTATGTATGTTTCTGGATAGTCTATGAAATTTCTCGTATGTCATTTTGTTCGTTTTATACCAAAAACCGGCAACTTCCAAATAATTTGACATCAAACTTTCGAATTTGTTCCAAAATCCGAGATATTAGAACACTTTTTTGCTTTTACTGACAATATATGTTGCGTGTGGAGTTAGCTGATATTGGAATTATACGACTCATATCAAAACACATGGTGTCAAAAAATTCATATATAACATGGACTTCTGAGGTGCCAGTGCCAAGTTACACGACCTCATTTTAAGAGTATGAGAGATGCGTGTCAGGTAAACGCAAATCGCGCGAGAGCGAGAGCGAGGGCTGCTGGAGCGCGGTGCGCATGTCGTGGTGCGGCGCGATGTGCGGCGCGCTCTCCTCCGAGCTGCACGCGCTGTGGCCCCTGGCCCGGCGGTACTTCGCCGGCGAACTGGCCGGGGAGCCCGCCAAGCCCGAGCGGCACGCGGACCTCAAGGTATATATACCTTGCAACAATGCTTTTGCACTAATGTTTAAGGGGCTGCCTTGCCTGGAAGAGATCGCTTTAAGCGATAAGGCCGCCCTTTGTTCACCATTTTATTGTATTTAGTGTATCCATTCATTCATTGGTAAAGAAACCCAACAAATCGTCGCAAAAGCTTATCAATAAAGGTTTTAAATTGTTATATACAAATAGTCACATTTGTTTTCCATTGGGGTAGGCAGAGACCATGGATCTCCATCTGCTACGATCCGGAGAAACGCTTTCTGCATCATTAATTTTCATTAATCTCATCATACATAAAAATTGATTGAAAGTGTTTTGTACCTGATAATACTTTAAAATATCTTCAATTAGATCATGGTCAGTATGTCGCAAACTACCAGCATTGACTCTACCACTCACATTGCTGTCATCTGTCTCGAAATGCGCTATCCACAACATTCACTTATCACACTGTTGCTTATCATGACATTCAAGTTCACAATAACCCTAGCAGGGTATAGCGTTAGGTATTATGCTGAACAAACTGATCCATTCCATGTACTATTTTAAAGTGATCTGTAATAGCATTTCATTGTCAATATGTTTTTTAGTTTCTTTATGAAGATATTGTTTTGAAGTTATACTTCTTTAGGCGCGTTAGGGTAAAAGGTTGAGAGTAAATTTTTACGATGCGCGCGCATACCGTCACACGAAAAACCTACACCATGAAGTTAGCTATAGTCAACCGACACCCTGAAGTTAGCTATAGTCAACATTTTAGTTTTGAAGTTATACTTTTACGATGCGCGCGCACACTGTTACGAAAAACCGACACCCTAAAGTTAGCTATAGTCAACCGACACTTTGAAGTTAGTTGCGTTTTTTCTACAAACGTAGAATAAGGTAAAAGATAAAAATTTTGAAAAGATCTTGATACGCCAAAGAAGTATAACTTCTAACGCGTGTACATAAGTACACACACACACACACAATTTTTTTTTTAATTTAGCGGGTAATTTATTATATACTTTAATGGCCGTTGCGTTAAAACGAGTTTTTTTTTTTTTGTCCCCTTTCACAGGAAATGATAATAGCAGGCGTGGAGCTGTTCTCGGAGCACATGCGCGCGTGCCTCATGTCTGGCGGCGGCTCGGTGTCGGGCGACGCGATGCGCGTGCGCCTCGTCGCCAACTTGAGGCACTTGAGGGAGGCGTACGAGTCACTACTCAAATTGGACCTACCTTCACAAGTCAGTTGATTAATCTTTCACTACACTCATTTTCAGATCATAACAGTATGTTTATCGGAAAAGCCCTTTACTTTTATAAACATTTCATATATAAAAGGACATTATGTTTGAGAAGAAATAAAAACTTTGTGTGACAAAAAAATGCTGTAGCAAAGTGTGGATATATGTGAAGTTTTTGGTATATAGCGTATATCTTGATTGTGTTTCTGGAATTATGAAGCTTCTTTATTTTTGTTTAAAATACAACTCAACTCATTTTTGATATAATTTTTTTTAGAACTAACTCAGAAATATCTTAAAATTTAAATTAAAAGTAATTTGCAATAATATAAAAGACAATACAGTTTATAAGAAAACAATATGGATAGCTCTTACGTTTAATATTGAGGAGAGTGACAATCCGGCATTAACAATTCTCAGAACTTATTACACAAGTTATAAACAATTGTAAAGGCAAATAAAAAGAATGATACTCTCGCCAACATCCATGTTTGCTGCACGACTCCAGCTCCGAGTTATTGCAATAATCACCTGATCACGGTCTTTTATATTGCTCAAAGTGCTGCATTACGACTTGTGACAAAACATAGGCTTTGGTGGATTCGATCGGTTGTACCAGCTTACGAATAAAATATTATCTTTCATTCTTAATTGGTTTAATTATAATTATTTGTTGTTAGCCCCTAAGTATTGTGGAGAAGGTAATTTTCGATTACCGCGTGTACGGAATGACTGTGTTACTGCAACGCGCGCACAAGCGTGTAAAAAGCCTTGTGGATAAAGAGACCTGGAAGATCGAGGAGTTCTCAGACTATGGGGCGATCACTAACCTTGTGAGTATTTGTATAGTTTCTATACATATATATAATCTCATGTTGTTTAAAAACTACTTATTTAAGAGTATGGATGAAGGCGTGCAAGTAGACGCAAATTACACAGATTTCAAAAAGGATTTTGACAAGGTGGACCACCAGAAACTATTAGAAAAACTTGCCTACAATGGTTTATGTGGAAATTTATTAAGATGGTTTGTTTCATACATCACAAATCGCTCTCAAAAGGTCACCCTTCTTGGTAATTTTTCCGAAGTCACATTCACCACCTCGGGAGTTCCCCAAGGATCAATTTTAGGTCCTATTATTAATTATATCTTTATTAATGACATTAGTTCCTGCTTCCATTATACTAAGTTCCTACTTTATGCCGATGACTTGAAGGTTTTCCGTCGAACATACACATATAACAAGCATACACATTTATATATAAATAAATGCAACTCGATAGTTTTCACAAAAAAAGTTAATAAAATCGGTTCAGTAGTACCGGAGATTACCCCGAACATCCAAACTCAAAAAATTGACCTCTTCATAATATTAGTATAGATAATGAAGAATGTCTGTATTTCATGTTATTTCTGACCTAATAATTTCATTAAATTAGACAAATTCTTAAAAATTAAATCTATAGACCCTGTCCTAATATAGCAAAGAAGAACAGCTGTGGTATATGGATTATTCTGATTTTCAGCCGCATCTGCTTGAGCAATACATGAACGATGCGCTCTCAGCGATACACAAGTGCGTGTTCAGCGGTGGGAGGCGGGAATCCCCGCTGTTCACCGATGGGTCGGAGCCCACGGCCGCCTTGCACAAGCACACGCAGCAGATTCTGCTCGCCTATGTCAGTGTGTTGGAGAATCTGGCGTTGAATCACGATCAGGTGAGGTGCCATATCATAAAATGGGTGTTTTGAATCAATTTTATAACAAATCATTTTTTTGCAGCCATATTAATTATATCAAATTAAAGACAAATTTTTGAACCCGAAGTACCCGAGGGCCGAAAATACGCCGAGCACGCGTGTGACGTCAATATGATAATTTCTCATAATAGTCAAACTTTGCTGTCAGAGACGCCAAAGCCTTACCAACATTTAGAAAACTCGGAAAACACCACAGTAGTACACATAGTACTTCGGGTTCAATAATTGTTTTTCATTTTTATATAACTTTTAATTATATTGAAGAAATAAAATTAAAATAGTTTGCTAAAAAACTTATATATGGTCTTTCCATTTATTAAAAATAAATTGATTCAAAAACCCAATTGAAAACAATGTTCATACTTTATCATCCCTATTAATATCCCTATTATCCCTATTAATATTATAAATCCGAAAGTAACTCTGTCTGTCTGTCTGTTCCGTTTTCACGTAAAAACTACTGGACCGATTTGGCTGAAACTCAGTATATATATATATTTATTTTCGGTGCCGAGAATGAACATAGGATACTTTTTATCCCGAAAAATGGGATAGTTTCCGGGATAAAAATATATTTGTCTCTCTGTTTGTTATGCTTTTACGGAAGAACTAGCGGGCGGATTTGGCTGAAATTCGATACGTATGTAAATTAAATACTGAGGGTGGACAAGGGATACTTTTCATTTTGGCCTTTTTGGTAATTTTGGCCTTTTTTTGTTATTTTTTCTTTCTTTCTTTCTATTTTGGCCTTTTTGGTCGTTTTTGCCTATTCCGTCATTTTGGTCATGTCGGTCACTGTGGCCTTTTTGGTCATTTTGGCCTTTTTGGTAGTTTTTGCCTATTCCATCATTTCGGCCACGTCGGTCACTGTGGCCTTTTTGGTCACTTTGGCCTTTTTGGTCATTTTGGTAATTTTTGGCCTTTTTTTGGTAGTTTTTGCCTATTCCGTCATTTTAGCCACGTCGGACACTGTGGCCTTTTTGGTCATTTTGGCCATGTCGGTCATTTTGGCCTTTTTGGTCATTTTGACCATTTTGATTATTTTGGCATTTTTAGTCGTTTTTGCCTATTCCGTCATTTTGGCCATGTCGGTCACTGTGCCCTTTTGGTCATTTTGGCGATTTTTGCCGTTTTGGTCAGGTTTTGTAATTTATGTTGTTTACAGATGAACGGGGGATGGTATAATTAGCAATATAAAATGAAGTGAATCTTCCGTGGGCAAATACATAAAAATTTAATATAATATAACCTGTAGCGCTTGCTCTATAAACAAGAGACACGCACTAGAGGTTAAACTCTAGTTTAACTATAAATGACCATTGACTTTTATTACTATGACTACTCAACCAAGCTAATTAGACTAACGTGAGAAATTCGGCCTCCACCTTTGCAAACCGCCTCAGATTCCATGCACCTCCTAGTACCGGTCGCAGCTACAAGAAATTCGCACGTATTACACTCGTCATTTTTTACTTATTCATTTGTTGTAATATATTTGTAGTTTGTTAAGAATTTTCTAATTTTTTTCTTAGTTGTTATGTATTTTTTACTCCTACAAACTATTTTTAGTATCCCTTATAAATATTTTTATTTCTTTACATATAAAAAAGAAAATAAATATATTACAAAAACCAGTTATTATCGTCTCATAAATTAGTGTTAGTAGTGAAAAATATAATTACATGACCATAATCATGTCGGTATTGTTAGATATTTTTTGGAATCGGTACCAGACACGTTCGACCCTTGCATTTAACATTTGTCTACTTGACTTGGTCGGATAATGTATTATAAACTGGTTTCTGTCAGGGTTTCAACAACACGAGTCTGTCGGTGGCGCTGGACCAGCCCCTCGACGAGACCGCCCCCCCTTCGGAGGGCGAGGGGCGCAACTGGCAGCAGCGGCTGCTGGTCGCGGCCGCAAACGCGCTCTACACCAGGCGGGTCGTGCTCGCCAATATCACAACGACCTATGACAAGTATGTGAAGATCGTAAAACAATTTAAAAAAATATTGTTACTAGTTTGATGTCGGTGTACAATAAAGATTATTTTTGTTGTTGATACTAATAAGACTTGTTCAAAAATATTCTGCTTGAGATTTGATTTACACCATGGTATACAATATGGTATAAATAATTAACGTCTATTTATATGGATAACTGGTTAATTCATGCAAATTGAAAGACAGAAATGTACCGTCTCTAATGAATATCGGCTCTAGCTCTTATGATTCTTGCATTCGACATGATCAACAACTTATTACTATGGTTTATTAGTCGAATTGGGATAACGAAAAATATCAGTTTTTTTACTATACATACATATACTGCCTAAACATGTAAGTGTAGATTTACTATCCACATAAGGGTTTTATTATTGTAAAAAAAGCCACCACAAATCGTTTTAATGCCTCATTCCCATTATGTCCACTTTCTCTGTAGCTAGAAGGAATATTGCAAGGTCAATAGGCAGCGCGAGAATATAAAAACGAAATAATTCTATCAAACATTGTCTATAGTCACGCTGCCCCTTACCCCCTTTCCACCGTGGCAGTGGGCATAATACAAATGAGTCATAAACAAAAATTATTCTTTAAAAAAATTCTTTTAAAGCCTAAGTAATAATTTCCTACCGTACTTACTATTACTCCTAAAACAAAAGTATAGGATAAACTATGCCATTGTAAGCACCCCACCCAATGATTAGCACCCAATCAAATTATTCAGAATCGTAAGAAATCTTAATGTTTTTATTTTAACCAAAAAACTAATATTATTATACATGTGTGTCGTTGAAGACCATGGGCTATAAAAGTGACTCGGACTTTTAGAGTTTTGCGTGGGACCATGAGAAGTCGAATACGTAGAGGTCTTCGAATTTAATGTAAATGTCTGGCCGGCGATTATCCCTATCTATCCATTAAATTATAAAATTGTAAACATGCCGTGTCTGTACATTGAAGTTATTAAAAAAACCAACTAGAATAGACTATATAAACAATGGAGAACACGATACATTTTTTAGATTTCTTGTCTGTTTCTCGGGATTCACGTAAAAACTACTGAGCTGATTTCGATGCGGGTTTCACTAATGGACAACTAATTCTTAGACTTAAACTCTGCGCTTTTTATCCTGGGAATGATTTAAATTGAACAAAAAAAATATGTTTTTTTTCCCGGGAGTGGTTTGATTTTGTTCGGATGCATAAAAATTTGCTTATTCCGACACAATTTCGAATAAAACGATAGCTTCCGTTCTTTTTTTAAATGCCAAGATATTTTGTATCCCGGGAATCCCGCGACAATTGCAAGTCAAGCGTGGATGAAGTCGCGGGCATATCCTAGTATCATATAAAAATGTATGCAAGCCCCGGTCAGTGTAGGACTATTGTAGGAAATGAGAACAAAAGATTTTGTGCTATTGGGATGAATTGCTAATGAAATTGGGTAGTATGGGACTGTAGGCATTATGGCGTCTGCGATGCTTGGGGAACATGGATATATGGGCAGACGGTGATTTGCCACGCATTATTATCTTTGTATAGCTAGCTATAAAGTAAACAAGATTTCTAAATGGTCCAAATAAATTTTAGGATGCGAAAGGATTGAGGGAAGGGTGCCCACAATCGTATAGCTTTCCCTATCTATTTCAAACATGTTGATTGAAATATTTCTTTCATATTTTCAGTTTAACATTCCCAAAGCCCAGCCAAGCATTACAAGTCACCAAAGAAGCGTTGAGCTCGTTGGAGAGCAGTATAGCGGAGACGTATTTGGAACACAAGGGGGACCCACTTGTGGGCACCATCGAGCCCAGCATGTACATGGGGAGGCACACGACCCCCGAAAACGCGTCAGTGGACGACGCCAGGCCATACGTCTATGAGATTATCAATAACCTTATCGCTGTACACGCCGAGGTATGTATATCTATATACTATATATATTTAGATTTAGTTTGTAGATAGCACCTTTCCGATGGCAGTCAATAAACAATGATATTCCGGTTAATTTAGCAAGTAATTGAGCGGGAGTCATAATATTGCTCGGATTGTTATTGCACTCATTTTCGAAATATTTGTACAACTTATACAAAACTTATTTAGTTTGAGAAAAGATTACCATATTTCAATGTCGGAACCATTTTAAATTAACAAATTTAATATCAAGTAACAACGATTAGCAACAAATAATATAACACTGAACAATAAATAACAAGAATGAACCACAAATAAAATCAATTAATTTATTAATTATCATACTAAAACTAAATAGTCAGATCTCACAACAATTATCAATAAAAATAATAATTATTTATTTGACTTTCACCATTGACTTTTGATTGTAAATATATTTTCTTCTTAAAAATTTAAGGAACCTCTTTTTGCTGATTGTACAAGAAATTTCAAATTTAGAATTCCTGCAAATATACAAATACTACTACAAACGCAAAAACGTCTCGAAGCTTATTTAACTATATCGTTATATTAAATATTTTATGTCAAAAGTACAGTCTACAGTTACTATACATACTACTTCTTAATTAAATCACCATTTTTATATTGTTAGCCAAAAAGAACTAGATGGCGCCACTGTACAAGTGAATCGCGCTATGGTTTGCTTAATTTGTGGAGTCATGTGATCTGGTTTTATCCCATTGAGTTAACTTTGCGCAGAGGCAATATCGTAACCAATGAGGTTAATCCGAGGTGCGATTATTGCTAGTTGAAAACTTTACCAATACCCCGCCGGGTGGACGTGAAATACCGTCCGCTATGGCAATTTTTGAACGGCCGTAAAGGCCTTATTAAGTACCTATATAGATTTACTAGCTAACCTGGCAAACGGGCAAACGTTGTTTTGCCATATAAACGATAGCTTCTGCACGCGACTTCGTCCGCGTGCTGCGGTTTTTTTAACTATCCCACGGGAACTCTTATAATATTCTTATATTTTTTCGGGATTAAAAGTATCCTATATGTTTATCAGGGATATAAGCTACCACCATACAACATTTCATGTAAATCGGTCCAGTCGTTTCGGAGATTAGCCGGTACAAATAGACAGACGAACAGAGAAACAAAAAGTTTGAAAAAAATCTAAATTAGTTCTCTTTGACTTCTTACATCCCCTGACTCGGTTTTTAGCATTTTTTTTCATTGTACAGAAATTTGACCTCTACAATTTTATTATTTGTATAGATAATTCTATTAAATTACAAAATTAATTTTAAATAATTGTAAATAGGTATATCATACACAAAATGTATATATAAAATATAATTTTTTTTTATTATTGAATTTTTTCTTATAAATTATAATATAATATTTAAAAAAACTTTAAAATACATTAATTTATATAAAAAATATTAAATAAGTCGTGGTAGCATAATGGTTAACACACGCGTCCCTAAATCTGACAGGAACGCATGCACCTCTTAGTCAGTTTTCTGATCTGATGTGCATATTGTTACAATTACCACGTTCTAAAATCGGTGAAGGAAAACATCGTGATGCAACCTGCACATCGAGATAACCGATGTGTCAAACCTGCCAAGGCGCCTTGGACTAGCTTCACGGGTATACTGACCGTTCAGCCGTTCAGTATAATGGGAGGCCCGAGCCCAGCAATTGGACATTTATGGGCTGACATTATAGATAAATTATAATAAACATAAATATTAAAAAAAACCTGTTATCCTTATTAAGACTGATTAATGATGAAGTAATTATAAATAAACTAACGTCTGAATTCTGATATTTTGCCAGAATTATTTTCGGGTTTACTTTGTCTGTAATAAATAATAATATTCTATATAGTTTCAAATTAGATATTTATATAAAAAAAAAATTTCAAAGAGGCTCACAAACTCCCAAAAATATTAAAATTTGGCATATGATGTACGTACCATACGAGTAAGGTCAAAATTTGACCGATGGTAAGGCAAGTGAATGAATAATCAGATATAAGGGGCCAACAGTGAACGTGCTATGTATGTTGCGCGTACGGCAGGTGGACAGCGTGTCCGGCGTGGCGTCGGCGCGCTACCTGCGCGACCTGTGCGAGACGGTGTGCGAGGAGCTGGCGCGGCTGGCCGCGTGCGCGCCGGCGGCCGCCTCGCGCGCGGCCGCCTTCCGCGCGCGCCTCGAGTACACGCTGCTGCACATCGCGTGCGCCGAACACCTCACGCGGAAGGCCGAGTGAGTACCTACCTTTAGAGCAGTGTTCCGCAAACTTTTAAGCTCTGGTCAAACAGCGAACGGAACGGGACGGCGACGCGACGCTGGCGGGACGTGAAGAGTTGTAATATATTAGTTAATGTAGAATATGTCACATAGAGCCGTCGCGTCACGTCCATCTATGTGACATATTCTACATTAACTAATATATTACAACTCTTCACGTCCCGCCAGCGTCGCGTCGCCGTCGCCGTCCGCTGTTTGACCAGACCTTTAGTGTTCAGGGTACGAATAACTTTCCGTTTAACATTAGCCCACTCACTTTTTACAAATCTATTCTAATTATAATGATTAAAGACTGATTTGTAATATTAATTAAACGATAAATAAGTTTTACTTTTATTGAATTTTACTGGCAGTCCTAAATTTAAAGTTTATTTTTTTTGGTAAACAGCTGTCACAAGATAGCGACCTAATTTATTTATATATAAAAGAAGAGCCAATGTTATCGTAAGGCTTTTAATGTTAAAATACGTCAAAATTGTATTGCCAGTTCTTATACTGGCAAAGTTACCCCGCTCTTAATATAACATTGGCCCACATTTTTTTTTTAATTTTGTGAAATTTGCACTCTATGCTCATGCAAAATCATTTAAATTGTAAACGTTTATAACCCACGGAAAATCCATATTTTTTTAATAATATCCAGTGAACCTGAGACAATACGTACAAAATTGTTCGCATGGCGGGACAAAGATACTACCCTGATTGACTGTACATCTAGGGAAACGACATTTTTTGGAAGTACACCATAATTAAAAATAATTTTTTAAGTTATAATAGTCAACATTTATTGATTAATCAACAAACCTAAAGTTTAAATTACATGAAAGGTATTCAATGCGGAACATGAGTATTTTTCTTACCCTTACACTATTTACCAAAAATAAGTTTAAAACATAACGTTATTTTTCCGAGGCACCAATTAATGACCACAGTACACCAGTGTGCCGCGATACATACTTTGCGGAACACTGCTTTAGGGATCCGTAGCCGTTTTTTGCAAAATCACAACCCTTAGGAAATATTCAAATCATGTTTCATTTCAGCTATAGCTATAAATGTATTTGTTTAAATAATTAAATAAATTCGAGGTCATCAGACCCCTTATTTGAGTGATTATTATGTCAAAAGGTCTCATTCAATAAAGTAAAAAAGAACAGACAGTTGTGTGTTTTTTTTAATATTTTATTATGCTTCAGAAATCATCTCATGGAGGCATTGGCCGGCATTCCGCCATTGGAAAGCGACGAAGACAAAAAGTACGTATTATATTTTATGTTAAATAAGAGTTTCCCACGCGGCTTTGCTTGCTATAATAAATATCCCACCGAAAATATGATTTTCCGAGATGAAAAGTATCTTATAAATGAATCGTCGTAAGCTATAGTCTATTAGTTGTCATTCAAATAAATAAACATGCTATACTCCTCTAATCCTTGAGGACCGTTCATAATGTCACGTTAAATTTTGCCTGTTTGGACCGTTTTAACCATCGTCACATTTTCTCGTATCCCTTTATAGGGTTGACAGGGGAGGTGACTCGTGTCACTTCACAAAAATTAGAACTTCCCCGACCCCGTCTTATCATATTTTCACCAAGCGATCCTCTCCCATTGTGCAAGTGTATTTGTGAACTTTGTAACTTATTTTAAAATAATAGAAGAAAATACTCAAAGCAGAATAATTAACGGAAAATTCGTTTACGAAGTTTACCTGAAGGGGTATCGAGCCCAGGATCTCTGCATTCGGATAAACTAGGCAGACTATGGCTTAGCCTACCTAGACCACATAGGCAGTCCTATGTATAATAAGAGGTAGAATGAAATGTTTTTACTTTAGTTTATAATTTGTTTTAGGCGAATGGAAACTCTTGTGGATGGTTTCAAAAAAAGAATGCAATTGCAACTGGCCAGTCTCAACTGCAATATGGAGACTGTTTAACATTTTATAGTGAAAATGAAGGCTTTGTAATCTTAGGTAATAACAATATTCAGTTTTAGACGTAATTCCTTTAGCATTCATAAGAAACTATAATCCGCAAGAGTTAACTTGAGACCTGAGCGGAAACGCGGTCGCGCTTACGTCATCCGAGCGAAGTCTCAAGTTAACTCTTGCGGGTTATAAGTATTATTACACCGGTCCACAAAAAAGTAGTCTGTACTGTACTTGTCAGTTTGGTCCATACAACCCAAAATTTTGAGTGTTATTATTCAATAATATTGTTATTTTTTTGTAAAATTATTTATATTCAAATACAAGAAATGTATGTAAAATATTTTTATGAATACAAATCTTTATTTTAAAAATATTCTTTTACTCCCCGCCTCTCTTCACGTAATTCTGTAAATGGAAATATCATTAATATATAAAAAAATCGGCTGAAATTTTTGTCGGGCACTTTATAATTTAACTAGCTTCTGTCCGCGACTTTGTCCGCATGGAATAGTAAAAAAGGGTAAATTAAAAAACAGCCGATTTTGAAACATTCTTCATTGGTGCTCCGCTCTTATTGGTGTTACCGTGATGATATATAGCCTATAGCCTTCCTCGATAAATGGGCTATCTGACACTGAAAGAATTTTTCAAATAAAATCAGACCAATAGTTCCTGAGATTAGCGCGTTCAAACAAACAAAAAAAACTCTTCAGCTTTATATGAGTCGTATAATTCCAATACCCGCCAACTCCCTTAAAACTCAAAACTAAGATATGTATGTTTCTGGATAGTCTATGAAATTTCTCGTATGTCATTTTGTTCGTTTTATACCAAAAACCGCCAACTTCCAAATAATTTGACATCAAAGTTTCGAATTTGTTCCAAAATCCGAGATATTAGAACACTTTTTTGCTTTTACTGACAATATGTTGCGTGTGGAGTTAGCGGATATTGGAATTATACGACTCATATATTAGTATAAGATTTTCACAAAATTATAATATTGGTTATACACGAACTATATAGTTTTAAGAAGTTGATTCTTTATAATGAAGGATTATATTCTTGTGTCGAAGTCGTAAGTAGTTTGATGAAATGGACCTTTTCGAATTACCACAAGAACTTCGTTTTTATGTCATTATGGTTTCTTGGGAATTTCTAAATACACTCTTTACCTGCCCCTGTATTAAATATGTATGTATAATATATATGTTTATTAAAAAGCATTATACCTCGGCTGCAAGTTTGTGCAAAATGGGTGACATAGAAGGGCCAGTCTCTCTGACCATTTGTCGAAAGTGTCCCTTCCTGTTTTGCAACAATACATGGGGGTGATCGAACTCAACTAAGCGGCCCGCGTCTAGTACAAGAATCTGTAAATTGAGTGACTTTAGGGAATATTTAATAATAAATAATAACACCCCATAACTGTCCCATTGCTGGGCTCGGGCCTCTCACTATAGGGGAACAAACAGTATTACCCGCCACGCTTGTCTAAGGCGGCTTTGCAGGTTTGACACATCGATTATCTCGATGTGCCGGTTTTATCATGAAGGAAAACATTCCTTCACCGTTGTTAACAGTTGGGATTGTAAAAATATGCATATGAGGTCAGAAAAACTGCCTAAGTGGTCCGTGCACTCCGGCTAGGATTCGAACCCGCGCCCTTTGTGTCTGGGACGCGTGCGCTATCCATTACACCACCACGATTGTTCTTATAATGATCTCGCAAAAGTATCCAATTTGCCGAGATAAAAAGTACAAACTATATATTGGTATTGTGGTTTTTCCTTAAAAATATATGATGATAACAATTTCTATATTATTTTTACCTATTACAAGTTACTATGTTAATAAAGATATTAGATAGTATTAAAATCCATTTACACAAGTATAGTATTACAAGTAACCGTGTAACAAATTTCACTCAAATGAAATAGAACGTGACATATGTACATAACACATTACCTTATCGGAATCAATAATGGTATTCAATCTATGCGCAATAGTGAGCACAGTGCAATCCTTGAAATGCTCTCTAATAGCAGTCTGGATAAGTGCGTCCGTTTCTGCATCAACATTTGCTGTGGCTTCGTCTAAAACCAGAATCCCGTCGTTGTGGACTATTGCCCGTGCAAGGCAAACTAACTGGCGCTCGCCAACGCTAAAGTTTGAACCGCCTTCAGTTACTTCTTTGTATAGGTCTTCTATACCTAATGTTGCGAATACATCGAGTTAGCGGGACTCGAATTAAAATGCCGTCAGAATGATTATAGAGTTTATTAGAACTATAGAAACACGTATAACAGGTACAAATATAACCGAACACAACAAATCCAAACATAATGCAGAAGGTCGTAATTCATTAAAACGCGCAAAGTCCGTCACTATTAGATTCCCGAACGTACTATAACGACTAAAACCTTTTTAGTCGTCGTTTGGATTAAAAAAAAGTAAATTTTAAATTTGAATTACATCGAACGCCTCGCAAAACAAAGAAAATCATAATTGTATCGGGCCGCGGACTGAATAGATGTACCAGCTTCTTGGTGGAGAAATATATGAAAATATTCCAAGAACCAGTCTTTAATTTAGAAGATCCGTACCGAGCTCTAGCCCTGGGTGCGTCACATGGTGGAGGCGCCTGACCCTCCAAGTTGAGAAGAGAAGACTGGTTACTGCAGTATCAAACGGGAAATAGCACATCGTGGTGGAAGTGCTACTTCAACAGTGATTCACTAGTTAAAACGATTAATTTCTGTCAATAGTGGTGTACGAGCCACATCGAAGCCAAGCAGAGGACGAAGAAGAAGAAGCAGCGACGAGCTTCTCATCGCTTCGAGCTTCAGGATCACTATATATCCGGTGATGTTAATTTGATTATTTAAAACATGTCGCAAAAATTCTCAGGGATCAACGGTGATTTTGGAGAATTTCTTACGCAATTCAATATCATCGCCGCCATAAATAAGTGGGACGATGGTAGTAAAGCTCTTATATTCTCAGCTTACTTAGAAGGCGCGGCCTTGTCTTTTTATAAGAGAATATACGAGGACGAGCTGACCTTTCCAGATTTGGTATCGAAATTTAAGAATGAATTCAGTCATGAGAGGGATCATGCCGCCGATTTTTATAATGTAAGGCATGACTACAACCAAAATATTTTAGAGTTTTTATATGAAGTCGAAGAATTGGCTTATAAAGCTAAAATAACCGATGAGAACAAAATAATTTCACAGTTTATTTCTAAATGTAACGAGCCATTTAAGAAAATGTTGTCGCTGCAACGTTTTCAATCGATTGCCGAATTAAAACAAACACTTATACAACACAATTATATTTATAAAAAACACAACACAAATATTAGTTTGCCTGTCACGATAGAATCTGTTGGACAAAGTAAAATACAAGAAATTGGCACGAAAGAAGCCTTTTCCAAATTCCAAGACATGCGGTCACCCAGAGTTTCGTATTCTGTAAAACCAAGGCAGGAGCGACATTCGCCTAGGAGTCCATATTTTTCACGGCGTTGTGATTCAAAGCCTTCACAACAGTTGAACTCCAACAAATGCACAGAAGGGTCGACTTATGCAGTAGATGGTGTGAAGTCACAATCTGCATCATCTCCAATTATCTTGGCTGAATGTGCTGATCAGCAGTTCCAAGTGTTAGTGGATACGGGGTCGTCCGTGTCTGTTATTTCGTCCCGCATTATTAGCAAGTTGCGTAAAGAGGACAAAATTGAGCCAATTTCGTCTGGTATAACGTTACATGGTGTTGAAGGATCCACACTGAAAATCTTGGGGAAAATTCCACTTTACTTTTCTATAGATAGGGTTTTATTTAAATGTGATTTTATTGTTGTAAATAATTTACGTCCAAATTGTATTTTAGGACAAGACTTTTTATTTTCCAATTACGCTGTCATTGACTTTGAATCATGCTTTGTCAAAATAGGAAAGGCAAAAGCTAATTTTATTACGAAAGAGGTTGTTAATACTGATTTTTATTCATCAAATTCATTAATGTTAGATAAAAATATAGATTGTAAACCGTCGAATAATGAATACGTTTATTCGAATAATTTGTTTGAAAATAAAGAAATGTTGTTATTCTCAGGTAACAAAGAGAATATAAGAAATATGTCAAACATTGTCGTAGGTTGTGATGGGGAAAAACAACCATATATTATTAGTACTGATATGATCAGCGAAAATGAGCTGAAGGG
This sequence comes from Dendrolimus pini, assembly GCA_949752895.1. Classification (NCBI taxonomy): domain Eukaryota; kingdom Metazoa; phylum Arthropoda; class Insecta; order Lepidoptera; family Lasiocampidae; genus Dendrolimus; species Dendrolimus pini. The sequence continues at coordinate 7,487,087 of OX457129.1, read as the reverse complement.
ATCACAGTCGTCGGTCTGTGAGAATAATAAAAATGGAAATGAGGGTTCTGTATGTATTGAGGACGTTGTTCGTATGGATGCTCAGCGAAATAGGGATAATATGGTGAATTGTGGTGAGCAGTTATACAGGGATGTTGATGTTTCAGAGAACAAGCAGTATAAGAAGGCTGAGATGCAAGCAGGTTTGCGGGTGAAGGAATCCGCAGTGAAGTTTAATAGACGATTAGAGGTGAAGAGAGAAGAGAAAGGATTTGAAAGGTATGGCCGAAGTTGTATGGTTTTTCGCGAAAGGAAGAAAGAAGAGGTCGTGAGATTGTGTAGGTTTTGTAACAGGCAGACAAAGGGTTTGGTTGGAAACGAGTGTAAGGCGTGTTTGTCGAAGTATAGTGTTTATAAGGGTAATGAGGCGAAAGAAAATTGTGAATATGGCATAGGAACAATGTGGAAAACGTTTGAAGAAGGTTATCGGGGGTCATTTCATTCACCTAGGAAAAGATCTACAATTTCATCAAAATCGGAACATTTTTATAAGAGTCCCTATTAAGTGAAATTTTATGCGATTAAATACTTATGTGCTCTTTGTTATTATTATTAGTGGATATGTCTTTGCATTAATTAAATATAAGATAGGAAGTTAGGGACTTAGGTTTGTTGGTAACATTGTTGTATATAGATGTACTTAATGGATATTTTTGTTTCATGTCTACAACCTGCTGAGCCACTACTAGACCAACGAGTCGACATCGGCTGCAACAAGGGGAGCAATGGGAGCAAGATAGACGGCTTAAAGAATTTTTTTTTGCCGGTTGTTAGGGCAAATTTGGGAATAGCTTATAATCTTGTGGAACACTGTATCAAGCTGTTATGAATTTACGACAATCTTGCAAACCGGTCATAAGGCTGTCATGGCTTCCGGGTGTCCGCGTAGGATGCAAAAAGTTTGTTTTGAGTTCTTTTCAGTTATGGGAATTGTTTGTTTTAATTTAAAGCTCCCAGATTGAACAGTTGTGCCGATGCTTGATTATTGGTCGTTTGTCAATTTTTAGCTAGGAGTTTAGCTTTTCCAAAATTTTAAATATTGTTCATTGGGCTCACTTGTAAACAAGATCGACTGATTTTTTGACGGGTTTTGTCAGCCGGAGTCAGGACGTATGGAACTACTGTCCTGGTTGGGCACTTAGTAAGTGTCATCTTGTACATTGTAACTTTTCCCGCCTTAGGTAGGGGCTAGCTTAGGGTTTTGTTTAGGGGAAATTTTCCTCACTTCACCGTGACGAAAATTTCCTCGGAGGCCCGCGGGATATAACGACTAAAACCTTTTTAGTCGTCGTTTGGATTAAAAAAAAGTAAATTTTAAATTTGAATTACATCGAACGCCTCGCAAAACAAAGAAAATCATAATTGTATCGGGCCGCGGACTGAATAGATGTACCAGCTTCTTGGTGGAGAAATATATGAAAATATTCCAAGAACCAGTCTTTAATTTAGAAGATCCGTACCGAGCTCTAGCCCTGGGTGCGTCACAGTACACACGTCACGCCCGTATCGTATCTCCATCAGGCCGTCGTTTTATGTTCCACAAATGCAAATGTGCCCGCCCGGCAACGTCGCCACAGTTTCCTAGAATTAGCCTGTAAAACCTGGATATGATGCTAATGAGCGAGGACAATAGGCTGTTCTACACTAGAAACGCATGCCAATAAATAAGTGAACAAAAGAAGACGATAATAAAAGGATTACAATTAGTTCAAATGCCGACAGGTAGTAAAATGTGTTTCTACAGATGTGTACGTGGAATTTGTCTTTGTCGGGGCCTAGATAGGGGATAGACCAAGACCTCCTTAAAGGCCTTGTAAGTTCTGTAAATAAAAAAATATAAACATCAGTTTGCGCATATAATCTTATTTATATTAGCCCACAAAATGTTACAAGATTCGAACCCCCTCATGTCAAAAGATGATACTTTCGTTACGCCTATAGACGGATCGGCAGATTTCACGATAATGACGATATGCATATTTCGTCAGTTTTGTGGTAAATATAACATGAATGTACATGAGATCAGAAAACTAACTGATCCACTAATCAATGCATTATACCTGGTTCGAGCTTCCAATGTTAGTGAAACCATCACGGCTTTTAGTTAACACAACTTAAGCATAATATTATCAGGGAAGAATAATGCTATAATGACAATGATAAAACTTAATATATCATAAGTAAAAATTAACTCTAAAAATCTTTTAAATCCTTCACGCAAGGATCTTTCTTCTAAAGTCAGCCTACACAAGATAGACCGTTTGCTTTTGATGTTATTAGAAAGATTAATTTAGTTTATACAAAAACCAAGTCAATAAAAAGTTTAACCTTTTAATAAGTTTGTTTTAACTTAAGTGAAATAAGTATGCAAATCAAAATGGTAATTCTGATTATTATTATCATATTACTCTTTTGGCAAATACGAAATACTTCTCTGTTAATAAGCAACAAGAAAAGTCTACTAGCGGCTTGCTTTACATACCTAGCGTCATATCTTCGGATTGTAACTCTACATTGCTGAGTGCGTTCAAAAGTACTTCATCAGGGTATTCATCGAAGGGGTCTAAATTCTTTCTCATGGTGCCACTGAACAACACCGGTTCCTTTAGCAGACAAAATAAACACGCACAAGAGTTAATTAACCAAGGCTAGTATGTATCGAGTGTTAGAAAACTTCTTGATGTGCCGTTTATGGGCCTTCGCCTGATTTTGTCCTTAATAAAAGTCCTGGGCTCAAATAGTAAAATTGGAACTGTTACAAATTCCCCATGTCCTATGTCTGTTGTCCGTCTACCTATATTTTCAAGAAAAATGGGCGGGTCATGTCCATTTTTCATCAAAGATTTTTTTTATTGCCGGAGTTCAGCAGACAGGCAGATGGCTCACTTGATGGAAAGAGGTTACATTTGCAACACCAAAGATGTTAAAAATGCACTGCTGCCCTCTTAAGGGAAACTGGAACCCGGTCACTAATGCCGGAACACAACACAAGGTTGTTATGGCGACATAGTCTAGACCAAGGCTGGTCGCCATCCAGTCGAGCAAATACCCTGCCATCTGACTGTGGGTTGTTTTGTCGCCTCTTACGACAGGCCGCCCGGCCGCAGGAAATTGTATTCTTTCTCCGTTCCCGTAAGGATAAAATATTTAAAAAAATGTTGGATCTATAATAAAGTAATTTGAACGGAAGGCGGAGGGTATTCTATTTGCCACTACATAATCGTGTAAAGGAACTGCGACAATATTAAAAATTAGGAATGACCCTCATATATATCACATATAATGGAAAGTTCTTTCAGTGTTGGGATCAGAGACGCATGGAGATATCGTTAGATCTTTAAATATAATAGTAATGTTCTAGAATGACTTTTTTAGCTTAATAGGTGGCGACATATTCGCTACCAAAGTAATGTCTGTCTCCAGTATATGAATGGTTGAACTATTTTAGGGGTAAATAAATAAATAAAAAGAGCCTGGATGAAACAGTGATTTAACGCAAGGATGATGAAGATGACGATTAATACAACCCTTACTTGAGGGATAATCGAGATCTTTCCCCTCAAATCGTGTAGTCCAATCGTTGTGATATCCACGCCATCAATTAAAATAGTGCCCTCGAGATAAGCAAGTCTAAACAGTGCCTGAATGATAGAAGATTTGCCGGCACCAGTTCTGCCTACAATCCCAATCTGAAATGACTATATTTTGAGATTCTCCAACACAACAGATTATAAAAATCTTGACTTGTAACTGGCTTTACCTTTTCTTGGGGCAGTATGTTGAAAGTGAGCTTGTGTAACACGTAATTGTCGCCAGGAGAGTATTTTAAACTCAAATTGTTGAAATTAATTGCTCCTTGTGTTGGCCAACCAGAAGGCAGTTTCTGTTCTGGTGCCTAAAACATATTGCATTTAGTTTCAACGCTGAATTCAAGCAAAAAGTTCACTGATACATTATTAATGATTGAGTATTCTTTAGATTTGATATGATATGACGCTATTTATACAGTGCCAACAAAACTGACCTAACCAACCTCCAACCTTTAAAATTTTAATTCACTATTGTATCAGTCCGCGAGCATACATTTCTTGTAAAAATGTCTTGTAAGAGAATAAAAAGTTATAACGTAAACCTCATTTGAAGATCCCGGTTGGATATAAACCCGCTAATTATGAATTCTATTGGGAGGCATTCCACGATTAAACTTTCAAATAAATTATATTTATTAATATATTATGACGACTAAGGATACAGTATCTGCCTCTTGTCTTCCCACTCTCGCTAGACCCATAGGTTTGCTGGAAGAAAACTCTTTTTAGGGTTTAACTCGCCTTTGTACATCACCATTATTTTGTAGTATTATTTGTAAGTATTTTGTGTACAATAGAGAATATATAAAAGAATAAAGTATCTACCGTATCATAACCAGGATAGCTGTTCATGCAGGTTACGAGTTCACTATAATTACCATAACTAAACTTAACGCGAGTTCGACGAAAAATGACGTGACTTCGATGATAGGAGGGTATATCAACGCAAGAAGAACACAGTAATAAGCTAACAAGAAAAAAGCCACTTACACTTTGTAATTCTGGTTCTTGGGGAAGTTTTGTATACTCTAACACTCTTTCAACACTGGTCATTTGGTTTTCCATCTCCGCTGACTGTCTCATTCCCCATTGGAAAATACCAGTTAAAGATATTGATTGCGTTATAGCTAATCCAACGTTGCTACCTGCCATATCTGATGATTAATTTTGCCTTTTTTAGATTACATTCCCAGAATCGTCAAGATTTTGGTAGCATTAAATCCAAAATATTGTATTGTATATTGTATAGAATGAAAAATTTCGATTGAAAAGCTATTGTATCTTACTTAAATATGGTCACATTTAAGTAAGATATAAAATATGATTACTGCTGTGTAAAATAAATCGATACTAATTTTTTCTTTTATAAATTATAGATTCTTTTAATATATTTTACTCGTAACCTAAACTCATAAGACTATTAACCTGATCTTTATATTTTATCATTATAATATAGACTAGAGTGTGTCCCGCATGTCAAACCCTCGGTAATAGTATATATTACACACGTATGTGTGTATTAAAATACTTGTAAGTATATATTACACACATACATGTGTAATATATACTTACAAGTATTTTACTTATACAAAAACTTAATTCAATTTTTTACATATATTAAGAAACTAAATTCACAGAGTCTACACAACTGCCTTGCAATATATAGAGACGAGTCGAAGCCAACCCCTGATTTGAAGTAATACAATGAATGACATGTTGTTTCTGACAAAATAGGTATTTGTTAGTAAATTTAAAAAAAAAAACGCGATTGCAGCGCCATCTATTTTGCTAATCTGTCTTATCTAAGAAAACGACTTTATTTATCGGGATAAAAAGTGTCCTAAGTTACACCCCGGGATATAAGCTAGCTCTATGGCGAGTTTTATTTAAATACATTTAGTAGTTTTCGCGTGATGTTGTAAAAGACAGACAGACAGAAAGTCAGACAAAAAATCAAGAAATTGCATTTTCGGCATCTCCTGGTCCAAATTATCCCCCTCATTTATTTTACATTTTTAAACGCAATGTATAAACTCGACCCATTTACAGATATATTATAGTCATATATAGAAGAAGACCAATTACAAGACATTAATTAATTGTATAAAAAAACTTATAGAAAAAATTGACTAACCACTTTTCATTAAACAGCTAAATGTTACACAAATTATGAATAGTAGGCATATCAGATCAAGGAAGTATCCAAAAGCACGGCTGCATGTAATAAAGAGGTACCAGGCAGCACTGTGGAGGTCCTGGTGCCTATCGAATTCGTCGGCTAAAAGGAACTCTGCTCCGAAAGAACGGATTGTTGCGAGACCGAGCACAGTTGCGTTGAGGTGACTAAATACTGGACTACGTGCTGTTAAGGTAAAGAGATATTTAAAACAATATTCTCAAGATTATTCATTAAGAATTCGTGCTGTTATGAGAACGGATAAGGTAAGAAACGACTACACAAACAGGGCGTTCCATTAGTAGCTCACAACGCTCAAAATTCTCCGTTAACCGTTCCACAAAGCGATGGTTGTGGTCGTGGCGAAAACGTCACTAATAACATAATATTTTCTTAAGTTTTCGCGACTTGTATACATAATAAAGCTACGTTTTAACGGTTTCAAGCGCGGTAATTAGCGGATTAACCAAAATCAAACAAATTACCGCGCTTAAAACCGTTAAACCGTCATCATTTTTTGATCATATAACGACCCATGCTTAGATGTGGGTCGAATAACTGTTCCACTTGGGTTTACGATTGTAACGCCAAGCAAGTGGTACGAATAAAATCGCGATCGTGAAAGTGGTCGTTGTGATTGTCTAATGGAACGTAGCCAAGGAAGGTCAAAAAAGCATCTTTGAAAGTTTGAATTTAAAAGCGACAGCGTGAAGGAAGATATAAATTCTCTGGCATGGCTGTCGGGTTTTGGTTACCAAGTGGAGATCTTTAAAGTAGAATCTTGATATTGTTACGAGTTACGCAGGACTCGAATTAAAATCCCGTTGGAATTACTATAGAATTTATTAGAACTATACAAACACGTATAACATAAGTACAAATATAACTAGACACTACTAGTACAAACTGCACATTTCAATAACACGCGCAAAGTCCGTCACTATATCGCTCATCGAATCTACGTCTTGCCCGTATCGTAATCCTCGCTTGACTGCCCCACTCCTCCGTTCGGGCATTGTTTTATACTAACTATACAGTACAAAAAAATCGACCGCGTGCACTGGTTTTTCCGAGAAACAGTAATTTGCACACCTGTTTAATTATTCCTGTTAACGGCCAACAAAGTCGAAAACAATAACAATAGGCTATTGTCTAATTGCAAATTTTAAATACGAATTAAACAAAAAGAACTCCGAATGTGGGAGGGGCAATAAACCAGGTGCGCGCTTCTTTGTCGGTATGTAACAATATTGATATGCACTTACTTATGCCTTCTAAACGTTTAACGGCTCCAGTAGTCCTGATATAGACCATTCTAAATATATAAAATATAATGATTGCGGCCACAATCGGTATAATTAATGTAATATCTATCATTAAAATCACAACTATAACGCCAACAAGGTTTAACATAATCTGGAAACATTAGAACTTCGTTAATCATATTTGCTACTTATCATGTAATCTCGTACAATTTAATAAAGTACAATGGTACCTGAAAGCAGTCGATCATTGCTTGTGGTAGCAACTCATCCACGGCTCCCATGTCTTTGCTAAATCTATTAATCACCCTCCCTGAAGGATTACTATGAAAGAAACTCATCGGAGATCTTGATATGTATTCAAACATTTTATCGTGCAACCTGTAAAATAATAATAATAACCACAACCCATAACTGTCCCACTGCTGGGCTCGGGCCTCCCACTGTAGGGGAATGGACGGTATACCCGCCACGCTTGTTCAAGGCGGCTTGGCAGGTTTAACAAACCTAGCACGCGGTAATTGTAACAATAGGTCAGAAAACAGCCTAAGTGGTGCATGCGTTCCGGCAAAAGACATCAAAAATTATTTAAAACAAGCCTATATTACAGGTATTTTCCAAATAAAGTTTAAGCAACACGCATAATAAATAATAGTTTAAAAAAACTAAAAAAAACACGCTTTTATAAAAAATCCAACTAAAAAAACAAAAAATAAAATTTAATATAATATAAAAAAGCGTGGGGTGTATTCAATTAATAATATAATATCTTAAAAAGCGCTTTGAATACACCCCACGCTTTTTTATATTATATTAAATTTTATTTTTTGTTTTTTTAGTTGGATTTTTTTAAAAAGCGTGTTTTTTTTAGTTTTTTTAAACTATTATTTATTTTTCATTTTTTAGTTGATTTTTGTTTAAATGTTTTTAAATACAAGCTTTTGAGATCCTGCATATCATGTAGCAGCAGAGTGCTAGCCAAGACAAGTAAAACGAGCCCAAACACGACGGGTCTATCTTGTTTAGTACAGGAGTTCCTATGGCCACCTTCCGACTCCATCATCAGATCAGGTCCATGGTACCATATTATTGCATTGTCACGCGATATAAACATACGGGCCCAAACACGAAGGGTCTATCTTGTTTAGTACAGGAGTTCCTATGGCCACCTTCCGACTCCATCATCAGATCAGCTCCATGGTACCATATTATTGCATTGTCACGCGATATAAACATACGGGCCCAAACACGAAGGGTCTATCTTGTTTAGTACAGGAGTTCCTATGGCCACCTTCCGACTCCATCATCAGATCAGCTCCATGGTACCATATTATTGCATTGTCACGCGATATAAACATACGGGCCCAAACACGAAGGGTCTATCTTGTTTAGTACAGGAGTTCCTATGGCCACCTTCCCACTCCATCATCAGATCAGCTCCATGATACTATATTATTGCATTGTCATCGACCTTTGACAGGTGTGCAAAGTATGAATTAAATCTGATCGTTCAAAGTAGGACAAAATCGAGCTCAAAGGGGTCGGTTACAGACATACTGACATACTGACATACAAGTGAAGCTAATATAAAGCGTGTAAAAAAGTAATTATTTGTAAATATTGCTTCTGTAACAAGTGGTCTAATTTTTTGGGCGTGCTTGGCTTAAGACAGATTTTGATGTTCAAATTTATAATATAGTCGTATAGATAGTAGATTTCCGCGATATCGAGTAGATTTATTTCACTTATGATGACTTATGTATTACATAAATAATTCATCATAATTTCATTTCGTAGGAAAAAGTTATAATAATTTGAATTAAAAATTCTTATTTTATCTAAATATTCGAATAAAGAAATACACAAAAAGAATAGATTCAATAGCTACTTTATTAGCGTAATAATAGGCTATCTTATCGCTTAAAGCGATCTTTTCCAGGTAACTAAATTTAAAGAATATTCTTAGGTAATTTGACTAAGTAGTAGTGTACTAATAACTAACGTTATTGATGACTTCATGCACAGCGAGAAAAACATGAAAGCTCTTATTAGAGCAACAACAACTGTTGCTATCGTGATCACTCCAAACACCAGAATAAAGTGATTTCTCGTTAAGCCTTGTTCCAACAAGATAATGTTATCCATAGTAGTGTCCCCTGTTAACCGATTTTCGGCTTCACTCCTACAATTTTTTTAATATAATAAAAATATTTGCCTATTTACATTTCTTGTTATTTTTAGCGGTATTTATTTTAATTCCAATCAGTTCAGGAAATCATATTTGATGTCCCTTAAAAAAATATACAGAAACCTATAATCCTTATTCAATACTAGAGTTTACCCCGCGGCTGCGCCGCGGGTTAAACATATGAAAACGAACGAAACGAAAACATATATATACTGAGTTTCAGCCAAATCGGTCCAGTAGTTTTTACGTGAAAACGGAACAGACAGACAGAGTTACTTTCGCATTTATAATATTAATAGGGATTATAACTGCGAAAGGAACTCTGCCTGTCTTTTGCGTTTTCACGTAAAAACTACTGGACCGCTCTGGTGGTAACTTTGTATATATATTTTCGATGCTGAAGATGAACATAGGGTACTTTTTATCTCGAAAAATGGGATAATTTCCGGCATAAAAATATATTTGTCTCTTTGTTATGCTTTTCGGAAACTACTGGACCGATTTGGCTGAAATTCGGTATACATGTAATTTTAATACTGAGGGTGGACAAGGGTTACTTATATTATATTAATGTAAAGATTATCCCAGAAAGTAGTTTTTATTTTGTGATTTGCCATTTTGGTCGATGTGATCGGTGTTGTCGATTTGGTTATTTTAGTGTACATACGAGTATGTAGTTTTAATAGCGAAAATTGGCATAGATACTTTTCAGCCGGGAGATGGGATAGTTTGCGATATAAATGAAGTGAAACTTCCGGGGCAAATTAGCAGGTACATAAAAAATGTATACAATGTAAACTGTGTTATAACCTCTTTAAACAAGAGGCACGCACCAGAGGTAGACCCGCGGCGCCGCCGCGGGCTAAACTCTAGTACTTAGTAAAAAGTAATTAGTACCATCGACTGATCCAAAAGTCACAAGCGCTTGCACAAGCCTGAGCCAACAGAAACATCGCCAAAACAATTATTACATAAGGCCATTTTGCGGCTGCCATAAAATATTCGCGGTAAACCGAACCATGCACGCGTCCTTCTGCTTGCATTTCTGCTTCTGGCTTTTGATCCTATAAAAATGTAAGTCATCCTATTGTTACGTTATTATTATTACTAGATCTTTTTCACGATTCATGTCTGTTTAGTTCATATTCAGAATCGATCCTTAGATGAAAGTATAGACTGAAAGAGAAATGTATTAGGAATTCATTGAAAGATGATAAATTTATTTTAAAATGTAAATTTATAAACTCATAGTATAAGGTGGTAAAGAACAAAGAGAGAACCATAATATTTTTTAGCTCAGTATGAGTATGCATAATATACGAACTGCAATACTGGTGTCGAATATTAGTGAATAATGTCGTCTATGCATGCTGATAGTACTTGGTTGTATCATTGAGACACTTTGTGATGATGTGACTGGCTCGTCCTCCCGCACTTCCCTTACATTTGTTTTCATCAATTGGATTATTTTCAATTCTCTTTCCTGGATATCAAAATACAGCTATTCAGTCAAAGTGAGGCAGAGGACTTATATCTGTTTATAATAATTGATTTATTTACGTTTAAATCTTCAAATTTGCCCTCGGCTAGTATCTTGCCTTTATCCATTATAACAATATGATCAACAAATTTGATAAACTGCAATTGGTGAGTAATCAAAATGACAGTTTTGTTTGCCAAAAACCTGTAAAATATAGAACATATAGGTAATTTTGGTTGGGTAATGTTAGGTTGAATTCTTATTTCGCTGAAATTATTTCACGTTCCGAAATAAAGATATATACTATGTTTGTCCCTGTTATCAAAAGTAAACCTAAAAAAATTCAGTCTGATGGTCCCATGGAAACTATATATTAGGATTTCTATCGTAACATTTCCTTTATCAACAGTAAACTTAAAAAAAATAAAGATAATCAGTCAATTCTTAAAGTCGTGAAGAAGAAATAAACAAAACCACTCGTGTGTGTTTTATAGTAAGTACGAATAATTAAAATAATTGCGGACGAAGAGGCCTACCTTTTGATACACCTCTCAAAAATATGTTTTGCCACTTGGGTATCCACGGCGGAGAGTGGATCATCTAGCAAGTAAATATCAGCCTGAAAGATAAAATGCAATAAGTTATTAATATTTTAAGTGAAATAATAGATAAAATATGGTAAATTTATTTTTACTTCTTTGTAAACAGTCCTGGCTAAATTGATTCTTGCTCTTTGTCCACCACTTAGAGATACTCCTCTTTCACCAACAATTGTTTTATCCCCATGTGGAAATAGTGATATATCTCTTTCCAAAGCACATACTTTACAAACTTCCATATAACGAGACTTTTTGAATGGTTGTCCAAATATAATGTTTTGTCTTATAGACCCTGAAATGTGAGATTTCGTTTTAAATTTATTTCTTAACCATAAATGAGCAAAGACAAATATCTACTAGCTATGTATTAAAATGCATCAATAATCTTCATATGTATTAAGAATTTTATTATCTTTATTCCTCCTAAGCCACACACTGGATTTTAAGCGATTTTCACCCTCAGTTAAATAATTTTTTACTGAAGGGTTGTACATACTGAATTTTCAAGTAAATCTTCAGGGCTAAATCCTAAATTATACGAAAAACGAAAACACTCAAAAAGTCTAGTGGCCGATTTTGACGTGAACTAAAGTGGTAAGTAGTATTAGATTTTTGAAAAAACAGTATAGTTAAGGTGGCGAAGTCCGTCAGTGGGGAACTCCATACACCTCTCATTATTTACCTGTTTGAATAGTTACCACGGCAACAAATCAGTCAGTGAAGCTAACACACCATTGAATGCTGTCTGCGAATTGTAGTTGGCGTAAATTCCGTTTCAAAAAGTTAAAAAACGAGCTGTGTATGAACTTACCCCATTGACGGACTTCGCCACCTTGTCTATACTAAGAATTAATATTATCTTTTAGATATAATATTATTTTATTTTGGGATTTTATGCGTACCAACAAAAAGCCACGGGTCTTGACTTGCGTAACTAATTTCTCCATACGATTCTAGACGGCCACTTGAACAAGGCAATTCCTTCAATATCATGTGAAGTAAAGTCGATTTTCCGGAACCTACTGCTCCTATCACAGTTGTCAATGACCCGTTGTAAATCTATTTATCATAATTTGAAGCGAAATTAATAGAACTTATATTATTATTAAAATAATTTATTAATACTACTTTTTTACTCTTGCCATCGCATTATTAATTTATACTCATTTAATTTTTATACTGTATTTTTTTTAATTTCGTGAGTTCAGCAGACAGGTAGACATGTGTTTTTTTTTTCATACACATTTGCCACCTTATGGAAAGCAGTTACCCTCGCCTATGGACATTTGTAACACTAAAGGTTCTACCAATGCCATCATGCTGCCACTCTCTAAAGAGAGACTGGAATCTGGCCAATAATGCCGGCACACAACTCAAGGTTGTTATAGCGGCATACTTAAGACTAGGGGTGGTAACCATTCAGTCGGACAAATACCCAACCACCGGGCTGTTGGTTGTTTTTGTCGCCTCTTAACCACCAGGCCGCAGGAAATTGTGCTTATTCTTTCTCCTTTCCTGCACAGATTTTCATATTCCTAAGTCCCAAAATTACTTGAAACCGTCAGCAAACTATCTGATTATAACACAAATATTGTACTGTTTTGACTTCTTTGAAAGGACTAATTACTAGATAATAATACTCACGCTCAAATTGATTGTATCTACGTCATCCTTATCCGAAGTTCTTATCCATCTACTACAGGCGTCTTCGAATTTAATTACTAGTTCTTTCCTATTTATGTCTAAAAAATAAACATACCTTGTTAAAAATTTATTGCTTATTGTGCATGTTTTTTGTAGTCGTATTTCATGATTTTCATAATGATACCTTTTTTAAAATCGTGTGGTTTTCCACGGGAAGTGCTTGCTTCACTAGCAGCTCGGGTTTTTAGTTTTGTAACAGGTTCTACTGCAATAGGTGAGTATAGTTTTTAATTGCTTACTTCTATAAAATGCCATACATGTATTTTTCCGTTAGTCAGGGTGATGAACGTTATAGTAGAAACTTACTTCTGATCGTGACTTTTTTCTTTGGTTGAGTAACGTACGTATCATCAGGTGGATGCCGCGGTGGCAAATGGCATTCTTCGCTTAGTAAATAATCACGAATTCTTTGTATGGCAACGTTCATTTCCGCAATCTTAAGACCGAAACCATATTATTAACATCTAAATCTAATATTATAAAGTTCTAAGAATGCCGTGTCTGTACATTGAAGCTATTTATAAAAAAATCAACTGGAATGTACTATATAAATCATGGAGAACAGGGTACATTGTTTTTTAGATTTCTTGTCTGTATGTTTGGGATTCACGTAAAAACTACTAGGCCAATATCGATGCGATTTACGCTGATAGACGGCAAATTTTTAGACTTAAAATCTGCGCTACTTTTTATCCGGTGAATCCAGTAGGATTGTTTCTTAATACTCTTACTATATTATACTTCTTGATAATTAAGTCGTATGTTAGCAGTTCAGAGTCGTTATTACAAACATAAAATTGTTTAAACTGTTTTCCACTTTTTATAGTTACATGCTCCATGTGACAGTAAGTTTCTGTACGTTGTTTCTAGTAAATCGATTATCATGAAATTTAATTTACTTATATTTTCAATAACAGGTGTTAAATATAAGACTTTTTGAGATCAGAATATGGATCCGGAGTATACAGGACCGAAGTCATGTGAAAATCTAATAAAACGAATAAATTCAACAAAAAAAATATATAGGCTCTGTATTCTACTTATATGCAAAACTCTAGTAGTTTAATATATAATAAAACGACGTTTTAACGGTTTTAAGCGCGGTAATTTATTTGATTTTTGTTATTCCGACGTGTCGGCCGCTTTTCAGTGGCCGTGGTCACGGACGATAAAGATGACATTTAATTTTGTCCAACGGGTATTGCTAAAGTTTTATTTAGCCTAGCGCTAACTTGTTCATTTTAATTATTTAGTTTTAATTTTGTAGTAGTTGTAACGACCTATTTAGCTCCTCATATATTCATTTCTATTTGTCTCCCTGAAAACACATGCTAAGAAAGTTCGAAAAAGTACTTTCTAGAATATATTTCTGACGTAACCATATCACAAGGACTGACCTGTCCAACAGCTTGCGGAAAGTAGAGGGTCATTGTTTGCTTTGTGATGTTGTAGTAGCATGTGAGGAAAAACACGTTCTCGACAGTGATTCCGTTCAGACGCGATATGACGTAGATCAATACTGTGATAAAAATGCTGAAGCGGGAAGTGAACATTATGAACGACATTATCACGCCACGGATCAATGACGTCATCTTTATGAAGTAAATTTCTTGGCTGTTTGGAGGAAGGAAGTTTTAAACTGTTATATATTCTTATATCTTAATATAAAACTACCGCGTTAGATAAATAATAATTAACAATTAGGTTATCTACTCTTGAATAATAATAAATTGTATATGTACTGATCAATAAAGTAACAAGAAGAAATTATGACAGCAATAGTTTAATTTCATATTCCGCCTTTCTTAGCCGGTTTTGTACGCTGATAGTTGTAGATTTTTTCTCATAGTTTTTAAGTATTGTCTATTCATCTACTAACCGAATGAATCGTCCGCTAGCCGGACGACTAGATAGTCTTTAAAGATTCTATTTTTTAATGCCTTAAACGCCATAATAGTTCTAATTAGTCATATTTTTAAAAGGAAAATCATTTGATTTTTTGTTTGAACTAACCGTCTAACAATGTCAATAATTTTTTGAAACGGTTGTTCCCATGTGTACATTTTTATCACTTCTATTCCCATTATTATTTCCTTCATTAATCTCACTCTCTCGTCTGATTTGGTTGCTGTGGCTTTTCTGTAATATGCCGTTCGAGTGCCCAAAAATACTGAAATGGTCGATTCGCTTAGTCCTGACTTCCATTCGTATTATAGCTAAGAGTATCTGTTTATCCCAGTTTCTATATCTAAAGGCATAAATGTATAAAAAAGAATTGGCTGTCTTTTCTACCCGCAGTTTAAGGAAATATCAAAACGCAGTGATAATGACGAGAAATCCATTTTTAAATATTATAGTCAACATAATCTACGAGATTATTTGCAAAAAAATAAAACGCTTGGTTATATTGACACATATTTGAAAACGAATGGAGATGGAATTGTTACTACTTAATAAATGATTAAAACTGCTTACTTTGCAATGGAATCATTGCTATTAATACCAGAGACCCGTACACGGCTGCCATACCCATCTCCCGATATAAATATACAGTCATTATCTGAAATTTTAATGGAATTATAATTTCTGGCTTTAGATAATAACATCCCTTTTTTAATTCCTTATATGTACGTTAATTTAATTTCGATTTAAATCATTGACTTTTTCTTACTAATACTTCCAAAGGTCCTATCCATAAATAGTGCGCAAATACTGGTCCTGTGTCGAAGCGATTCACGTCATTAGCCATAAGATTTACAACAAGACCAGCGCTGTTCTCCGACATAGCTTGGATACTAACTTTCAATGCCTGAAAACATAAAAGAAAACTGATTCCTGATTTAAGTTTGGCTCGATGCACGGAGATGACCATGCACCAATGACTTGTTAACCAGGTAAAAAATAAAAGTCTAATTTCATCAGTAATTTGAGTGAGAGCGACTCGTAATCGTTGAAAGTTGAAACGATGTTATTAGGACTTAATATCCCATCCACCGCGCCGTAGGCTACGGCCGTGTGGGCGACCGGCAGGAAAACTGGATCCGCACGCATACAAAAACCGGACAGGAGGAATGCGCACTGATCAGCGCGCCCCCTCTCGGCTCGAGGTGAGGACCTATGATGATGATGTAGCCTTTTGTTCCGAGCTAGTTCCTCTTTGTTTAGTCTCATGCTTTATAAAATGTCTCTTAGCTCGGTGTGTCACTTGACATAGGCCTCCTCCAACTGCTTCCTTTGCTCTCTGTCTGCCGGGACTCTTGTCCAATACGGTCGCACGGCCAACGAAGATCATCTTCCCATCTTCTTAGTCCGTTTCCGTAGTCGTACACCATCCCTTGGATACCATAACGTGACCTATTGGCTCCATTTGTTCGCTCTGCACCGTAACATGTGTCCTGTCCAGCCCCATTTTAGATGGTCGATTCGGATGAGTATGTCAGGAACTTTGGATTTCTGTCGTATCTCTATTGAGGTGATATTGTCGCTGAGCTTTATTCCTAACATACTCCTTTCCATCGAACGTTGGCACTTGGCAAGTTTTTCACGTTGGCTTTGGGTGAGCGACCAAGTTTCACATCCGTATGTCAAACATGGGAGGATGCATGTGTGAGGACCCATATCATCGACTAATAGGTGATGGGGCCAGCTCATAATGAGGCCGGCCGTCGGCCGTCCGGGCTGAAGGTGAATACGCAAGCGAGTCCACAATCCGGACAAGGTTAAGGGACGGTCGAGGATCGGACAGGGGTTTTAGTGGGTATCCCTAACTGAGGTGTGACAATAGCACTTCATACGTGAGGTGCTAGTGCCACTCCGACCTGGCGAATCCCACACATGGGCCGCAACTTTCGCGCGGCTTATGGCCCTCAATCGGTTTTTTCCCTGTATAAAAGGACTGATAAAATGATAAAAAAAGGACTGATGACCTTCAGAAGGTCGCATGTAGGCGCTGGATGAGGAAGTCGGAGGATAGGGAAGAGTGGCGCAGACTTGAGGAGGCTTGCGTCCAGCACTAGACTGCGATTGGCGGACGACGAAAAAAAGGCTTTTTATTATATGTGCACGTCTCAGGTTTTACCTATTCTCAAACGTCTTTCGTCATTTATTTTCGTTTTAGAATCATATTTGCTTGTTATTTTTTATATTTATATGCATTTTACATTACATGTTCCATTTATTTCCGTGTTATACAGAGTTTTTGTTGTAGTTCTAAATAAATGTTTTTTTCTCTGTCATCTTTCTAAAATTTTATAAAAAATTTTGGAGGATGGAATAATCTTATACTAATATATAAAGCTTATGAGTTTGTTTGTTTAACTACTCCACGCGGACGAATTCGCGGGCAGTAGCTAGTATTATTTATACTAAAAGGCATTTTGAGTTATAAAACTCGCCCCAGTGAGATCTTTGTTATGTCTATGAGTAATTAAATAAAACAGCTACTGTTTTTAAGGTAATACATTTTAGGTACCTTTCTATAAATTAGACTGCAAACACTGACTCGCATCTTCATGCCCATATGCATTACTCCCATCATGAACGGATGCTGTATCATCACGTTAACAGCGCTGCAGAAAATTATTCCGAATGCAAAAAACACAGCTTCGCCCCATGATATATTCGCATCCTTATCATAATAGTTGAATAAGCGAGATATGTATGTAAGGTTCCTGAAAATTGTCCATATGCATAATACATTTTAATTTAAGTGCTCAATCAAATTAACTTCTATTGAAAATATTTTAAGTGAGGTCGCATTCTCATTCGCCGGTGCAGTAGCGATGCGGAATCGGTATACTAGGTACAGAAAACTTACCGAGGGTCTATATTCTTATGAACGTTATCTGATTCACTCGATGTGTACAGAAGCGGCACATATCGAGTGAATCAGGAAATACTTTTTATCCGTGCAGGGACGGACAAGAATACAATTTCCTGCGGCAGGACGACCTGTCATAAGAGGCGACAAAAAACCCACAGCCAGGTGGTAGGTACACACACAGGTAGGGCATTTGCCCGACTGGATGGCTTCCACCCCTGGTCTAAAGCATGTCGCCATAACAACCTTGAGTTGTGTACCGGCATTAGTGACCAGGCTCCAGTCTCTCTTAAAAGAGCAGTAGCGCATTTGTAGTACATTGGTGTTGCAAATGTCCATAGGCGATGGTAACCGCCTTCCATCAAGTGGGCCGTCTGCCTGTCTGCTGCAATAAAAAAAAAAGCGCCGAAAAATCGGAAATCTACTTTAGCCTAGTCACAATATATAATTGGTCATATGCAAGTCATCAAGTCAGACTCATTTTGAAGTTCTTTTTATAAAAAAAATGACATTTATTTGTTGAAAGTCCTCTCATCGTAGACGTTTGGGAATCCCCACGATGCGCAAGCGCAAAGATCTTGAGAACTGTTTCGTACATGAGCGAAGCGGCTCAAGGAAGTGGGGGGATAAACGCCCAGCCGGTGGCGAACATTACAAATTCACTTGGGGTATAGTTTTCTGGTATTTGTTTTATTAACCATTAAACAGCACTGTGTAGAGAAGCTATTCGTTATATTTGTGAAAGAAAAGCAAATAGCTATTTCAATAATCTTTGTGATATTTGTAAGTACTTACCCAAAAGATTTGGTAAAATATAGCGATATCGCTACCCGAATACGTTAAGCCAAGTGATTTACTGCCATTATTGAGTGTAGTCTGTTTTGCGCAGCAAAATAATATAACAAATAAACATGGTTCAAAGATAAAACATGAACGCACTTTATCATTCCGCCAAAAATAGTTGCAACTTGCAATCAACAAACTTACGTGCTGTTGTTACTCATTTCTTGAATAGGGCTAAAATAACGTAGTAGCAAACCCAGGAACAAAGGCTGTTGTAATCTGTATACAGATGGAATATAAATTGGCTAAGTGTTTGGCAGTCCGCAAATACTGAAGGGTTCCGTAGAGGTATCAAAAGTTCCCTGTGTTAGTAATTTGGGCTCTTGACCTTTATTCGACGGCCTCTGTGGTTGAGCGGGCTAAGCCTTTGGCGGCCTACCTCACTTCAACGCAGAGGCTCCGGGTTTGATTTCTGGTATAGTATATTTCGGAAATGTATTTTCTCCGTTATTTACTATGGTTTGGGTGTTGTGTAGTCTGTTGTATATTAGAAATAACACAAGTGTAACTTACTTAATTTGGGGATTTACAATATGTGTTTGTCTTCCGATTATTATATTATACTAGCTGTCCCGGCAGACGTCGTCCTGCCCGGAGAAGCTTCAATCGATATGCCGACAGCATTAAAGTTTATAATTAACAAATAAAAAAATAGGGGTTGATCGTAGAGGGTTGAAAATTTAGGGTTGTATGTATTTTTAATGCTGTATCATAAAAAATAAAAAAGGATCTAAAAAAATATAGTGGTGTTCTACCCTGAACATTTAGGGGGATGAAAAATAGATATGCACACAAAATTTTATGAGAATCGGTCAAGCCGTTTCGGAGAAGTTTAACTACAAACACCGCGACACGAGAATTTTATGTATAAGATTATTTTTAAGGGTGTTCTACTTTATCCTTTAAAAGTTAGGTAATTTTGAGGATTTTGGGAGCTAATATCTTGACACATTAATTTTATTAAACTCATTAAGTGACATCGTTCTATTTTTAACCGGCATTAACAAGGAGGGGTTCTCAATTCTCCTTCTTTGTTTTGTTACGCGATTCTACGTCAGTTTTGGACCGATTTTCAATTTTTTTATTCGAGAGAGTGGTCCTATTTTCACTAAGTCAGGATCTGATTTGTGAATCCCAAGGAAATTAAGAGCAACCCTTGTTGCAAAGCGCCTACACTCATCAATAGGCAAACTTGTATACCCGTTTCACTAGTACAATTTATACCGATGCTAACATATTATTTATAAAGCTATTCAAGTATTTGCGCAACGAAAAAGTAGTATTTTTTCATATAAAACTGACTTCAAACTAAAAAGCAAAAAGTAAGTATTTTCTACAATTGTTGAAGTCGGTGCGAAGTAAAACATAAAAATTATTATACTTTACAAAGTTGTTTTGAATTTTGAAAAAATAAACGATGGAAAAAAGTTGTATACCTTATAATTTATTATTATTAATATATATAACTATAATATAAATTACATACTATTGAATACAATGTAAGAAAACTTAACTTATTTGTATTGTATTCTACCCATAGTCCCTCAAGACTATAAGTAGAATACTGAGCCCAGATCACAGTCTTCTATGGGTAAGGTGCCCAGAAGGCTGGCTACGTTTCCTCGCTGGATCGCCATACTGATCCGTTGGCCGAGGTAGGCACCAGCCCTCTGATCACCTGAAGAGTCGATGAGTCGTTTTGATAAATTTTGGTAGAGGCTCATGGCCTCAGGACCCCACGGTCCAAGCGTCTCGACAGCAAACGGCACAAACATATAACTCTCACTGAGGGTTGCATATTTCCGCCGCTTGAGCGATTCCGCTGTTATAATTTTAACATATATATAAATTTATTTATTTAGATTATTATGCATATACATATACACACACACACACACACACACACACACACACACACACACACACACACACACACATATATATATATATATATATATATATATATTTATATGTATTAAATTTATAAATTAGTGTAAGTATGTATATTTAAATTGTACAGTCCGATCATTTTTCTGCTCCACCTACATCGCCAGATTAGTTAAGAATTTCTTTTAAGCTGGGTTGCCTGGAAGAGATCGCTTTTAGCGATAAGGCCGCCTGTTGTTTAGCCAAGAAGTATTGTAATTATGCATTTTGTTTTGTATTTGTTTGTTTTGGTGAGCAATAAAGTGTTATCTATCTATCTATCTATCTGTACCTTAATAATATTATTATGAATAGTACGCTATAAAACCATCTCCAGGTTTTTTTTATATTCAATTTAACCTCTTTCATGGTTTAAGAAAAAGGGTACTATGGATCTAGAATATTTCTACTGATGCTATATAATAAAAATGTCTTACTCTCTAATACAGTGTTTATTAATAATACGTTATATACTAACCCAAACATCTCCAGTTTAGCTGCAGATGCAATATCTATTTTTTATGTGCAGTACATGATTTTTATTTCCAACAAAAAAGAAACCACATTGAAAAGTTGGTCAAAAGGTTGCTTGAAACGTGTCTTACTTAAGTATTATCTAACATTATGTCCATGATAGTTATATAATATCGTATACGTTTATTGTAATCAGTATGTTTATTAAGATATCTATACTACTAACATAATAACTACAATGAACCGATTTTCAACATCGGAGAACAAGTAGCAACTTTTACATTAGAAAGACATATTTTAAGGCATTAGTCAAAACGATATATATCTTCTAAATAAAAAAATACTATATTAAAATTAAACTTTTTAATATCTTGTTGCAGGATTTTTGCGTCTGCCCAGTGTTAAGCATTTATAAATATATGCAAGTTTTACAATATTGTTCAGACCCATGCAGAAACTTGAAGAGTCGTGTATATATAATTTAGACTTTCGACATAAATAATCGCGTTTAAAAATCTACCTATATACGTTATTTTAGAAAAGGAAACTACAAAATAATCACTCTTTAAATACCCGTCAAAAACGATATTTTTCAAATCAGATAAGCCTTTTAGCAGGTTCAAAATTACTCGTTCTATTATATTTATAATTAGTTATATTTTAATGTGGCATGGGATATAACCTTATTAAAAATTCCATAGCAGCTAGAATCAGACCGTAGAGCATGAGTTCTTGGCCAAATATTTTAAATAAAACTCGCCACAGACTGGGCTTGGCGTCACCTTCACGCCTTTGACTATTTTCCACTTCAAGTTCCCAAGCCTTTTGCACTGCGTCACCTGGCACATATTCGATTAAGTTGTTTTGAACTAAATCTGAGTATTAAATAAAACCAGGATTATAATAAACCCTGGTAGCTTAGTCCTAAAAGTCAAATTCAAATGATGCGCTTTGAATCTTGCCCAAGAATGTATGTTGATCGTGTCTTAGATAGTTTTACTGACTTTATGTGCATACTGTTACAATTATCAGGTGCTAATGATGAAGGAAGTCATCGTGATGAAAGGCTTGACATCGAAATTACCGATGTGTTAAGCCCGTCAGGCTGTTTGGGACAAGCGTGGAGGGTATGTTTGTTTGTTTGATGTGTGTGGAATATTATTATATAATAACCCAATGGGTCATAATCTTGTTCAACAGCTTATATATATATATATATATATATATATATATATATATATATATATATATATATATATATATATATATATATTCGATGCCCAGGATGAACATAGTATACTTTGTATCGCGAAAAATGGGATAGTTTCCGGGATAAAAATATATTTGTCTCTTTATTTGTTATACTTTAACGAAAAATCCCAATATTACAAATGCGAAAGTAACTCTGTACGTATGTCTGTCTGTCCGTCTTTTTTTAAATGTAGTCTTACCCAAAATATTAGAGCTGTGCTCGGGCAACGGTGCATATAGATCAATATCTCTGATATCCCGACTATAACCCAGTTTGAAGGTTTCTAATGTCCACCTAGAAATTGCAATATTCATTTTTGTAGGTGAGATGGAAATTCTTAATACCCCATTGTTCGGAAATATGGGACTCATAGTACCACCGGGGAACCTGTTACACATAGTTTTATAGTATTGAAACCATACCGGTGTTCCTTCTAACCTCCAAAACGAAAATCCCACAATAATAGCAGATCGCAATCTTATAGGTAGCAACTTACACCCTTATTGCTAAAGCGAATCCGACCGATTTTTCGAGGGGATAACTACATGCGAATTACCTCGCAAACAGGTTTGCCATGAGGGCTTTACGCAATATAAAAGTTTAATATGGGCTTAACACCAAGGTATTTATGTGCGATTTTTTAAAACTTTCAAGACAATTCTAGAAAGTTGCTTTTACGCAATATAATAGTTTGCTATGAGCTTCATACCAAGGTTTTTATATACGTTTTTTTAAAGACTGTAAGTATACAAAAGGTTGTATACAGAAATAGAACGGCTCAAGAAACTAAACGTCTTGTTTTTGGCAGTCTAGAAGAATTAAGTAATTGAACAGAACATAAAATTTTGGGCTTTGAATGTTTGATAAGAGAAAAATAGTTTCGGGCACTAAGTTTTTTAACTATATACATACATCATTCGATCATTTAAATATAAAGATTTCTAATTGTATAGTTCATACCCGAATGTAAGTACAGAGAATAGATTAGCTTTATAGCGAGGATTTATATTTCTCCTTGTTTTTGGTCCAGTATCCATTGTTGTTTTCAAATCTTTTAAAAGAGTAAAAATTCTGACCGTTGCTAAATTAGTCACGTGTGATCTCGTAGGCTACGATAAAACATTGTACTTAAATGTTAAATACAAGTTTTTTTATAAACAATTAATTCAGATTATATTCATTTAGAGGTCATTTTCAAAAGTGGCTAACGATAAGGCGCAACTAATTTTTCTTTGTTAAATAATTAAATTGTTTTGACCTTAAAAGGAGAATTTTAACATTGTGTCAATTTAGGCGACTCATAGTTTTTTTCCCACCTGTTATCGTATAATACAATTAAAACGTGACTGTTGACTTTATTGTAGCAAAAAGAAATTATCAAAACAATATACAGAATGACGAATTCAACCTATTTACGAAATATCATCCATAATATTCTATATTAAATACATATGAACAAAAGATATGTTGCAATGAACAGAATCTATAAAAAGGGTCGTTCGAAGTCACACATAGTTTTAAACTAACTATGATGTGGCAGGTGTTAGTTACCCAATTTGTTATTGTATCCTCATTACACGGGGTAAGTAACAAAAGTAATACTTTAGTTGCATACATGATTGATAATAGAAATAAGTAAGATATTACATAATATTAATTACCTACTTCGAAGAAATGTTGATATCTTGAGACATTTCGAAATTATGAAATAACTGTTCACTATTATTGTTGAGACATTATTTGATAGTACCATTGTATAAGGTAATCAAATATTATATGGGCTTAACTGGTAATTAAAAGCGCGAGAAATAACCTAGCGGTATCATAATTAGTTGAAGAAGGACTAAGGCAAAGCTATGATAATGAGAATGTCGAATAGTAAAAGAAATGAGTGACATTAAATACTTCTTCCTGTAAAAATCTGCATCAAATATTATTTTTTTCATTAATGTAGATTAAAATAATTAATTGCTTGAACAGGACGCAGAAGCACAGTGCCTAAGCAGGGTCCGAACATGCTATGTTCCTACTCCATATTTAACGTCGCCAGTGCCTGGTTTGGCGTTACAGCCCCAATACGAGTATGAGTCATGCCGCAGCGCAATCGAAGAACTTGGGGCTTTACTTCAACTCCTGAAATCATTGGATGACGATGACGATCCTGTTATCAACTGCGGTTTAAGCGAAGAAATCATTCTCA
Organism: Dendrolimus pini; assembly: GCA_949752895.1. Taxonomy (NCBI): domain Eukaryota; kingdom Metazoa; phylum Arthropoda; class Insecta; order Lepidoptera; family Lasiocampidae; genus Dendrolimus; species Dendrolimus pini. The sequence goes on along the minus strand of OX457129.1, from coordinate 7,462,535 downwards.
AATTAGTTAACGCTTTAATTTATACCGCCACACAAAACTGTAAAGGGAGTCCCTGCATTTTTCCTCCGGACTATATTGGTGGTGGAGGAGGGATTGGCGGTGGTGTAGGGGGCGGTGTGGGTGGAGGAGTAGGAGGAGGGATAGGTGGAGGATTAGGTGGTGGGGTAGGTGGTGGATTAGGTGGTGGGATAGGTGGTGGATTAGGTGGTGGGTCAGGTGGAGGATTAGGTGCTGGGGCAGGTGTAGGATTAGGTGTTGGGACAGGTCTAGGATTAGGTGGTGAGTCAGGTGGAGGATTAGGTGTTGGGGCAGGTGTAGGATTAGGTGTTGGGACAGGTGTAAGATTAGATGGTGAGTCAGGTGGAGGATTACGTGGTGAGTCAGGTGGAGGATTAGGTGCTGGGGCAGGTGTAGGATTAGGTGTCGCGACAGGTTTAGGATTAGGTGGTGAGTCAGGTGGAGGATTAAGTTCTGGGGCAGGTGCACGATTAGGTATTGGGACAAATGTGGGATTAGGTGTTGGGACCGGTGTAGGAGTAGGTGCTGGTGTAGGATTAAGTGTAGGATTGGGTGCTAGGGCAGCTGCAGGATTAGGTAGTGGAACAGGTGTAGGATCAGGTGCTGGGGCAGGAGAAGGAGCAGGTGCTGGGGCAGGAGTAGGAGACGGTGGTGGGGCAGGAGGAGGAGCAGGTGCTGGGGCAGGTAGTGGGGCAGGAGTAGGAGACGGTGGTGGGGCAGGAGGAGGAGCAGGAGCTGGGGCAGATAGTGGGGCAGGTAGTGGTGCAGGTGCTGGGGCAGGTAGTGGGTCAGGTAGTGGGGCAGGAAGCGGAACAGGTGCTGGTACAGGTAGTGGGGCAGGAGGAGGAGCAGGCGCTGGGGCAGATAGTGGGGCAGGTAGTGGTGCAGGTGCTGGGGCAGGTAGTGGGTCAGGTAGTGGGGCAGGAGGAGGAGCAGGCGCTGTGGTAGGTAGTGGGACAGGTAGTGGGGCAGGTGCTGGGGCAGGTGCTGGGTCAGGTAGTGGGGCAGGAGGAGGAGCAGGTGCTGGGGCAGGTAGTGGGGCAGGTAGTGGGGCAGGTAGTGGGACAGGAGGAGGTGCAGGTTCTGGGGCAGGTAGTGGGGCTGGAGGAGGAGCAGGTGCTGGGGCAGGTGGAGGAGTAGGAGGCGGATCAGGTGGTGAAAAAAATTAGGAACAGAGCTATAAAGAAATAATGTGGCGCTTTATTCATATTATTTTATACAGGAACAATAATATTGAAACCGGAACTGTTTGTAATAATGAGGAATAAAAAGACATTTTTAAAAGTAAAAATTAAAGTGTTTTTAACTTTTTATTCATATTTTATATACCATGTTGGCATTTAGCTCTTTTATTATCGGTAAACAAGCACACATCGTATATAGTCCATTAAAATTTTACATGAGCTTTGCATTTGTTAGAGGACTCAATTTTATTTTTGGGACATGTGTGGGGGGGGGTGGGTCAATAGAAGATTAACCTCAAGTTTGTGGAGTCGCCACCCTTGTCCCCCGGCCGCCATCTTGGAAAAAGGGGTGAAAACACGCGATATCTCGGAAAATATGCGTCTTACAAAAAATTTGTAAAGTCATAATTTGTAGCAAATTGTTTTGCCTACAAAATATGTTTACATAACTTTTAGCCATAAATTGAAAATTAAAGACGTTATAAGCAAAAACGCGAGAAATTTTTTATTCATTCCTATTTTCTTTACCATAGAACTTACCAAATTTAACTTATCGAATGTTAAGCAGGTAGAAAAGGGCCCCCGTTTTCCCCGCCACCTATGAGGTAGAGTCCGTAGGCGCGTTTTTTTTATGTATGTTCTGGCGAAACATGCAGCAACATTATGGAGATATCAAAGTTAATGAAAGAAAATGAATTTGAAGATGAACTTCCAACTATGACTCCAATTTTAACTCCTGTCATTCCTCAAACTTTCACATTTGACGTTGATTTAGATTCTGAGCCACAGCCTGGACCATCGAAGAAAAGTCGATTAGAGCCAGCTAATAAGTGATTAAAAATATTATGATGTCGAGGATTAACTTATAAGCAAGATGTTCGTGGAATAGGCCTACTGGGGATACCACGTAAAAAAACGCACCTACGGACTCTACCTCATAGGTGGCGGGGAAAACGGGGGACCTTTTCTACCTGCTTAACATTCGATAAGTTAAATTTGGTAAGTTCTATGGTAAAGAAAAGAGTTAGGAATTAATACAAAATTTCTCACTTTTTTGCTCATAACTTCTTTAATTTTTAATTTAGGGCAAAAAGTTATATAAACATATTTGTAGGCAAAACAATTTGCTACAAATTATGACTTCACAAATTTTTTGTAAGACGCATAGTTTCCGAGATATCGAGAAAAGTGTTTTCACCACTTTTTCCAAGATGGCGGCCGGGGGACAAGGGTGGCGACCCCACAAACTAGAGGTTAAGCTTCTATTGACCCCCACACATGTCCCAAAAATAAAATTGCGTCCTCTAAAAAATGCAATATTCGGTCCTTAAATTGTAAGATTTCAATGGATTAATACGTGATTGTGTGATACGATTGTAAAACTTGAAATACTTGTCCCATTTGAAAACCCGCCCGTAAATCTTAAAGTAATTTTTTTGTTGTGATCGTTTTGCCAATTATCCGTTGCCAATCGTTTTTCTACTTGTCCGTTGAAGTTTCACTTCTACTATGTCTCCCAGCACACATTTCGATTTATGGCAGGTTTACTGCAAATTATGATTTGGTTAGGTTAGGTATATTTTAATAAATGCATTTTGTATTTAAAAATCTTTTATTTTATCAAACAAAAAACTGAATTCGATCCGGAACCAAAAACGCATCCATAGGTCATAAGCTACTCTCAAATTATGCCGCCCTTCACCACGTCTAGTCTATATATTTATGCCGCTCCTCGACGCGGCCGTATAGGGCGTCACACACGGCGAAGATGCTATAATATTTCATGTTAAGATGCCTGGATATAAAATATTATAGCATCTTAAGGTATCACAAACGGTTAAGATACGATAATATATCCGTTCGAATAATGAGGAAGTTTCCATTTTTTTAATTTTATTTTTAAAAAATCACACTAAGTCTGCAATAAATCCTAGTGTTTTTTGTTTTCAATTATCTTCATAAATTACGAAGTTCTGAAGCTTTTCCCTCCCATTTTGAAATCGTAAAACGCGCGGCCGGCCGACCAAGCGCTGACGTCACAAGTCTCGCCCGTCTCGGGACGACGCAGCGACTAGGCGACTGTTCGCCGCAGTTAGTACTTTTTAGCGCAACACAACATCAGGGATTATCATGGAAATTAAAACTAAAATACATTATATATACTGCATCGTGTCTAACTGTATAAACACGACTGCAAAAGTGCTAAAGCAGAAACATATACGATATGAGTGGTGCAAAGTTATGAAAAGAAAGGAATCTGTATCAGAAAAATCAGTACGATATTGCTTCGAAGATCATTTTGATGTAAATATCTATGTCTATATTATCTACCTACATATCTCTGCATATCCTTTAACTCTTACCAGTTTCTATGTCTATTTGACATGACGATACTAATGCACCACTCGTCGACATTTCGGCAGAATAGGTAAAATAATGAAAACGAATTCTTCCAAGAATTTCGTAGCTCAGTTGCACTACGCTAGAAATGGAATACTGTTGGATGCACGTTATCGATATTTTTTATTTGTACTGTATTGTACTTATATACTCTATTATATACTGTAAAGTAAAGATCATCGTGAAGTATTAGAATAACTAATATTGAAATTTTTCTGTCTGCGTTTTACAAAGTAAATGTGAAACTTCATTAGAGTATTCATTAGATATTTAAGTTTAGTATCACTTCTACGAAGAATCAGTCTTCGTGGAGATGAATGATTTTGATCAAATATTAGGTCAAATAATAGGTTTATGTACGCGTAAAATTCATCTAGCCGTCTCATACATATCTGGGAAAAATCTTTATCATTATGAAAGCTCTGTACCACCCAGATAGATACGTTAGCAATCGATTAAAAATATAGTTTTACTTGCAAGCTCTTGCAAGAGTTTAGAAGGCTATGTTGTTTTTATTTTATTGTACAGGTCGAGAACGACACTCAAAGCTTTGTAAAACATCTATTTGTTGGTGGCAGACTACTTGTGAAGAAAAACGTTTTACCTCATAAGTTTTCTTGCCAAAAGACCAAGGTAAGATACACAAGAAAGGTCTGCTGTTGCTAAGCGTCGTCGAGCAGAGTATTATGAAAAAGTACTTTCAACTGAAGTTCCTGCTTCTGTTGCCCAAAAACCCATAAAATGTAATGAATGTGTTCAGGGTGATGAAGTAATTAAAGATCCTGACAAACGTATTTTTGTACCAATGGACTGTTTTGATGTGGATATGGTAGCCAATGATTATTTCAAAACAAAAAATAAGGGCATATAATGGGCAAAAAAAAGATAAAGGATGTCAAACAAAATTCAGGTAGAAGAATATTAGATCTTCAGGCAATGAAATGCTCGAAGGCACGCAAGGCAAGGCACGACATTAGTTGCGATATTACAGAAACTTTATACACTGTTAATCTGTCAGTCTCTTTCAAACAGAGGCACAGTGACAATACAGAAGTTATTGATACAAAAAGGATTGCCGCAGTTCGAATCCACGTTGAAAGATCGATACGAAGATTGCGAGATTTTAAAATGCTTGCACCACATGCATGTGTAAACGTGAAAATGATGCCTTTCTTTGATATCATCGTATGAATAGCATTTGGATTAATAAACTTGCAGAGCCTTTTAATAAAACTATATTTTTATCTCAAAACCAGATTATTTTTTTATTTTACAGCATTAAAACTTTCTTGAATATACTTTTTTCCAAAATGAAAACTTCTCAAAAGACACTTTATAATCTACATTATTAAAAATGTCGAAGTCCTCATGAGCAATGCAAAACAACCCCTTTGTCTTCTCTCCAAACAACATTTGCAGTTGGATTTGTGTACATTATATATTTCTTTGTAACTTCTCCATCTCGTTTCTCGGTTCCACTTTTTTATATACCAGTATAATACAAAATATCACGAATCAGAATACCACACACACAAACACCACGTCTGAGATAGTATTGTAATGCGAGTATGAAACACGTATTTCTCTGCGATCACCCGCCGTTCTAGTGCGTCCCGCCCGCATAGGGCGGTCTACGAGACTTGTGACGTAACACGGTGAATGCTTCGCGCGGCTTTTTATTTTCGTGTGGGTGATATTAAAAAATTCACAGCTTCGTCATTTTTAGAGATATACAAGTAATTTTTCTACTAGGTGTAATATTTTTTTATTGTCTTTAAATGTATATAATTATTTCTTGTTTTTATGAGATTGGAAACTTCCTCATTCTATCAAAGGTTTGACTAGAGGTTACACGTATGTTTCTCCACTGAATCTATATACAGAATGATATAATATGAATAATACAGCCTTACTATTAGATTTATTGGATAGCTCATCGGATGATAATTCTGACGAATACGACTTAAACATTTCTGCCGCACATTCTGTGTCGAAAAATAACCATGGTAAGAAACTATATTATAAACTAAGATCTGGCTTAAAGGCCTAGTTGCCAAGCCATAAACCTAAATAATAAATAAATACAAATACGTTAATCCTTGACATTTGTTTAATTTTTGGTTGATCTTGATAAAGATGAACTCTTTATTAATGTTTTTAATTTCCTTCTATTAGTGTTATAATAAGAATTATTAATTAGGACAACACTTTATTTAAGTTTTATTGTCCGTTTTTTCCGTGGCATTAAATGTCACCATGACTTCTCAAGTGGCTTCTGAAGCTTTAAAAACAAATGAATTCCTACGACGACGAAAACTCAGACTTCAACAGGTTTGTTCTTATTGAAATATGATTCTGATTCTCATTTTAATAATGTTTTAAGTTTTAATTAAATATAGAATATAATCTTGTGTAGGTTAGGGAACAATCAAAAGATATTGCGAAGAGAATCCGTCAACGCGCTCAAGTTGAAAAGTTGAAACAGTTCGATGACCTCGATGAAAAAAAGCGAAAAGTTTATTTGCAAAAACAAGAAGAATTGATAAAAAAATTGGAAGAATTATACATGAAAGGAGTGGAAAGTGTTGGTGTAAGTCATAGAAGTGCATCTGAAGCAAAAGAACAAGGTTTTTATTATTTCTATGTTTAATGCTTAATTGGAATATTTATAAATATAGGTATATAGTCAGGAGATTAGTGTTTTTAACTACAACTTTTAATTAACATATTTCTTTTAGATATATTACCTAATAAAATAGACTTGTCAAGGAAAAGGGGCAAGGAAGCAGCAGCTGAGTTGAGGAGGAAAAAACAAGAAAAGCTTGATGAACAAAAAAAGTTTTTAGACAAAAGATTACAAGCTAGGTAAATAAATACCAGTTTCATTAAAATAATTATAATGTATAATATTGTTATACTTTACAATCTTGGAGTAAGTTTGAACACTTTGTTTTTCATGAAGCTCACTTGTGTTAATGTTATCCTATGGGAGTTTACATTTACTGGGATAAAAAATAGGTTTTGTGCTATTCCAAACTATATTTGTGGCAAATTTCTTTGAGATCCGTTCAGTCATTCTGATGTGATAGAGCCCTAAAAATAACCATCCACAATTTTGAATTAGTAAGTATAGATGACACTTGCAGTCAACTTGGAGTAATCAAAGTCAAATATATTTATCAGATGAGAAAGTGTTACTAGTTACTAGGGTGTTCCATTAGTAGCTTACAACATCCCAAATGCTCAGTTGTGTTCCACAAGGCGACTGTAGTCATTATGGTTGTGGTGAAAACATGACTAATGACATCATCATTTTCAATCACACAACACTCACAATGACCCATGCCAGGGGGTGGGTTGAATAGCCGTTCCACTTGGGTTTACGATTGTAACACCGGCAAGCAAGTGGAACAGGATAAATTACAACTGTGAATGTGGTCTTTGTGAGTCCCTAATAGAACATAGCCTACGTTACTACATGTTTTTTTTATATATACTTATTTGTAGTCTTGGATGTTTCGAAAGGGTACTGCTTTATAGTCTAAAAATCCATGGAAATGATGAAAAAATTATAATTAAACATATACAGCCATACATTGATGAAGCTTCTCAACAATATCTATGTACAAAATGAACCCATGGAAATACAGAGGGTCCTGGATTACCCTCGGTCAACTGTTTCTTAAATCTAATAATCAATTCTCATACTTACAGAGAAGCTGCTAATGAAATAAGCAGAGAAAAGTCAGCAAGTTTGGCCCATAAGACTAAAACTAAACTAACAGAAGATACCCAATCCAAAGCTCCTGAGACAGAAATTGACAAAAATGTTGACAATTTTAATAAACCTCTAGTGGTACAAAATGACATGGCAACTCAATGGGACTTTGATGAAATACCAAATGAATGGGAGCCAAATGTACTTACACTTTCACTGCCAAAAGATGACAGAGATAGTGTTAAAGAAACAAAGAATAACATAGAAAGTAAATCAGATCAAAGTAAAAGAATTGACTTGTTTGCAGTCAGTGAAGAGATGCCTTCTAGTTTAAGGGGTGGTCTGACTAATGAAGAAAGAATTCCTGTTAAACCATCATTGACATTAGTCACTGAGTATTTGCAAAGCAGAGGAATGCGTTTACGAGAAACTGCTACTTCAGTTTCAAATAAAAAACATGAAGACTTACACAGTTTAAAACAAACTATACAAAGGACGAGATCTTCAAAAACAGAAGGTAGTTACAATGTCTGTCAAGTGCTTGATGAACAAATTGTGCCAGTGCCATCATGGCAGGCTGAGAGAAATTGTCAATTCTGTTTACACAGTGTGTCTCAGCACAAACCGTTCCCTAAAAGTAAACAGTTTGATACAGTAACTAATTCACAAATAAATACGATTTTTAGTTCAATTAGGCCTTGGCATAGAGAAATGCTTCCTAGTCCTATGTTGAGGAGGACAAGTCCATTCAGACGCGGCCTAATATCTCAGAGAGGCAGTAAGCAATATGATAGTAATCATTTATGAAACATGGCATTTCACTATAACCATAACTTCATTAAATCTACAACTCCATTGATTATTATTACAAGATATGCTCATTATACTTGTCCATAATAATATTTATGTGTATAGTCTCTTAGTCCTAGTCTTTTCGGCAGATAGGTAGTTAAAATTATAGTTGGTATGACAAGTTTTTTAATAAGGTAAAGAATGGCTGGGTTGGTTGAAAAATGGCAGCTTTCAAAGGGATTGATTTTCGAAAAATAGTATCAGTACCGTAAACAGTATTTCAATTGTTTGTATTTGAAAAAGCTCTAGCCTGATGTAGAATATTTTATAATCACTAAGATTAAATAATTTACTTTTAGAAACAATAAAATAATTAAATTTTGGGGCTCTTAACTACTGTACATTGTATCTTCTCCCTAACATTATACAAATTAGCCATACTTATTCTAATCATGAATAATGACAATAGGCTTAAAAAATTAAGTTAAAATCTGCAATTAGGTACCTGAAATTATACCACATTTGTGAGTTCCAAAACCAGATTATCAAATTGTATTAAAATGTTTATTAAAAGAGGTTCTTTAATGAAACAAATATGACTCTACAGTCCAATCTTCTCACATCTGATGGTGATTAGATGTGAGAAGTCTCACTTTCGGTGGGAGTCAAGAAAATAATAAAACACAATAAAAGATATCACAGCTTAGGAGTCCCTTGCCTTCCTTTTAGAACATTAATAACAGTTACAAAATATTATTACTATGATATAGATAATTCTACCTTAGAAGTATGTTTCATTAGATCTTTAGAAATAAACTTTGACTGAAACACATATTATAATATAGTTTCATAAATACATTTCACAAGTAATCATCAATAAACAAATATATTCCACAGTTAATAAAAATCCAGTAAGCCATGTTTATCAGTTTCAGAGAAAAGTAGTAACATTGACAAGTCTACAAAATCAAGTGCACAAGGCAGTGCATTGGCCAAAAAGAGTTCTGTTACCCAATACAATCATATGACAAGAGATTCAAGAGACATGCCATATGGTGTAGAAAAACATGTTATAAGGGATTCCCAGGACACCGAAGATGCATATTCCCAGGCTATCAAGGAATCAAGTCTTGGTATTGGAAAAGACAATGAACATTTGAAGAAACTGCAAGACATGAGAAGTAAAGTGGCAATGACAAAGCAGAGTGTTGAAAAGGAATATAAAGAAACAATGTCTTTTTTGAATTCAATGCCTAAAGAAAAGCCCAGTAAGAGGGTTGTAAGTATCATTTATTAAACACAACAATTATACTAATCACAAAATAATAAGGCCAATAAGGCCTTATTTGACAGTTCTCATTGCAACATATTTAGGGATTGAAACCACCCTTTTTCTATTTAGATTTGTGACAGATTGTCACAAGAAATCGTTTAAAAATTATGACTTTGTGTCACACAAATATGTCATAAGATAGATATGAAGCGCGAAAGTTTTGTCTCACATACCACATGCATTTATCACGCAGCAGAATTTAACTATAGAAATTTTAATTATTTTACCCGTATAATATATATTTATTCAATCGTTTTTTTGAAGTGAAACTTCTATATAGAGGGGGTCTTATGGAGTTTTGACTCACGAAAAGATGTCACAGTCACGTGACCACCGTCACTAATTCTTACATTTTTAAACTCGTGATATCTTTCGAATGGAATGTCCGAATTGAATAATTCAAAAAGTTATATAAAGGTATTGAAGCAGTCTTGAATATGAAGTAATTTATTTTGATAAGGATTAATATCAAGATACAAATAAAGTGCCTGTTCTAGCGGCGGCATTTTAATTAATTTATTGAAATAAAAGGACACTTATTGTGGCATAACTATAATAGTTAGACATATGCTGTCGCGACACTTTTTGTAGATAATGATGTGTTCTGCAAAGTCGTAGTACATTATTTCATTCTATCATCAATAGTTTTCGCAGTGCTCGCGATTTTAGGTATTTTTTACACCTTGGGTTACGTTATTGGAGTTTTAGTAAGGATCCCTAATTTTTTTGTAAACATAATATAGCCTATGTCACACGGGGATTGTGAAGCTTGCCAACAGTGAAAGAATTTTTCAAATCGGTTAAGCAGTTTTGGAGCCTCTTCAATGCAAACAAAGAATTTAATCTTTTCTCTTTATAATATTAGTATAGATATTCATATATATTTATTATAAAATTAATTAGATATTTGCATATTATAAAAAGCGCAAGATTTTGCGCTGGAAGTTGTTTAATAAAATTGGGAGCTGGATTGCCCTAAAAAGCGCTATATCTAGCTCCTAAAGCGCTAAATTGGCAGCTCTGGTGAGCCGTGCGCCGGGAAAGTCTCGTAAACGAGAAAGCTAGCGAGAGAGCGAGCGAGGATATACCGCGTCCTCAGACTACCTCATCCCTCTAATACCTAAAATTGCGTTCTGCGCATCGGAAAGTGCGATGTTCCGAGCCGCTATTAATGGAGGCAAACTTAAGTTTGCATCGAACTATAGCTCTGCTCTCCACGTGACAAGGCATCACTGCCTCTATTTGTGGTATGTGTAAAAAAAATATAAATAAATAAATAGAGTTTGTTGAGTAAACAAAACTTTGCCAACTGTTCAGTTTTTCGAAAGTCATAACAAAAGTGAACGACAACGAACAACAAAAGTGTTGACGTAAAAAATGGTCGGTGCGTGGGTAGCGTATTACATACACCATTAAAATGTACTTAACCTAACCAAATCATAATTTGCAGTAAACCTGCGAAAAATCGAAATGTGTGCTGGGACACATATTAGAAGTGAAACTTCAACGGACAAGTGGAAAAACGAATCGCAACGGACAAGTGGAAAAACGAATAGCAACGGATAAGTGGCAAAACGAATCGCAACGGACAAGTGGAAAAACGAATGGCAACGGATAAGTGGAAAAACGAATCGCAACGGATAAGTGGAAAAACGAATCGCAACGTACAAGTGGAAAACGAATCGCAACGGACAAGTGGAAAATCTTCAACTGACAAGTGATAAAATGAATCGCAACAAAATTTTAACTTGAAGTTTTACGGGCAGATTGTTAATGTTCTTGTCCAATTTGAAAACCTGCCCGTAAAACTTCAAGTCAAAATTTTGTTGCGATTCATTTTATCACTTGTCAGTTGAAGATTTTCCACTTGTCCGTTGCGATTCGTTTTCCACTTGTACGTTGCGATTCGTTTTTCCACTTATCCGTTGCGATTCGTTTTTCCACTTATCCGTTGCCATTCGTTTTTCAACTTGTCCGTTGCGATTCGTTTTTTTTAATACATATACAACTAAAGTTTTCCTCGCGGCTACGCCGCGTGACAATCCCCGGGGAGTGGCTCTATGTTACGCACATAAAAAATTAATTACGTATTTTATATATATAGAGCAGGGTAGATCCATTTATAAACAAAAAAAATATAGTAGGATGATATCCATTGAGAAAGGAAGAGAATATAACAAATAACAAAAATGAAAAGAAAAATAATTTACGGGCGATCTGAGGTCGGGAAGTGGAGGGGGGGGGGGGGGGGGGGGGCGTTTTAAGGGTGCAGAACGGTTTATCTCGATTTCAAAACTACAAGTCCTATGGAAAAAGTTAAATGGCAAAGTTGTGGGTAGTAAAAAGATCTACAACTTTTGTATGAACACTTTTTTCACATATCCTCAAAATGCTGCATACATGGTAAGCCTTTAAAAACTGTATAAAGTAACAAAATAATGTTTATTTTCACATTTAAATAAAATATTGTTTTTAAAAAGTTTATTATATTATATATATTAATTATAAGTTTATTATTATATATATTAATTTTTTGTTGTAATACTACACAATGATTAAAAAAAAAGGTCTTCGCATTTGTATATAGACGCTAGAGGGCCTAAAGCGGCAGCTCGTAGCAGTTTGTATTACGAAAACGATAAATATCAAATGAATGTTAACTTTAAGTCGTACATTTACATATACCAGTATATCTAGACACTTGTTAATTTTACTAAGCGATTCTACGAAAGTGGTTCCTTTAGATCATCATGCCTGAACCAACATGCAAAATTACAATATCTGAACTGGATCTGGTTCTAATTTTGCTTGCAAGATTGGAATTGCCAAACTAAAAAATTAACAAAAGTTCCAAGTTAATAAAAGCATGTAAATAAAAAACTTTTTTCAGACAAATGCCTTCATGGATGACCATCGTCAACAAATGCAGAACGAAAACCGCCAACAAAAGTTGCAACATGAATACAAAAAAGTCGAAAGGGAATGCAGAAAACACAGTTGTACAGTAATTAACATTATATTATTTATTTTGTTCAAAAAAACAGCCAAATGTAAAAATCAATTTAGCTTTAAATCCTGGTAGCTTTATACAGTTCTATTTCAGAACCTATTATTCTACTTAATCTCCTCCACAATTAGCTGTGTCCACCACCTTTTTCAACTTATTTCTGAACCATAAGATGTAAAAATGGAATATTCGTGATCATCCTGGTCGGCCAATTGCAGTCCACTGCTGGATGGAGGCCTCTAAATTATTGCCACATATCCTGGTCCTCCGCTTTCCTTAATCATCGCCTATCGGCGACTTTACGCAGCTTGTGGATCCATCTGCTTACCTGCTCCTCCAGCCATTGGTCATGTCTGAACCTGACCGGCCCGTTGATACTTTAGCTAGCTAATTTTACGACATACATTTTCAAACAGACTAATTAAACTAACTAACTAAACTGTTCATTTGCCATGGTTAAGATTTGACATAAGCTCTATGCAAATAATGTCAAAATTCAGCTGATGTTATGGTAAGTGAATGAATAGTAAGATTCAGAAACCAGCCATCATCTTCAGTCAATTCCTGTCCACTACTGGATGTATGCCTTCCTAAGTTTGCGCCACATATCCAAATCTCTTTCTCATCCTGCCCCCTACCGGCGACCTTGCGCATGTCGTCTGTCCACCTGGTTGGAGTGCGTCCAACGCATACAACCACGGAACCGACCATAATAGACCAAAAAATTAATAAACCGCATAAATAGCAATTTTCACATCAATACGAGTAGGCATTTGAAATAGCATATCTATTTTATTAATTCTTATAAATAAACTTTTCAGAAAAAATCGCGTGACAAATCGAGATCGCCTGTAAAATCAAATAAAGACTTTAATAACCAAGACTTTCAATACTCATGGATGCCGGTGCCTGAAAGTGATGCCAGCTTAGCCGTACACACAGTACCCACAAATATAAGGGAGAGTAAGTCTGGCAACATTGTGAAATTCAGTTCGGTGGACAGCTACCATGAGTACAGAACCAGGCATAAGCACACTCCACCCACAAAAGACACAGGCGGTCAGGACAAACGAATTGAAGCGGTCATAGTCCAAGATAACAGTGATTCTGTTGGTATGTGTTTCATTGTTCTTGGGATATCCATAGTAATGTATCAATACAAGCTGTGGTATTTTAGTGGTTACACCCTCACTATCCAAACCTTGATATGAACCCTGGTTGGAAATTACCATGTGCTAAAAATCTGCCCATTGTGATAGCAATGGCAAGCACACTGTCCATTCCCATAGGAATTGGGAGGCCTGAGTCTATAAGTAGATTATTATGGGCTATTATTAATTTATTATTATTATGGCACTGTAAAAAAACTGTATTGTAAGTAATCAATGGAATACATCATTTCAAATTATGAATAAAATAAACATGTAAAGGCTAATCAATAATTTAATTTTAACCTAATCTAGAACAATAACTTATAATGATTATTGTCCAAGATTGTCAAAAGTTACTTTGTTTAAATTTTTTGTCTGTTGCTTACTAGTGGCCTTGGAACTAAATCAATTTACATGAAATTTGATGAAGGGATACGTTTTTTCTTTAACAGGGATGATGACATTTATTTATTAGTGTAGATACATGAGTTAGTTTATCAGATGTATTCATTGCAGACAGTAGTCGCTCATCTACTTCAGAAAGTTCAGCTGAAAATATAGTGTTACAAAAAACTAGAAATGCGAGAACCAACATGTCTGATACAGAGAGAATCATAGTATACAAAATATTAGATTCAAAAAATGATAAGAAAACCAAGAAAGCTAAGTTGGTTAGAAATATCGCAAAATCTTTAAGATCAATGGACAAAAATAATGAAGTTACTGATGCTAAAAAGGAAACAAACAAACAAATGACAAGGATTGATACTGACAGTGCAGCCCCATTTGAAGAAGTTAGAGATGGTAAAAGCTAGATTTTGAATAATTTTTGCTAATAGCGATTGTGTTCCTACAATTATCATTAACTTTTTAAAATAGATAACACATTATTTTAAACAGAACTATGACGAAACATCATTCGTTGTCACTAAAGTTGAGGACCTTACCTGGTATAACATTATAATTGCTAAAATTTCAAGGGTTTAATGGGAAATTGAACTTATTATATTCTGTGACTTTGGAGTAACTATTGTAAATTTCAATTTATAAGTTCTTAGCATAGAAGAACAATAATATGTCTGACAATCGCCCAGATCTTACAGATTGTCAGCATGAAATGGTTAGACTCGAGCTAAGGGGCCATCCACAAATTACGTCATACGAATTTCATGATTTTTTGACCCCTTCCCCGTCCTTGTCACAGGTCACATTCGTGAGACTCCTCCCTCCCTAGAGTAACATCATATATTTTGAAATTATTAAATTAAAACAGCATTTCCTTAATTAGCTTAAATATATTAGATTTTGAAATGTGATGTTACGAAATTTAGGATCCCTCCCACATCTTGTCACACAATGTCACACTTCATCGACGTCCCCCAAATATGGACGTAATTTATGATTGGCCCCTTATTTAGTTTCGTACAATGAGCGAGAGTGCCGATGGTCCACTTCGCCTCCCATTATACCATTCCCTCTATGCCGTTCCTTCTGTCTAATCCTATAACACACTTTATCCCATACTAAAGACTGTATAATAAATTTCAAAGAGTACTAAAATTTCATAGTCAATCTAGGTTTTTTCTTTTCAATTATTAAATTGAACTGACTATTAAGTCAGATTTAAAAATATATTTAAAGTAAAAAAAATTTGGTTGAGAGTTAGAGGTTTTTTATTTATATTCAAACACAAAAGAAAAGTCTTGTGATGTCCTTTAGGAAATAGGATAGCTTTTTCAGAACATTTTTTACTGGGCGATTATCATTGAATTTCTAGTGTTTTTCTTTCTTGGTTCTTTGACGCTTTCTAAAATAGCCATATATTCTGGAAATCTCGCAACTTATCTTATCGCAACACTTGTACTATCGTCTTCAATATATCATCGAGAAATATAATAATAGCTTTTTCTTTACAGGTATTTACAAAACTGTCAATGAAAAGGGGTAAGCATCTTTTATACAATTTCTCACATTTTTATCCCTATTAATCATAACCATTAATACTTTCCTTTCCATTCCCTAGAATGTCCTACAATGTAATGAGTTGCT
This sequence comes from Dendrolimus pini, assembly GCA_949752895.1. Taxonomy (NCBI): domain Eukaryota; kingdom Metazoa; phylum Arthropoda; class Insecta; order Lepidoptera; family Lasiocampidae; genus Dendrolimus; species Dendrolimus pini. Next base: position 7,446,883 of record OX457129.1, on the reverse strand, counting down.
ACACCACTAATGTTGAGATGTGGCACAGCGAGACCGATCCCAAACCTTGGTGGTAAATATTGTTGCTGGGAATTCTAGGCGTACTAAATAAACAGTATTCTTTAGTAATCTTCCAGAATTCAGTATACATGTGCTCATAAAATAATGAACTTATTTGATTTTTTAGGTTTTGCCTTTTGTAACTACCTTTGATATTAAACAACATTATAATAGATGACGTAAATATAGGGAAAATTAATTTTTACCAAATCACTTGGTTCCTTTCCTGAATAAAAAAATATTTTATAATTAAAATTTAAAAATACGGGTTTATATGTTATATGCTCACGATTACTTCTTTTCATTGTTTTTCAATTCAATGTATTCATGGATATGCCTTGGGGCTACTAAGTATGCTAATACTCTTTAAGATTTGAATTTTGGTTTTTTCTTGAATATAGTAGGTAACTTATTTTTTAGAATTTTATGCAACTGGCAACTTTAATTGAAAGATAAAACTAATTCTATTGCAGGGATAACATAACATCTATGTACTTCTCTGAAAATCCAAATAATAATGCTGACCGGGTTGTAACTGAAGAGCAATGGAAAAATGGACAGCCTTGTTGTTGCAATAAAAAATCACTAAGAAATCACCAAAGTGACAAAGGTAATAATATTCGTGATGTTCCGACATTTGTTTCAATAACAATATTTTTCATATTGTTAGCCTAAAATATTATTTTATTAAATTATTATTTATATTTCATTTTACGTTTTAAGCTTAAAATTTAATAGAATTTTAATATACATAGGTTGTATTAGGTAGAGACATGAATTAGTTCTAGTTTCACATAAATGATTAAATGTTGTTCTTTATTGTTTTAGAAGCTGTTACACATGGGGAGAAAGATGACATTACTGGAAGGTAAAAAATGTTTTTTAAATCTTATATCATAAAAATATTAACATTACATCGTCTCTCTCATTTTTAAATACTAATAAGAATGAAACACGTCTTAATTTATATTTCTTTATAAATAGGCTCACAGGCAATCCAGCCAATTGCGGCGAATGTAAGTGCGGCTGTCCAAGTGCTTCGGTGCAAGACGCATCTACAAAGCAGCCGTCAGCAATTCGTCCATCTGCTGCAACATCGACATCTTCTTTTAAAACTGCGACAACTGACAAAGCAAACAATGCCCTACCAGATGGTGGTTACATTAAACTGGTCGATGAAGGCGGCCAAGAAAAAGGTAATTTCTACATCGGAGCAAGTGGTTTCCTCAAAGATGATGCGTATGAAGTAGTTATACAGTTGAGAAAGAAAGATAGTAAAGAAGACAAGGCGGTGGATGAAAAAGGCTTAGATAGAACACTTAAAACTAAGACTGATGCTATTACTGAAGATAACTCAGTGATAGCAACTGGTGTTCAAGTATTGCCAGTAAATGGAAATAAAGCTGATGTTATTCAAGTAAATGATGGTTTGCTAGAAGAACACAACACTAAAGATTTAATAAAACAAATAATTACAGAATCTACTAAAAGTCTATGTAGTGGTAATAGCAATGCAGATATGGTTACTGAAACACCCATTAACCAAGATAAATATGTTAGTAAAGGAGTGCATACATCATTCGAAATGTCTTATGCTATACCTGACAACGTACTTAAAACTGACTCAGTTCCCAGACCAGCTACATCCACTTATACACAAACATCTTTAAGCTCTCCCAATCATAGACCGATATTTTTCCACATGAGTTCATCAACCTCAACAGCGTATATGAGCCCCCCAGAAATGGTTTTACCAAATTTTTTACGAAAAGATTATCGCATAACTGACGAGGAAATCTATGAATCCATACAGAATTATAATTCGAAAGATCAAATCGAGTTGGATGAGCAAGAGTATACAGAAGAATTTAACGGCTGTAAATGCAAGCGTTGCTTACATGCTAGAAAAGTGACTGTGTGCAAGGCAAAAGAATCAATTATGAATAAATATGATATAGAAAAACTTCAAACACCTCCAAATACTGCTAGAAGTAGTGCCAAAAGTTATAAGGATTACAACAAAAATGTCCATAAAACACCAACCACTGTTCCTAATAAAACAAACTGTAAATGTAAAAAATGCGAAAGTAAAAATAAGCTTAACATGTCAATTAACAATAATAAAAACAAAAGGCTGTCAACGTGTAGAAAAAGATCGTCTCGTCATATAATTCGCCCTAGTTCAAGAGCAGGTACATCCCATAAAAGCAAAACCTATCCGTCCAGTTGTGATGTACAGAAACTTGGACTTAATCCAGTTATCAAATTTTATGTTGACAGACTGTTGGCACTCAATAAAGAAGGCTTAAGAGCAGTTGAAGTTGCTGAACAAGAATGCAGTTCTGTTGCTACTCCTGGTAGCTCGATTATTAACATTTCGAGAAATATTAATGAAAATAAAACACATCTGGAAGAAAATATATCTTTGGAGCAAATAAAGAACATGCTTAAGAAACAAATACTTGAAGAAATTGCAAAAGAAAACAGAAATATTCAAAATCAACCTATAGAAGTTTTACGCCCGAAAACTGTTGTCCATAAAAATGTACAAGTTCCAAGACTACCTCTTAAAAAACCAGTACATAAAGTAAAGTCATGTAATATCTCAAAACATCTTTTAAAATCAAAGAATTCAAACCCCAAAAAGCAAATGTCAAATATTAATATGTCTATTTCATCAAAAACAATGGCTGAAAAACCTGTACCAAGCACTTTGCCTTTAGCTAAAACTCGTAGTAAGAGTTCACCCACACCCAGAAAATTTAATTATTCAAATCCAGTCAACCGAAAGGTTGCCTCAGATATTGAAAACGAAACGAATGCGAAAGATAATATAGAAAGTAATATTAATTTATTTAAATCTTCAACTGCATATTGTGAGCTAGATGTTCAGAAACCTTGTGAAAAGGTTTCATCACGTTTGGTTACCACTAATCGTGCTACTACAACCGACACGTCTGTGGAATCTAATATAGACAGAGTTTTCCAGAAATCACAAAAAAGTGAAGATATACCAATAAACACTGCAACACAAACAAAAGAAAATGCTGCCAGTGACATAAATTTAATCAAAGTAGCAGAAGATAAATTACAGAATATGGATAAAATTGCTGATTTAACTGAAAAATGTACTTTACGTCTTTCTAATCTAGTCAAAATTTTGGAAGAAGTGAGAAAAAATAAGTCTTTGATTTATGGACATATTTCGACATCCGACTCTGCATCTGATTCAGATCAAAAATCTGAAAAAAATGGTGCCAATAACAAGACTCCTCCAAATTTAAATATTTATGACCCCACTATTGACACTGATAAAACATCTGAAAAGAAATCACCAATTTCAGTATCGACCATTGAAGCAGATGTGTCACTATGTAAAACAGACTATGTCCCACTATTAACTGACATTCCTAAACCGGCTTTAAGAATAAATCCTACTAATTTCACTGACCAGCTAAGTCCGCTATCTTCAATTCATATCGAGAATGCATCCGTAAAAAATAGAGGACGACCGCCGCCAGCCCTATCACGTATACATTTAAAAAATGGACAAGAATATGTAGCTCCGCATGAGCTGTCCACTGTTCTAGAAGTTGATTCACCAATGAGTGTTAAACGCAAAAATCAATCATCTCGTGACAAGAATAGCAACGGTGCTAATGGATCTCACATAAATGGACATGTAAGTCGTGAAAGCAATTTCGACGCAAATGACAATAACACAAACACTAATCCCGACGTATTACCAAGTGGATCAAATTCAAGGAAGCAACCTACTAGACTGTCGTTCAGTGATTCTTCAGATGATTCTAAATTACAGATGATAGATTTAAACCAATTCAATGACATAATGTTAAAACCGTTTATATCTTTCAAAGAACACGCCAAACAATGTAATATTGTAGGCACCGACGAAGGTTCTAATGTAGACGACAATCCAAAAGAAGAAGGTGCAAATGATGACATTAGCTCACTACATTCAGATGGCAGTTTGCCTGATGTCATTGCAGAGCTATTGAAGAGAAATATCATCACTGAGCCTTTTAAATATGACACCAACTCCAACTTTAATTCAACAACGATCTCTTCTGAATCAACACTATCGGTGTTAGCCTTATCGAAGATGAGAAAAGATAAGAGGAAATCAAATGTTCCCTTGAATAATAAAGAAAATATGGTCGAATCGTCTGACACCTTGAGCGTGTCTTCCAACCCCGACTTGGAAAAAGCATTCAAGAAGTTAGGCATGGGATGGGCCTCGTCAACGTTAAAGAAGACGAAAGAGCGGTTGGCATTGTCCTCTTCATCAAACACCTCAAGTTCTAGTTTGTCTCAATTCAAATTAAACGGTTTTCAAAATTTTGTCATCCCAGCCTTAGTAACTGATTCATTATCGACAGTGCTAAATGTTTCCAAAAAGCCTAGCAAGCCCCGACAATCATCAGTGTCAGCCAAGAATGTCGAACAACAGACCTCTAAAACAAATTCCATGACAGTCAAAGAGTTCTTAAACAAGGAACTTGCTAAAAAAATTACATTTACCAGTCAATCTCGCAAAGATGATACTGATGAAGAATTTGTGTCCTTAGCTGAAACTAAGATGCCAGAACAAATTAAAAATTTAGGACAAACAATACAAGAGGAAGGCACTTTCGATAGTGTTCCTAGTGTGAAAGAAAACCGAGCACGGACATCTACACCTGTTCAATTATTTAAGTCTGGCACATATCATTCCAGTTCTAGCTCCAATATGTCCAACGGCCTTTTTAGCAATGCGGATGATTTGTCCTCGGTCAAGGTAACTTCTAATTCCGTAAAAAACCATTCCACGTCCGAAAAAGATGACTTAGCTGTTCCTAATTTTAGTTTGAGAAAGAAGAAGAGTGTATCGGATTGTAGCAAAAGTGACTGAAGTTGTTAAATTATTGTTGTATTTTTTTATAATTGTTTTAATTTTTATAAGTGATTATTACATTCAACTTAAAAGTGTTAGACATATATGTTGAAAAATATTTTTGGTGTTTGATATTTATGAATAAATCATTGAGAATTTTATTTCTTCCTAACAGGTATTTTATTGTGCATTCTATTTTGTGAAGTGCGCAGTGTAATACAGTTTTAGAACATGAAAAGCCATGTTAGTTTAATTGCTAAATTTGTCTAAGCGAAATTGTCTTTTTAAAAGCTGAAGCCATTTTCATTGATTTTGACAAACGTTGACGATGACCGTGGCTGTATTTAAAATTATGTAATACTAACGGCCCGGCGCGGTTTCACCCGCGCTCTGCCCCGCTCCCGTGGTATATAGGCGTCATGTTATATAACCTATGACACTCCCTGTTAACGAAACTCTAACAATAAATGAATTTTTAAAATCGGTTTAGTAGTAGATCCAAAGATTACTACCACCTACAACGTCACAAACTTTACCTCTTTATAATATTAAGTATAGAAAATTCTTTCATATTGAATATCAATTTCTATTAAACGAGGGTTAACATGTGCGTTATATTAGTAAGTATAGAAATATGATGCTCTTAACCTGAGCATGGGACGATTTTTGATGCAAAAGCGGCGAGCTGCGAGAAGTCAGAGATGAGGTCAGTCAAGACAGAGACTGAGGGCGCGATCCCACTTTGTCGTGACGACAGATAATCGTGTAGTTTTAAGTGTCGTGGCTTATATGTTTAAATGGAGGTATTCACATATAGAACGACACGATTTACTGTAGTCTACGACATTTTTTGCAGTGACGACAGATTGTCATGACAGTGGGAACGCCTAGCACGACAGTCGTAAAACGATAAAAAATCGTTACGAATAAATCGTGACGGCAAATCTATCGTAGCCACGATAACAATATCGTCTCGACGTTTACACGTATTTTCCCTTCTCCCTCGCGACTGTAGTAGCTTGCTAATGTGTAAACGACAAAGCGACTGCCGTGAAACGATAAAATGTCGTCGCGATCCAAAGGGAACAGTTAGATACGATAGTCGCTAAACGATAAAAAAATTTGTCGACAAACAGTCATTATAATGGGAACAGCTAGAGACGATAGTCGTGTAACGATAAATTAATCTTTACGACATAGTAGGAACGCGCCCTGATCAATCATTATACAAATCTATTCTGAATTGCTTGCATATTTAGTAATAATAATATTGGGCCTATTATTAGAGGGACGAACATTGTATTCTGCATGTTTGTGCAATGGGGATTGCACACGTCAATTATCTCGATGTGCAGGTTTCATCACGATGTTTTCCTTTCCTACATGTGCTGATTGTAAACAATGCACATCATGGAAAAAGAATATACGTATTTTTCTTTCATGACGAACAATTGTTAGGATTCGACCCAACGTTATTTGAAATGTGAGGCCATTAACAATCTACCATGGCTTATTTTACATAAATTGAAATATATATTTTATGTAATTTGTATTAAATATATTTTTTTAAAGTTGAAATATAATTATTTATATATAGCAATGGAGAAACTATCTGTCTGATGTTTGGCATATTGGAAAAGAGTAAAAAAAAGTCAAAATTATCATTACACGATTTATTATACTAATTTGTTTTGAATAAATATTTCATTCTTCAACACTTGTCATCAACACTCTATGAACAGTTATACTGTTCACTTTGAAACTTTCAGATACTTTACACATAGTTTTACTTTTTGGTTGGGTGGCACAACAGTGACTGGCTATGAAAGTGTAATCTTAGTGACTTATTAACTGATAAAATGTGTTAACTATTTTATCTGACAATATTTACGTTATCAATTGTATTGAGAAACTAAATCAAACTCATCACTGAATGTTCAATTAAGTTTTTGTTTTCAGTGAAAATTATATTATTTATATGTGTTGATTTTAAAGTTTTAATTCATAAACTGAAATATATATACTTAAGTATATCAAACTTGATGACCTATCCAGATTAGCAGTGGCATATGTAAGTTTGTAAGAAAAAATGTGTATTGTGGAGCCCCATAAGCACTGTAAGAGTGGCCATAAATATTAGTGCAGAATATTAAAAGACAAAAAACCTGTACTTGAACTTTTTTCAATTTTAAAAACCAACTTTCCAATATAGCCAATTTTTGTTCCATTTATTACTTTCGTTAAGAAAAAAAGAATGATGTTGTCACTAAACAAACTTAAGGATATGATACTATGCTGTTTTACAGTTATTAAACCAATATATACTTTGCAAAATAAATTTCTATCTAAACTTTGTATACATGGTTAAAATATTTATTTCAGTAGTCTTGTACTTTGATGCAGTTTATGTGTCCTCAGTGTATATACAGCAGAAACTTTATAGGTTTATAAATATACTCTTTATGTAAACATTGTCAGATATTTATACTCTTATACATGGGTTTACAATTTTAGAAGAAATTTAATAGACATATGCATTTTTCGATTGCCTAGGTAACTGTCATAAATTAACAAGTGTTTGGATTTAAGACCTTCACTAAAATAATATATCACTTTTTTTTACAACAATACCATTTGTTAAGGAATCTCTGGTAGCAAACTCAATAACAAATATAAATAATATTTTATACACAAAATGTACAAATTAATTAAGTCATAAAATACCTCCTAAAAGATCACAGTACACAAATTAGTCCTAAATTTAACTAAGCTTTTAAAAAATATACATTTCTTATCTGTGTGAGATTTTCCTATGAACAATTCATTGAAATACTGTAATTCACAAATGTAAGAGATTCTTCAATGACTGAATTAACTAAAATGGTACTAGATTTATTCCTTCTTCTCTTTGAATAAATGTTGCTTTGCTAGACTGTATGCAAGTCCAATGGTCAATGCAGACACCACCGTCCCTTGGGCTGCCACACGAAGTTGCATTAGGAACACACTAGTACTCATCTGGCCTCTGTGCTTGTATTTATATGCGCCAAAACCACACACTCCTATTAATCCAATTATGCCTGAAAATAAAATAAAATCAAGAATGTAAGGATGCAGCACTGTTTAGCAACACTGCAATCAATATCACAGTTAATAGTGCAACTTGCTTTAGTTAAAACAGAGATAAAATGCTGCAAAGTATGAGTAAAAAACTCTTTATTCTTGACCATAAACCTAAATCTAGACTCAGACAATGAATATGGATATATTTGTGTTAGTACAATGGGTGTCCTTATCGCACATAAGGATCAGGTCCAGGCAATCCCCAATGTCAAAGGAGATTTAAAAAAAAATAACAATTTTTGGTGGTGTATTAACTAAAACTAATATAATTATAATATTCAACTACTAATAAAAAAGTAGTCAACATATGTAGGAAATAGATTCAATTTTTGACTTATATGTATTACTTTATAAATAATTCTCTAGTATCTTATATATAAAATTCTTGTGTCACAATGTTAGTTACCATACTCCTCTGAAATGGTTTGACCGATTCTCATGAAATTTTGTGTGCATATTGGGTAGGTCTGTGAATCGGACAACATCTATTTTTCATCCCCCTAAATGTTAAGGGGATGCACAACTAAATTCTTTTTTTTAATTTTTAGATAAAAAAAAATATTTTTTATGATACAGCATTAAAAAAATACATACAACCCCTTAATTGTCAACCCTCTACGATCAACCCCTATTTTTTATTTGTTAAATATCGATTAAAGCTTTTCTGGGTAGGACAACATTTGCCGGGACAGCTAGTAATAATATAAAATAACAATGCTATGAATTATTAAACCTAAATAAAATTTATAAGTTGGAGTGATTTAATCATCAAAAAACATGTTTCAGTACTTTTTGGCATTAGTTTTTAATACAGTCACTTCCATAAAAGATCAGCCGACCCCAAAATTGAGTTTCATCCATCCAAGTCAAAGATGTTAAAAGTCTTACTTCAACATGTGGTCAATTGTAATAATTAAGAAATAATACATTTGTATTTTTGTTTCAAATGCATTGATGAAAATTCCTTTACTTTATGGATTTTGCCTATGGAGAGTTTTCTAAAAGTTGGTTACATACTAAGCAGCACCTGGGAAACAGCCCTAATAGCAAAGCAATCCTAAAGTATTGATTTTTTGATACTTTTTATGTTCATAATGGAGACTAGCCAAAATTACTTGAATGTAGGCCAATTTCTTACAGAACAATTTTTTTTAATATATCCATAGTTCCAAATGAACATCCATCTGTTGGTTTCAGAGAGGATTTAAAAATACTAATCCACTCGCCCATCTGCAGGTTTAACCTGTGCAAATTTATATATTATGGGTGATTTAAACCACTCTATTGGTATATGTCCTATACTATGCAAAGGGCATATTGTATCAAATTTTGTCATAATCTGCTCACATTCAAAGCTGTGAAGAAGGAATGAACTAAATCACTTTTATTAGTGTGGATTTGCGAGCTTTGTTGAAAGGATAATATATTAATACTATACCAATTATCATGAACGGTGAATCTTTCGATTTCCTCGTTAGTCTTTCAGCTTGAGATTCGTCATTGTAGTTAAATATAGGCTGTGTATTCGACATAGTGGCTGAAAGTAATGAATATTAAAATTACTAACACTTTTACTAATTAAAGTTATTAATTTAATTAATCATTTTTAAGTTTTGTAATCTGCAAATAAAACTTAAAAACGTTAAAATGCACTTAGGGGAAGCTATAGATTTTGACACAGAACACTTCATGGATTTTTGCAAAAATCCACATATTCTATACTTAAGTTAAACACACAGTCACCTGTAATTTAAACTCCACAATAATATTATATAAGGTGTTGAATTTAAAAAATATTGCATCACAATTTACGGTTTAGCAAAGATAGCACATCGTATTACTATGTGTCTACGAATACATTACACACTTTTCAGATTCGATAAATAAGGTGCCGACAAATTACGCGACGCGTCCGTCGAACGCGTCCGAACAATGTGCACAGAGTGCACACTGCACACCATATATTCAATATACTCTTTGGTGCACACCAAAACCGTAACACTCCAGACCAAAGAGTACATTGAATATATGGAGATAGAGTCTTCAGTCGGGAGAATCATTCATACTGCTAGCGCATCTAGCGAATAACAATGGCGCTAACTCGTGTATGAACGTACTAAAGATGGCCTTAATGGTTGAATTTATTTATCTGTTAATTGGTAATTGATATAATTTTTTTTACCGATATTTTTATTGGTTGAAAATACCCGTAAATATTTAAGTTGAAAATTTAATTCTGCTAATGTTAACTCGAATGGTTGAGTGTCCTATATTATTTTTGATTCAATGAACTTTCCTTCAAACTTCTACATTTTAAGTTAGATATAAAATTTAAAAATCGACAACAACAAAGTAAACAAAGGCTCAAACACACAAAAAAAGTCAAAACACATAGTACAAATCTCTTGAAATACAAAAACACAACTTTACCAAAATAATAGAAAATATGCACTGACCCGCCGTAATATCAATTACCCAACAATATATTACGTTTAAAAAATCAACCAATCCCGTCATCTTCGCGATCGGTAAAAATATCGTTTCATTTTAATTTTCTAACAAATAAAAATACCATTAAGTGTAAAAAACACCAAGTTAAATATTGTGCTTTATTTTGAGGGGCATAGAGCATACAATCAAATACTCAAAATTCAATATTTACATGATAAGTTGAAAACATCTGCAATGCGAAAATAAATCTTGTGTTGAGGACTATAAAGTTGAAACTTGAATGTATATAATTTCCAATAATTACCTATGCGACTACTCGCAGAGTATTTGTTAAATGGTATTTTTAACCGTTTTGCTTAATTTTATTTATCGAATAGAAGTGTTAAATTTTTTTTACCGGTAAATTTATTGGTTAATGGTTATATTTGCCACCACTAGAACATACCTAATATATCCATGTGTGTGTGTGTGTGTGTGTGTGTGTGTGTGTGTGTGTGTGTGTGTGTGTGTGTGTGTGTGTGTGTGTGTGTGTGCGCGCGTGTGTGTGTGTGTGTGTGTGTGTGTGTGTGTTCATGTGTATGTGTGTGTATGTGTACGTATAGCGGGTTTGTGTATACACTTTGTCTTATTCATAGAGAGAGTAAGTTTGAACGCTTATGGTTGCTAAAGAAGCGTTCAAACTTACTCTGTCTATGAATAATACCGATATTCTATATATTGTATGCTTAGGTATGGATTGTATATAATTTTCATTAATACATATCACTGCACATCAAGTTTTGTGTTGATATAAAAATCCAATAGTGTGTTTGGTCGGTCGAATTAAACAGATTCACAGGTAACATAATATAAATCAGTAACTTCGATATCCAAAAGCAGTTTTCCTTAATAGATTCGCCAGAGTCAAAACTACATATAGATCGTTAATAATAATCCACTTAATAAAACAAACAGAAAACTATCCCAGAAGTTAAATAAGTTAAAAATATAACGAAAATCGGCACTTGATTTGAATATGCATGTTTATTTAGAAATATTAAATATTATTATATTTGATTAAATAAAAATGGTTTTCATTTGAGTTTTTTTTATAATGTCATTAATAACAAAATAATGCTAAGCAACGAGCTGCAGTCTATGGCAAGTACAAAGAGTTTATTATCGACCATGTAAATACTGCATAATGTAGAAACCATTTCAGTATCGAATAATCGATAAAATAAATCCTGTAAATTTTAAGGATAATTCTAGGCATAGGTATCTTATGACTAACAACAGGTAGACGGAATCTCCCATACTAAAATCTAAAGGAAGGCGATTTTGGAATATGAAACGATATGAAGATTTACCATCGCAAGAAGTGCAGAAGTCTGCGAAGTAGCGGACCCACGTCCCACGTCCGCTCCTTTCTACAAAACGGCTTAATAAAAAGTAAAGAGGGATATGGCTCATTCGCTCTATAGAACTGTACTACTCCTTTAGCTCAGCAGCGACACGTAATAGAAATTGAGCCGACAACTCTCATATAGTGAGTCCATTCAAGAGCCTATAGAGCTAAAGCGAGTCGTGTTGTGAGACGTAGGTACGACAAAATTCTAGATCAAAATATCATTGGCGTAAACAAAATATTTTTGATCTATTTTGAAAGAATGAAAGATGTAATATTTATTAACGTTTCTTATCAATAAAAATAAAGCCATCATATACAAATATATGCTTAAGTATGTTAAGCGCGCCACTTTTCTCTATCCTGAACAGTATCTAGTCTTCTCAGTTGTGAAGTTCGTTTAGGTGATCCACTCTTATCTTTCTAGTGATACTGACTGGTCGCCCCAAGTATGCTTTCTTCACATTCCAATCCTCCTCCATCCGTTCTACGTGACCGAGCTAGCGGAGATACTGAGCCTTTCTCTCTTCAATTATTCTAGGCTCGGCCACGAGGTTTTCTATATCGGAGTTGGTTCGGACCCTTACCTCCTCTGTTTGTTGGACCCAAACAGTAAACTTGCCAATAACTTATTGTTTTAAATTATGTTTTTATATTTGATTAAGTTCCTAGATTTTCTAAGTAATAATTAAAACTACAGTACAATTTAAAAAAAGTTGCACAGCTTTCAATGTTTAAATTGGTAAGAATATTTATGCATTATGATTTGTTGTTGTTGTTAAAAAAATCCAATTTATGTCTTAATATATCAAATAGATTTTTTTATTAATACTGTTAAGGTTAAAACATTGTGAACCTATTTAGTAGTTACACTATGAATAAAGAATAGAGACGTGACATTGTCACTCTCTCAAAACTATCAGAAAATTATATTGTTGCTTTTTATTTCTCCTTATCTCGACCACACATTTTAAGTGGTCGATGCCTCTTAACAAAGCCGACATACGATATTTCCATGGTACCCAATTTGTCCCATCTAACTTGGATATTTGCATTTTACACAAATTCATTTTTAATTATTATGAATTTTTAATGCAAATTATCGAAATTACGGCCCATAACCACTTAAAATGTGTGGTCGAGATAATGAGAAATAAAAAGCAACAATATAAGTTGTCAACTGTGAGAACCATACTAAGTATTGCGGCTAGTGAAGGCTTGAAGCTTTTCCAATTCGACGTGTCGACTGCATTTCTATATGGTTCACTGTCAAATGAAGAAATTTACATGAAACAGCCCGAAGGCTATGATGATGGCACTGGAAGAGTATGTCTTTTGAAGAAAAGTTTATATGGCTTAAAGCAGGCTCCAAGGTGTTGGAATAAAACTATCTTGGATTTCTTCAAGGAAATTGGTTTTAAGACGAGTGATGCAGATCCCTGTTTATTTACTCTGAGAAAAGATGACAAGAAATTGATTGTCGCTCTATATGTTGATGATAGACTTGTTGCAGCAACAGATTAACAGATGATAGATGACTTTTTAGGAGATTTGAAAACAAGATTTAAAATTACTTATAAACCAGCCTCGTTCTTCCTTGGTATAGAGATTGAAATCAGAGAAGGTAGTATTAAGATACACCAGGCGTCTTATGCTAAGAAAGTATTGCATAGATTCGGTATGGAAGGTTGTAGACCTGTAGCAACACCTATAATCAAAGAAAATATATCACAGAATGATTTGAAGACTGATGATTATATTTTAGAAAATTATAGACAAGCTGTTGGAGCATTAGCCTATCTTATGGTTGGTACTAGACCTGACATAGCATATGCTGTCAGTGTAGTTTCGAGAAGTCTGGAGAAGCCAACTAATGAAGATTGCGTAAAAGTGAAACGCATTATGTGGTATTTGCAGTACACTCTTGATCTTGGCATTGTTTACCAGAAAGGTAACCATAAGACCTTTGAATGTTACAGTGATGCTGATCATGGTGGTGATATAGGGACCGGAAAATCCACCTCTGGTATATTATGTTTATACGCAGGAGGACCAGTCTCTTGGATGAGCCAGAGACAACAGAGTGTAGCCATATCAACAACTGAGGCTGAAGTTGTCGCTGCAAGTGAGGCTGCCAGGGAATCAATCTGGCTAACCCGACTATTCAAGCACCTCACTGATAATAGAGAATTGCCGACATTGTGGGTTGACAATGAGGCTGCAATTAAACTGGCTGAAAATCCAGAATACCATAGACGTACGAAACATATTCGTATACGTCACTTCTTTATTCGTGAGCTAGTAACGCGAGGAGAGATTATAGTGAAGAAAATCTCCAGTGAGCAGCAACTTGCAAATCTGCTCACTAAACCAATAGCGCAACCAAGATTGTGTAATAAGCTACGTGCATTAATAGGTTTACACTGAGAGAAGGTGTTAAGGTTAAAACATTGTGAACCTATTTAGTAGTTACACTATGAATAAAGAATAGAGACGTGACATTGTCACTCTCTCAAAACTATCAGAAAATTATATTGTTGCTTTTTATTTCTCCTTATCTCGACCACACATTTTAAGTAATACACCTTAGTCCGTAAAATATAGCACATAAATTTGTAATAACGTTGAAATAGTTTGCATTGGGAACATTTGTTACCCATGCAGACGCAACCAATGACATAAGTCAACGCACATATCATTGTAAAGAATGCTTTACTCCATTTAAAAAAATATATTTACGTAGGATTTGTCGATACATTAATCGTCAAGGTATCGATTAACTCAATTTAATAAGATCATAATAAGCCATCCCTAACTACATTAACAAGTATTGACACTGTCGTAATTTGGCACTTATTTTTTCAATGATTCCATTTACTTTGGTTAGTTATAAAGAGTCTTAATTAAATGTATTCAAAAATATATTAAATATATTCTTATAAATATTTATGTTTTCATAAATGTTTACTTATATATTAATAACTTAGAAAACAAATATATGTGAAGCAAAAACTTAAGGATGCTAGCAGTGCTATCTGTCATGTAAAAGTTTTAATCATTCTACGATTAACCTGACTAAATTAAAAGGACCGAAAGATCTAAGCACAACAGAAAATTGTTAACATGTACAATCCAAAGATCGAAATCATACGTAATTCCTACGACATTTTCGTATTGAGTAAAAATCGATATAGAATTAACCAAAAGAGCAATGCATTATATTTTTCACCTACTAGTAGGCGATGACTGGCTTAAAGACCCAGTTGCCAAGCCATAAACATAAAAAAGTAGGGATGAAGATGAATGCCAGAGTATTATAAATCTGATAAAAACCAATATTCGAAATAGACTCATTAGACTCACTAAAGAGACGTTGACTGGCATACTTATGGCAAAACAAACTAAACCCGCTATGATGTCGGATGTTAAGTATTTTTTTCTCCAATATAAGAAATGTTGAGTAAAATAAATAGTAAAACTCTTTTCGGAGATAATTAGTCTGTATATCATGGTAATTTGGTTTAATGGCTTAAGACATTTATTTCTCAAAAGAATTTAACTACAACAAAAGTACATGTTAAAATAAATAAAGTTTTTAAAATCGTACAAATTTTTTGTAGTAGCTTTCTTAAGGAATACAACTTTTTAGTTACCCACCGTACGATCATTCATCCACAACGTCTGGCAACACTGCTTACGACTTATAATGTGCACATTTGAATGGAATTTCCTCATCCAGATACGTTGTCGCGTTTCTCAGTCACAACTTATAATATGTACACACCTTCAATATCACACTATGACTATTCCCACATGTTATAGTTCCATTCCTTTTTTCAATACTTAGTAAAAAAGAGATAGAGCACTTGTAAAGGTCTTCCGAGTGAGTCTTATCTTTCAGCGAGTCGTACAAAATGATTCCAATAGTACGAGACTCAAGTGATAAGATCTGTCAAGTGTCAAAAAAAGTCAAGATCAGAATTTTCAAGGTTATGAAAGCTACGTTTCACATGCGGCAATGACCATGTTCATGACCTCGATGTTTCCTGTTCCACTTGGTTTCGGGCGTTTCAATCGAAAATTCAAGTAGAACAGATCTGACCCACATTTTGATATGGCGACGACCCCGGGGAATAAAATCGTAATAGACAAAAGTAAATTTTACAGAACGAGCAAAAAACTGCTATTCTGATTTAGCTCATAAAGTAACTGGCCTATATCATATGATATACCATTTTATTCCATACTTTTTCTTAATAAGTGGCTATAGAATAAAATAAAATATAATGTATACTTTTGAAGTTATTACGAAAAATATATAATACTGAATTATATTTAGGTGTATCCTAAGTAACGCCATATAACCATTTTATTCTCGTAAAGTTGATATATAATGAAAACTATAACCGTATATTACGATGTGTTTCTACAGTAATTTCATGAATGAAGTGTAATTGTAATAAACCAATACGATTTGGTTCTTGTAAAAGTTACCACTGTTTTTGTATAAATGCATTCATCGTTAACAGCGTAATATGCAGTAATGTTTATGAATTTTGATTATAAATTACTGTAACGGTTTAAAACACAGTAATATACGATTACCGTTCAAAACTTACCGAACTAATTTAGGTAAAGTGTGTTATTGAAAAGAGTTATCAGTTTATTTACGTGAGTAAAATGGTATAACGCCTTACCGATTTATCGAGACATATGTTCGGTCCGTAATGAACGACTACGATGTTTTTATGGGTTAAATTTGTTACATGATTTCCGGAGAATAAAAATAAAAACTGTTATACTGGACGAGATTTTTCCGAAAAAATAATTTAAAAAACTCAGTAGGTGTATATCGACCCACAGATGCCGAAAATACAAAAGCATTAAAAAAGTGGTAATAGCACATTACCATTTTATTCTCCGGGGATGTCGTGGGTTGTTGTGAGCGCTGCGTGAGCGAAAAATTATGACGTCATTAGTGACGTTTTCACGACGACTATAACGTTCGCAGTCGCTATGAGGGACGGCTGAAGGAGCATTTTAGGCGTTATGAGCTACAAGAGAAACGCGTCTAAAATAACTGTAAATGAATAAATTATCCGTTCAGAAATGTATTTTTTTATATTTTAAGCTTAAAACTTATAGCCTGACCATAATGCGTAAACAGAGAAACCTTTTTTTCTGCTTCTACGCCATAGCGTCTACTAAAACGAGAACTTTATTATTTTTTGTCTTCTTGCTATATTCTATTTATCTGTAGTCAAAGTCAGTGAATCATGAACAAAGCAAATTTCATGTTTTAATTTTAACGTTAATCCGAGTCTAAAATCCGCTAAAAATAACTAAATACGCATATAATAATAATACCAAGTTTCTCGTGAGCAGTGGTTTACATTTATATTGATTAAATATTTAGTGAACATAATATTATAGGTTATGTTGCAATAATGCGTAACTAAAGCAACTTGATGCTTGCAAGATGTTTGGAGTCGTACTAGAAATCACTAGTAAGTATCGAAATTACTCGACCTAATATTGGAGTAACCAGCCGTTAAAAAAAATTGCAAAAGTAGCGCCCCTATTATTTTCTACTTTATTTTGCCAACCTGCAACAATAAATATTCGATTTAATAATTTAAAGTTTATTATTGTGTTCAACCGGACAGTCAATAGGCAAATCAACTGCAATCATTTTTATCAATTTGAAAGTTAATTCTGCTTTGCACGAAAGCACCAAGCAGCATCAAATAATTCTAGAGAAAAAAATAGCTAATAAAATAGTTTCTTGTTAATCCGTAAGTAAAATTATAATCACGTGATACTGCCCGGATAAACAAATTGTATTGAATCAAAATTTAACGCTCGCTTTTCCATGAGTGAATTGTTTAAGAATTATCGAAAAATAAATAACATCAGACAGAATAATATCGATAAATAACTCTTTTATTTCCGAAGTCCCTAACTTACGCATTTTAATGAAGTCACAAAAGTTTCTATAATCTTTAATGCTCGGGCTCCATCTGGGATAATGTGATATTTTTTGACTATGACCAAAGTGAGTCTTTTTTACAGAGTTAAAAGTAACACCGTTAATGAATATACTAGGTATTTACACACGTTATTTGAATACTTACCCTGGAAAATGGAATAGTTTTACATTCGAAATTTCTGAGCAGGAAGCGCAGTAAGAAGAGAAATATGTTTAGAAGAACTATACTACACTCATTATAAATAGAATTTGTTTAATGTCTTTGAAAATAATACAAATAATTATAAAACTTTCAATTTGATTTATTTGGTCTCTATAAGAGATTGTATAAAAATAAAAAAGTTTTTGTAATATTTCTGAACCCTACAATGCTGTTTTAATCACGTATCAAGAATGTTTTAACCCGTATATAATTATTTACTTATATCAAAAGTATATTTAATGCCATAGAGCATTAAGTACGTAATACTTACTGCCACACTCAGGATCAAATAAAGTTCCATTTAACTTAAATAGTATCGATATTATTTCTGAGTTGAATCTTTGATTTAAATGTTTATAATAAATAATTGAATTGGTTTAGTTATGAACATAGCATACTGTCATTTGAAAAAGCTAATAACAATTTCAAAGTTATAAATGTAACAATAAGTTTCTAGTTAAGTTTAAATCACCTAGTAAGCTCTCTGAGTGGGGCTGCTAGAGAGGTTGTATAAATATGAACAAGCATATTTGAAATTGGTGACATCGTAATAAGTGGTTATCATTATAGTTATTATAGTTTTAAAACATAGTCGTAGTATAGAATTTTCATATTTTTATGTATCAAAGAAGTATTATTTTTCCATGGTATCATGAATAAAATCTTCTAACTTCGGCAAGAATGATTTCATATGTTGATTCATCAATAATAATAAAGCGCTTAGCACGTCTGCTAAAATAATAAATATCTCCCGTATAGATATCAAACCACAATGCATGTATATGTAGGTCGTGCTTTTCAAGTCGTTGTTTAAGCATTCCATACGATGCAACATTCTGCAATTGCTGTAAAGTATTGACCTGAAATGAAATATTATTTAAATGCTGATATATTGTGTATATGCCAGCATAGGAAAAAATACGAGGTTACAATACCTGTGATAACTTATCTTCAATACAAAATTTGTTATCAGGATCAATATATGCTACAAATTTTCGTTGAGGTGTCTCTGCTGTAAATAACATAGGCTTACTAAAGTCGTTATGCATCGCCAAGAACTTGCTTAAACTAGACTGGCTGTGGGTGCACAGCCACGACTTGAATGGTGATATTCTTCTCTGTTCCTTCGAAACAAATATAACCATTAGGATTTGCTGTCAAACTCTAAATCTAGTAGAAGAATAAATATAGCTAGAATTGTATTTTTAGACAAATAAGTACTATGAGAATAAAATATTTTAAAAGTGAAAAGACCCTGACCAACCTGAGCATCAAGAGAGGAAGAATATTAAAAAAAAAACTAAATTTCCTTAAAATTCAAGTCTCAATAACTTACTTTGCTAGATGCATCTTTATTTTTCATTGTGTATAAAAGATTCATAGCTTTGCAGTCACTATGTCCACATACAATAATATGCCTTATATTGTTAATTATGCATCCAAGTTCTAGGGCAGCAGGCTCACAACTTGTCATTTCATCAACAAAATATTGAGAATGTGGTATCACGTTGCCAGCGTTTCTTACTGTAATAAATGAATCAAATGTGTTTAAAATAAAACTAATAAATCAAAGTTGGTGATATCAGAATAAAGGAGTGAACAAATTAAGTTACCAACAAACATATCACCCACACTAGTCTCGGTAAATCTAGTGGGAATCATTCTGCTGTCCATACAGGTGTAAAAAACTGCTTTTGGCTGAAAATAAATATTTGTAAAGTTGAAGTTTGGTTGAGGTGATGAACATTGTTGACCGACTTCAAAACGGTCAGGTTTTCAAATTGGACAAGTACATTACATTACATACATTAATAATCTGCCCGTAACACTTCAAGTTAAAATTTTGTTGCGATTCATTTTGTCAGTTGAATATTTCCACTTGTCCGTTGCGATTCGTTTTTCAACTTGTCAGTTAAAGTTTTACTTCTAATATGTGTCCCAGCACACATTTCGATTTTTTTTATAGTCCAGTTGATATTTCACTATGCATATTAAACCAATGAACTAAATGTAATGTGAAATAGGTACCTATCATGCTTGTTTCATCTGAGCCATTAAATGCTGTACTACTTTAATGATATATTAGATATTTACAGATACGTTATCAGAATTGTAATTATTAAAGGACATAAAAGTATCAAAATTGTTTGATCATTACCTTATGATAGGAAAGTAATAGACAGCAAATTTCTGAACTATATTTGTATTTTCAAATTGTTTCTCCTGAATCAATGCTGCCAACACAAACACGTGTATTGTCGTTGTCAAAAAAATAAGATTTTTAATTTTATACGAATATTATTTGGAATAAATAATATTCGTCTTTAATCTCGATTTCACGATTCTTGTAGATTTATCATTATATCATAATTAATTAAAACTGTTAAGGGAGTTTATTGTAGGGCTTTTATGTGTAATACTAAGATTTAAGGTCAGTTGCCAAAATTACACTTACCGTTGGATTGTCTCGCACTTCTTGGAACTGTTTTACCATGCTTGCTCTATCTAAAACACGATATCTCATAATACCGCGCAATATTCTTTCCATTGTATTCTTTAATTTCACTAACTATATCATTAAACTTATTGTATTGTAAAAATCAATGTGCGGCATATATGTGTTTAACTTCAGTGTGACATTTCTGACCTTGGTTTAAGTAGTTTATCGGTTAGAGGCGCCCGCGCTGGACTCGTTACATTGAAGCAACACTACGAAATATTGTGGGTCAGCAAACAGCACGTAACAGGAGTTAATGATATTCAAACACCATTTTGTTTGAATCAAATTATGATGTATGTGTATATTATGCAAATCAGATAAGGCATTCTGTTTATGACACAGATAGTTACCATGCATATCGCATTTTAATCTAATGTCTTCAACATTTTGTATAATACTATACATAACATGAAATATATTGCATATGTACAGTCATGGTATGAAAAGGTTTGTCATGTCAGTTTTCAAATTGATTCATTCAACCTTTCACAAGCACATGATGCCTTTTCAAAATAAGTAACCGACTATTCCACAGAAAATTATGTTTAAGAATTGACAATAAAGTTTAAAAGATTTGAGATCAAAGTTGTTTGATTTTCTATCTTGTTTAAGAAGATTGTTTAGAGATGTAAAACTTTTTTATTGATTTTAATATTTATGATAAGCATGTTTTCTTTGTTTTTTATTGTTAATCTCAGTGTCTAGTATGGTCAACATTGAATTTTTTTCACATTCCTAAATTTTATATATGTTACATTTGTTAAAATGTTTGCAGTGCTGTTTCTTGTACTCATGCAAGCATAAGTCTGCTTTAAGGTGGTGAACCTTTTCATACCGCATAGTACTAATGAGTATAAATTATATTAATTGAGATTTGTCAAACAACTTGAGTATAATTAATTACTAAGGAATCTGTTCAGTGACCATTTATATCTTATTTTATTTTACAATAGAATTCAATATTGTTTACAGATGAATACAGAAAGTGCGATTGGTGATGGAGCTGACAAGGATGATAATGTACCATCCTCTTTACCTCTCAACCACCGCTTCATGGAACCAGAGAAAGCCATTAAAACCATCACTGATATGGCATTATGGGAAAAATCTGAAGCCTACATGGAATATACAGGATTCATAGCAACACTCAATGAAGCTATCAAAGGAAAGCCATTGTCTGTAGACTGTAAAATATCTGAGAATGTTAAAAAAATCTTAAAACTTTTGGATGAAATTGAGAAAATGATAGATGAATATCCACCTATAGAACAGCCGCAGAGATTTGGTAATGCTGCATTTAAAGATTGGCTACAGCATGTCAAGTCTAATACAACACAATTGTTGCAAGAAGCTTTACATCTTAAATTACACTTAGCTATACCAGAAATAAAGGTATATCTTGAAGAGAGTTTTGGTAATGCTACTAGGATTGACTATGGGACAGGACATGAGATGGCCTTTGTTATGTTTCTATGCTGTTTATATAAAATAGGTGATTTAAAAGAAGAAGATAAAGTAGCAACAGTGTTCTTAATATTCACTAAATACCTGAATATTGCAAGGAAATTACAAAAGACATATAAAATGGAACCAGCTGGTAGCCATGGGGTGTGGAGTTTGGATGATTATCAATTTATACCATTTATATGGGGCAGTGCTCAGCTAATTAATCAGCCAAGAATATATCCTCCTGGGAAATTTTTAGAAGATGAAACAATTAACAAATATGCAGATGAATACATGTTTCTTTCATGTATTAAGTATATAAAGGAAGTGAAGACCGGTCCTTTTGCCGAACATTCAAATCAGTTGTGGAGTATCAGCGCAGTGGGTTCTTGGACCAAGATTAATCAGGGTCTGATTAAAATGTACAAAAAAGAGATATTGGCCAAATTCCCAGTAATACAACATGTTTTATTTGGTTCCCTCCTTCCCATTAGGAGGTTTCCAATTAATTATTAAGCCATCAAACCCCAAAGCATTATGTTCTTTGTAATAAAATACTCATTAATAACTGCATATTGAAAGACAGGTTTGTATTTTATGCTTTTTTTGAATATATAGATATGATAATTCCTTGATATTTGTTTTAAACAGATCAGTATTAAGTTATGTTGTTAAAATTGTCAAAGACTTGTAAAATGAATATAACATTTGTGATATTGCATTGTGTAGAATTTATTTGACTGCAAATTCTTCGATTTTCATTTTCCTTTGATCTATGAGTATTTAGAAAAACATTTCATTATTAATTTTCTGTAATTTTTTTTATTTTATTAAAATGCAAGTTCCTTTTCATCCATGTTATAGGTATATAAATATGCTATCTTTTAAATATCTACAAAGTATTGTTATGTTTTGTTGTTATCATTTGTATCTGCTTCATAGAAGTGTGTGTTTTCCTATGTATTGCTAATCACATTATTACAACATGTGTCGTAATAAATTTATTTAAATATAAAAGGGTTTTCTTTATAAATAATAGATTTTATTTACAAATTACTACAGTATTTTTTTTAATTTACAATAATATAACAGAGATTAAATCATAAGAGTAGGTACATTTATATAGTAGGAGAATTAAATTGACAATCGCAAATGACGAAAATTTTGTCAAAATGAATACAATGCTTTTAAAATTATGACATTTGCAAATTATCAGTTTGGTATTTCTTTTCTTTATCTGCAAATAAAAAATATACTCTGTATTTAGTATAAAGCGCTCATACTATTTATAACCAATTACTATGTCTAAATTCTATTAATGAAATAAGAAAAAAGTGGTATCGTAAGTCTGCACCAAATCAATAGCCTCTCTGTAGTGGCTACTGAAAGCTGCATAGCAGCCACGTGAATAATGCCAATACAAAAAACCCATTTCAACTACAATCCTAAGGTTTATTTTTTGAAGGCTTGTTGAAATGATTGTTGTATATAGTATACGCCATGCCAGCTGTAAGTGCGCCTACAGCTGTTCCCTGGGCGATAACACGGAACTGCATTAGAAAAACACTAGTGCTCATTGCACCGCGCCTTTTGTATGCCCATGCGCCGTAGCCTACTGCTGCTGCACAGCCGAGGATACCTGTAAAATACATTTAGGAATATGTTCAAACCCTAATCAAACTTTAGTACTTTAATAAGTTGATAAGAGTTTCAAGTCATTAAACTTGCTGTGAAAGTGTTATTAATAAATGGATGGATATCTCTGATGACTGGTAGTTACGAGTATATGCCTATAGCGCTCGTGAAGACGGCATACCGCCAACGCGCTTCAATTGCAGTGTAGTTTGCACATAGTTACACAGTTTTTTAAGGCTTAGAAGTAGAACGATGCAATATATGAGACTTGATTTATATGTTCCATTTAAACGCCAGTCCGAGGATTAGATTAGTAACCCAGGTCTTATTTAAATGACAGGTTCCAATTATAGGATTCGAATTTATATAATAAGAAAGTTATTCGGCATTTTTTCTGACCTGATGTGTACTTATTACTACACAATAACTGCGAAGGAAAACATCGTGAGAGATAAAAGCTGGACATCTTTAGAACGCCTTGTTGTGGAACAAGCTTGGAAATATCTTCGGTTCTTATCAGCAAGCTGAAATCTATTGCTGACAATTATTAAAGTTCTTGATTATGCAGTAAAGTATATTCTATTTCTCTTATAAAGCATGCAACAAAACTTTCACATTATAGAACGTTTATTTTACCTGCGCCGTTTATATATACTGATCGTCTATTATTAGTTAGTTTCCTTGCGATGTTTCATTTCATTGCTATTTTATATTTGTTAATTATTTTTTTCTCCTTACATGATCTTACATAAAACTAGCTGAGCCCGCGACTTCGTCTGTGTGTGATTTTTTATCGCGTATCTCTCAAAAAATAGCCTAAGTTATTCCTTATAACACCAGCTATCTGCCAGTGAAAGTTCCGTCAAAATCAGTCAAGCCGTTTCAGAGATTAGCCGGAACATCTAGGCAGGCAGACAAAAATTTCAAAAAATAAGATTTTTTGATGTACTGTACTATACTTTCATATGCATTTAGTAAAAAGCTGTTATTTTATTATTGTCATTACAAACATATTATAATTTTATTTATGTGTATATATAATGACCTATTACACATAGTATCAACATTTTGTTATTCTGACGTAAACGTCAACAGTCGGATCGAGTTTGATAACTATTTATCACTTGATCCTAATGCGATATATACCTATGACCATAAACGGAGATTCCTTAGATTTGCGCGCGAGTTTCTCTGACTGGCTTTCTTCGTGATAGTCGAAAAGTGGTTTAACAGGTTCTGCCATAATTAAACTGTAACAAATAGACCATACATGGTTATCATTTTAAAAGTCTTTTTACGAGATTAACACGAAATTAAGTTAGTTTCAGAGCTACTACTGAGTCCAGACATATTATAATACAAAAACACATTAGCGATTATTTTAGACCACACATAAATAATCCTAGCATTATAAAAGGTCTATAATATAGCTTAAAAGGTAGTTGTCAATTTATTAATAATATCTACTGACAAGTTGGCAATTGCCTTTTAAATTGTAATTAATGCAAGTGATGAAACCCTGCGTAGTTTAATAGTGTTTTAACTTCCAAAATGCGAATAATTTTATACTTAATGGTTATTTTAATTGTGGTATCATCGTGGACGCTCAGGGTTGTTTGAAAGACGTGCCTTGCGAGTGATTGATATTGATAGCTGGACATTTTATGATTTTGCATACTTCATACACACAGCTATGTATGTACTTGTGAAGAACATGATCAAAGTGCATATTGGGATTTTTAATTGTTTTATGTTTTTTTTATGTATGTTTAATTTGCGTAACACGATTTAGAATTTAAAGAGAGTCTATAATTACATTCAATTAACATTAATTATTTGACTATCCTTGGTGCAGTCACTAATCGCAGTTGTAACCTTGCAAAATATATCCTGTTCCGATGTTTTAAGTTTATTTATGCTGGTATCCTTACGTGTGTGATTTTTTTAAATCATACCGCTGTATGCTGGGCTGCAGACGCAAACCACCCTTTACAAAATTTACATCAAGAAAAAAATTTAAAAGGTTTTTTCCAATACTATTTGAACGATTAAAAGTTTGTAGTGGACTTAGATCAGTAGATACATAATCAATGGGATTTATAATGTAATTTATTGCCACAATTAGTACTTAAATTTTGTCCCATATTCATATGTAACTTCATAAATTTTAAATTATGATTTACGATTTTTATTACCAAGTAGTACCTTCTAATTAATCCAATGTAGTACAAATAAAATAAAGTAAACCTCGTATATCACTGTAATTTTGTATCACTTGCAAGCCTTGCTAACCGATCAAGGGCGTTTAAATTAACAACGTAACATCACAACTCTTCTTGATACACTCAAACACTGCAACGAAAATCGTTCATAAACTGTCATAATTTACCGCCCTATTGTGTTAAAGATGATATCATCCAAACAGATTGTAAGTTGTACCGGGAAATTACCTACTTACCTAGCATAATAATATACCTATCCTAATAACATGTAAACGTATAATACTTTTATAACTGTAACTGCAAATTACACTTGAATTGATTTGTCTATCATGTTATCATTACGAACATTGAACGTACCTTTCTAAAAAATATAGAGGTTTCTATAATACTTTGGCTACCGTAGCACTGACTGGTTTGCACTGAAGTGTTCACGTTTTCGATAACACATGTCTAATAAAGATAATGTATTTCTGTTGTAGGTAAGTTTCCATATATTCGTTTGACGTAAGTGGCTTTTCAGTCATATGAACGTGCGGTTACTCACCACTCTTGATGAGAGCAAAACTGGTTAATTAATATAACCGGGCGTCTTTCAGAGAATTGTGTTGTTAGGACAGGAATTGATATTAGGTACAATTATTTTAGTTACCTACCGACATAGATGATACACTATATAATATATGACCTACCGTGTGATTTACTCTTAACGTGTGAACATTTGAGACATTGTAGGTACATACTACGGCTTCATATTTCGTTTCATTTCACTGGAACGAAGAGGCCGCGGGTTCGATTCATGGCAGAGTAAACTTTGTAAACGACTTTCTATTATTTACTGTCCAAAGTACCTAGTACCCTCTCTCTATAGAGCGGTTCGTTGTAAACCCATAATACAAGCGTAACTTGCTTAGCTTGCGGAAATAGAACGTGTCTATTTCTGCTAATTTTTCAGACAAAAAACAAGTTACGTAAGGGCTAACCCTTAAGGGTACCTTACGTAAGGGTTAAAAATTAACAGTATGCACTAAGCCTAAGCTTAGTGCATACTGTAAATTTTTTGGTGTGATATTTTTCGGAAAATCAGGAATGTATGGAACTCCTTAGAACCATTCTAATTGTACGTAATTTCTATACCGAGGATGAAAAGTTTTTTTACTGTAGCAAGTCTTATAAAGTGAATAATTTAAGTTATTATTAAGTACATAAAAATGGGAAAAAAGTGCTATTTTTTCCCATTTTTATGTACTTGATTTTATTTTATTTGGGGGACTAACAGCTATCATTAATAATAACTAAAAATAAGATAAATTTAGAGAAGCTATTAATAAGCCTCCACAGATAACAGTAAAACTAAGAAGTGAAAAAAGAAAGAAAATTATACAAAGAAACAATAATAAAATGTACATAAATATAAGGTACTTAAACTGATAAATCCGAGTTTGAATAGAATTTGACCAACTTTGCGCTAAACAATGCTACACTATTAGTAAATAAGTCTAAGTCTATATCTTCCAACTTACTTAACTTATTAAATTCGTTTGCTGTTCTGATACAGAACGAATTACGTCGGTAAGCTGTGCGCGTCAATGGTGTGTGCAATAATTTCCTAGGGCGAACATTAGAAGGAGGAACATACAAATGTAGTTTCTCAGTGAGAGTAGCACAATCAATTTTGTATTGCGCAATTTTAACCAAGAAACGTAAATCAGCAATTTTTCTCCTAGTTTTGAGAGGTAAAAGGTGAAATAAAGTACAGCGTTCAACGTAACTTTTCTGTGGTAATTTAAATTTGAAATTTATAAATCTTGTGAATTTTTTTTGAATGCTTTCTAGTCTTGTGGATTGTATTTCGTAATATGGATTCCAAATTTGACTAGCGTATTCGAGGTGACTGCGGACAAAAGCACAATAAAGAACTTTGAGGGTTTTCATTGCCTTGATAATGTTATATAACCCACCAGAACGTTCCTGACTATTTGCGTGCAGTTTGGTAAAGTAATCGTTTGTTAAATCTTGGAAAATGTTGATAATACTTAAATAAATTTTAAAAAGTTATTCGCTTTTATTGATGTAAAATAAATGCACTAATTTAATTCGACCTTGGTTGTATAAATATATTTCATATACGGTTAAGTATATCTTGTTGATAAGTTGCCGATTCGGCTACACGCATCATCGACTATGATAAAATCAAATTCTTTCGCAATGTTATAAAACTAGTACTTCGGTATTTATTCTTTTTCATCTTATAAAATTAGCGATATACGATTTTTTAAAATATAAATTATATATTTATTAAATTCATGAAATTTTATGGGTACTAATGTGTTGATTACCATAATAACAAGACACTTCTTTGGCCATAGTTACATATATATATATCGATATTCTTTTAATCTATTTAAATTTAAACTTTACAGTTAAACAATAGTTATTTCTGCTGAAATTGAAATTTAATAAAATGACAAATTCTCGAATCTTTCAGTCGTAGAAAATATTTTAAATTAAATTCTTCATTATTCTCCATTGAAATAAAATTGTTACAACTGAAGTTCCAAGACGACAAAATCCATATAGTCTTTTGCATCACGTATTTTATTAGTCATTAGAATTCAAATTATCTGTTTATGGTTGCCTTCATTATTTAGTAATTAGTTCGCGTTAGCCCCTTTGTATTATCTCAGTAAGACATTGTAAAACCTTTCTTCTATTGTTGTTGCACGTTCTTAGAAGCCATTAACTTACAAGTTTGAGAATTTCAAGGAATAGTAGGCATGTTGCTGGGGGGGGGGGGGGAATGGCTATTCTACGTATACAGCCGGCCCAATGAGACTGAGTTAGTCAAGTTTCAACTGCGATCGAGACGAATTGTACAGTCAGCATCATAAAGAAAGTAGCAGCCAAGATGGTCAAATAGATAACATCATCGAAAGTGATCATAAGTATCGGTACAACCAATGTAGTCTAATAGTTCGAATCAGTCTTCTTGTCCAAAAGCATCGTTACACGCACACCGCCAAATACATGAGTTCATTCAAGTTACCATTATTATGTTAACAGCCACGACGCCAAATGATCGAGACACTAGAAAAATGAACTCTATTATAAATGTGATTAGAGTCAAATCGAAATGATTTCATACTAAATCAAAATTCAAATAGTATTATTACGGTTATTAACATCCTTTGCGTTTTTATGACGTAACTAGTATTTGCCCTCGACTTCATTTTCATCACTTAAATTGCAAGGATTAAAGTTATTTTATCAATATTTAAAATTTAATGCATTATAATATGAATACATGAATCTTGGATATATCCATAAAACCCCGACATTAGTAATGTTACTAAAGACTTATTCAACTACTGATGTCCCACTAAGGATGTAAATACAGACAGTGTCTTGTGATTTACGAGCATTGCGTCAAAGTTGATCTAGTGGCTTGGAAGTGAAAGGAAATCGCGGAAAATTTCACGAGTCCTCCGAGTAACAAACTGCTGTAATAAGAGTAACACGACCAGTTTTTATGCTATTTCTAGGCGTATATTTCCCTAGAAAATTTTTGGAATTTTCCGGCACTAAAGTATGGGAGGAAAAAACATGAAAAAGTGAATCCGGTTTCCAAAATAACTACACTAGAATTCCCATGGTATTAGCTTTTTCAGCATTTAAGTCAAAAATGTCAATATAATAGTTAAAACCTCATAGAAATTAACATATATTTATGAAAAAATACATGATTTTTTTCAATTTTCCATCAATCCACAAACAATTTGATCCCAATTGTTTTTTTTAATAGCTTCAATGTACAGACAAGCCTATTTTACAATATAAACTTATTTTAACATTTTATTTGACGTAATACACTGTGTATATGTGAGTATATGTTCTATGTATTGGGGAAATATCTACTAAAAAGTTTCAATACACAAGAAATTTAAAATTCGAGATAAAACTTATTTTATTATCACTAAATAATTGATGTTTCTTGGATATTGTTTTAATGTACGTATATGAATTCTCGTGATCTATACTCAGCAATAAAAATCGAGATGCCTAGGATATATACAGAATGTTTGGCGCATGAACCGACAAAAATTTTTGGAGGATTGGGTGGATCAAGAGCTATCTTTAACCCATAGATCCCTATGTCCTAACTTAGGACTCCTAAGTGTCACTGTAATCAAGATACGATTTTTTTTTGTTTTTGAAAATTACCTGGTCTTCAAAACGACATATTTTTCTAGTTTGTTTTTTTTATTGCAGGAGTACAGCAGACAGGCAGACGGCCCACTTGATGGAAAGCGGTTACCATCGCCTATGGACATTTGCAACTCCAAAGGTGCTACAAATGCGCTGCTGCTCTCTTAAGGGAGACTGGAACCTGGTCACTAATGCCGGAACACAACCCAAGGTTGTTATGGCGACATACTTTAGACCAGGGGTGGTAGCCATCCAGTCGGGCAAACGCCCTACCACCTGGCTGTGGGTTGTTTTGTCGCCTCTTACGACAGGCCGCCCGGCCGTAGGAATTTGTATTCTTTCTCCGTTCCTGCACGGATAGAAATTTGTTGTTGTAATTGAACCAAATAACTTTTATTGCAGTCTTTAATGTATGATTATTCTAAATTAAACATTAATACTTAGCATTAGATAACAAAAAATACTCGACGAGCTTACTAAATACTACCGGTATTTAGTAAAAACGAAAACTCAAAGATGCATACAGGGTCATCAAGTATTACATAATGTAAACAAAAATACGAACAACCTGAATAAATTAAGAGGACTGAAAGATCTGGTTAGAAACAGGAAATTGAGACTATTTATACAATTTGTGGGTTAATAATATATCTTTAGTTAACTGAAATAATATTATAGTGAGCTAGTGTGGCCAAACACACCGTTAGATTATAATCTATCTAGCGAGATTGTAAACTATCGAAATATTGTGATCCGTAACAACCTGCTTACAATTTAACGTATTATTTTTCGATACATATAATATGTCGCATGAAATCGTTCTGTGTTCATAGAGTTAGTAATAAAACACAGGTGGGTATCAGTCTCAAAACTAAAGATTTAATCTCTGCCCCTGTGGGATAGAAGTTTTAACATCGTTTGTAAGTAGTCAATAAATGATGCTTGATTGGAAAAAAAACTGGCGCT
Source organism: Dendrolimus pini (assembly GCA_949752895.1). NCBI lineage: Eukaryota > Metazoa > Arthropoda > Insecta > Lepidoptera > Lasiocampidae > Dendrolimus > Dendrolimus pini. The sequence goes on along the minus strand of OX457129.1, from coordinate 7,415,826 downwards.
TCCTTCCAATCCCCGTGCGTCCTCTCGCTCGCACGAGATAAATATTATTATGCTCACATCATCCTCCTCATCAATCACACTGCTGTGATCAGGAGTTTTTTAAACTTTCGGCTCAAACGCCTTCAGCATTCGTTAATTTGAGATTAAAAAAGAAAGGTGATTTTTATTCAAAATCACAATTTAGCAGGCTGCGTTAATAAGTCATTCAATTTGAAATACATAATTCGAAATACAATTTTGATGTACCTAGTATGAATTCATCACGATTTGACTCTAATCACATTTGGAATATAGTTCATTTTTCTAAAGTGTATCGATCATTTGGCGACTTGAATGAACTCATGTATTTGGCGTTGTGTGTGTAACGATGCTTTTGGACAAGAAGACTGATTCGAACAATTAGACCACATTGGTTGTACAGATACTAATGATCACTTTCGATGTTGTTGTCTATTTGACCATCTTGGCTGCTACTTTCTTTGTGATGCTGACTGTACATTCGGAATGGGAATCTCATGTTGATGGACTGTGCGATTTATGTTTTTGGGAGTTTCGGCCTTAGGATTTGAACTTGTATTCGGTTGTGTCTGTAAGAACTGTGAATTAATTACGAGTGTACTTCTAATAAGGATTGTTATAATTTCAAATGCATTTTAAATTCGAATCCGACATTTCGTAACATTTCATATTTTATTTCACAATCCAATTAAGATAACGTTTCTTTTAATTGTATTCTGAAGTAAAATGGTAGTAACTAGTAAGTTACTACAGTGAAATAAAACGACAAGAATATGAAACATAAATCATATATTTCGAGTATTAAAAATATGTTACCCTGTCTTTGTGATAATTAAGATCTTTTTCATAGGTATATGAGATAGAATAAAAAAAACATGAACTCATAAGTTTTCTTAGGAAAAATGGATAAACCTTAATATACTAAGAACATCAAGGCTGAAGCTAAATTTGAGGTCAATATTATGATACGACTGGACGAGGCCTTTCCAGGCGGCGTAGGTGAAAGGAAAGAACACGGGGAGCTTTAGTGGGTATTCCGGCAGTGGTAACCTACTGCCACTACGATCAGACCAGGCTGGCGAGTCCGACACGCCCTTCCCTTGACCTTGATCCACCCATAATGATAGTCCATCAACGGATTACTCCTCATAAAAAAAGACCTCGATGTGACTTGCTTTATCGACTAATCAAAATCATGGTTAAATAAAAAAAAGTGTAGAACTGGCACACGTATACAAATTTGCCATCTCACTCTTCGGTATATGCTCTTCAATGAGGGTTGCTCTCGATTTCTTTGCGATCCTTAAACATAACTCTCGATTTCTCGATTCACAATTGACGGAGAAATCGCGGAACATGCTTATAAAAAATAAGCGCCTGTAAAAAATGTAATAGCTACACGCGTATACAAAATTATTCCGAAAGGCGCACAGTGTCTTTAATAAGAGTTATGCTCGATGGCTCTGGGATCCGATCCACTCATCAGGTCTTGACTTGGTGACCATGAGACTACCTCGGGAGGATATGGTTAAGAGTAAAGAAAACAATTTGAAAATTAGTCCACAATTGACGGAGAAATTGAGTAACGAACATAAAAAAGCCAGACAGACTGGCGCCGTAACGAGTTACGTAACGAAGGGGTTTGCCCTCCCATAAAAAGTTATCTCTTACCGCCATTTTATCGTAAGCGACATTTGGACGTATATTGAAGTATATCTTTTGTTGCAAAAGGCATTTTTTTTTTTTTTTAAGACAGTTTTTGGTTCAGTGGGTCTAACTAAAAGTCTTAAAATAAAGAAAGAGTTACCCTACGGTCATCGCAGACGTTGTTCTGCCCTGAAAAAATAAAAATCTAGGACCTCATCCCAGTGCCACCTACCGGTTCCAATTGAATTTTGAATTGAATTGAATTTAAATAATCCGGAGACTCACTCAAACACACACCAAAAATTTCATCAAATCGGTTAGCCGTTCTTAAGTTATGCGCGTACTACATTTCCATGATTCATTTTTATATATATAGATTATAACTTAAACAGTAACTGAAGTTAGTTTAACCATGATATTTCAAAAGTTATCAATAATGTATTTAAATGACTGCAATTTAAACCCAATTTGTTGTAGAATTTATTCGTCGCATCAAAATGCACTATTTTATTTTTATAATTTTAAGAAGAAACTGTAACTTTATAAATAATTCCAAATTGTATTATTCCTTGAAAAGCAAAACAAAATTATAGTAATAGTAATTAATTAACATTGTTAAAATAAAGTATACTTACATTAAAACATTAACAATTAGGGTTTGGATTTATATTTTTAATTTTTAAAGCTTATTTCTATCCCAAATAATTTTCAACATTAAATATACAATTAGAAACTATTTGAAAATAATCACAGCTTTAATAATTTACAATTATAAAATTATAGTAAAGCAGCAACATATTTGATATTAATTTACATAAATATGTATTAACTATTAGTTAAACAAAAGATTTTTTTTAAATTATTTGTACATATTTTAAGAATTAATAAGACAGTAAATAAAATAAACTTATACAGGAAGATTGAAAACTGCTCCTTTTGCTTGCACCGCTATCTGAAATTAGAACGCGTCTTCTGATTGTTAAGCAGCAATGGTCTTCTAATTGACTCCTCTGTTTCACTCACATACAATTCACTTTCTAATCACTAAGGAAACTCCTACATTTTACAAGAAATACGTGACAGATAATAATTTATTAACAATATGTAATAATAAATCAATTTTTTTAGTAAATTAGAAAATATGTTGGTTGTTTACTTCTTTCACCCTTGATGTTCATGCTTTTATTATTGATGGAGGCGGTTACCATAGTGGACACTTGCAACATCAAAGGTGCTACAAATGCGCCGCTGCTCTGTTAAGGGAGACTGGAACCTGGTCACTAATGCCGGAGCACAACTCAAGGTTGTTATGGCGACATATTTTAAACCAGGGGTGGTGGCCATTCAGTCGGGCAAATGCCCGTGCCTGAAAAAAATATACAAAGAGATTTTATATTTATAGCAAGTTCAAAGTTTATTTCGATTAGTGTTCTTTTGTATTTTTCTTATTTTTTTAATTATTTCTCTTTTAAAGTTTCTCCTTGAAATACAGTTCATTTCAAACACTAATTACATTACGGTTATGGTCCTTCAAGCCGGATTTAAAACCACGAACTATGAATGAAAGGATTTTCGTGAAACTTGGTAATCTAAATAGACAGAACTTATGATATTTTTTGCGTGGTAATTATGTGAAGTCTATGCAAATGGAGCAGCAGATATTTTTAGTAATAATATACAGAAATAATATGAAATTATCATATTTTAGCGTCTTGTCACCACCACTCATTTGGGCCAATACCACTAATTTAAATTTATTTTTGGATTAAAATATATTTTTTTAATCATGATTTTTCCTAGATTGATCGAGCATAACTTATAGGTCATGGACTTGCTTACAAACTGTGTTCAGGTAGTCTATTCATTAAATATTTCATTATGATCGTAGAAAAACGTTAATTTGAAAATAATAATTGTATATATACCAAAAAATTCAATATTACACTACACGTTAACTATTTCGTATTAAGTTTGAATTACGTAATTGATTTGTTATACGTTTTGTTATAAGTTTAAAGATTTTTGCTCTGTTATATTATGTAACAAAATACACATAATTCTAAGATCATAATGATTCGAATTATTAAAACAAAAACTTCTAATCAATATAATTTAAATAATAATTAGGGTTCAGACATATCGCAAGCCAATAAAGAGAACTAGATCGAAAACATACCAATATACAAATATTTGTGATTTAAAAGCTAGGTTGAATAAAGATATTTTTAAAATTTATCCGGAGTTTACAGAAGCCGCAATGGGTACTGGCTATTTTGAACTAGTGACTATGTAACCAATGAGACTAATTAAAGTACAGTTTGTGAGTGTTAAAGAACGGGATCAAGTTATTAGAGTAGTCTAACTAGATTTCTAAAAAAAGGCTTCGATTTTATCATTTCTACAACAAATATAGCAATTTGATAAGACTTCAGACTTCATTTTCAGGGTTAAAATCGCAAAAATTATTTCACTCGCACTTGTTTAAAACAAGAATAATATATTGTTCTAGTCTTGGTTTACACTACTCTCACCTTTGTAAATGACGAAACTATGACTGAATCCTTCTTAATACGCTTTCAACACTAATTGAAAATAGTTGAGATTTATGTAATTTGTTGCTATCTTATTGCATTTTCTAATAGTTTTAGTTACTGTTCTAAGATTCTGGTGTAAGGAAGACATTGTTAATCTAATATATCTTCTATCAGCAGCGCCTTGCTCGTTCAGTGTTTCATGTAATTGTAACAAGCCCAGTTTCAGAATAGCCGAGTTTCATTGCAGCTAATTTATTTTGCGACTTAGAATTATTTACAGAAATATCAAATAGCTATATAGCTATTAAAAAAAAAATTAATAACTGTATCCGAAATCACAAAATCGGTGGCATATAAATATTATTTATATTTAACTATGACAGTGAAGTTTTAACAGTGTTTAATCCCACATATATATGAAATGGGACAACTCATTTTCTTTTTCTTATTTATTCGAGTTATATTGCAAAACCCACATGTTTTGTTGCACAATTTTTCTCTGGTCCATCCTAAGGTTGGCTGGAAGAAATTGCTTTTAGTGATAAGACATAGGCGGTCTTGTCTTCTGTACTTAAACTTCTTGAATTGTATCTCAATGTTATGCAAGAAAGTATATTCTATTCTATTCTCATTATATTTAGAATACAAAAAATTCAAAGATATTATGAAAATATACAAGATTAATAAATTGTTAATGATGTTGCTTATTTAAATAAAAGTTTTCAAGCAGTGTTTCTACCAGTCATGGACAATAAAGGTAAGGACTGGAGGATGGAATTTTACAGGGATTTCTGTCCTCCTATAGACAATAAATTCGGGTCACTACTGTAGCTAATAGGTAAACAACTGAGGCTGGTGTGCACCGACATTTAACCGGTGGTTAAAATAAAATAATCAATGTTTAGCCATATATTTTTAGCGATTATCTCATTCTAACCATTGGTTAAATCTCGGTGCACACCAGACTTAGTGCAATTCACTCTGTTTCTTTTAGTGGTTACAGAAGAATACGATTAGACAGAGTGAAGTTATAAACAGCATATATAAACTGAAATTTTGTACACTAGCATATTTTTGGTCGATATTTATTTAATTTTTGCCTGGCAATAATAATAATATTTTATTTTTATTGCAGGAGTTCAGCAGGCAGGCAGACGGCCCACTTGATGGAAAGCGGTTACCATCGGCCTATAAACATTTGCAACACCAAAGGTGCTACAAATGCGCTGCTGCACTCTTAAGGGAGACTGGAACCTGGTCACCAATGCCGGAACACAACCCAAGGGTGTTATGGCGACATACTTTAGACCAGGGGTGGTAGCCACCCAGTCGGGAAAATGCCCTACCACCTAGAAATAATATTGGAAGGCACTTAGTTTTAGCTCCATAAGTAATGTTACTACTAGGACATGAGCTTGCGCTTAAGACATCAAATTGAATGCATTATTATCATGAACATTGTAGGAGCTGCACAATGAATAAAACTTCACCGCATAAAACGAGTTTAAAATTATTTAACCTATAAATAATTATAAAATAGTACAGATTTTAAAGAATTTAATTAAATTTTTTAATAAGATTAATTTTGGAGTTTTTAGAACTTTGATTAGCTCAACTCTTTATATAACTAAACCCTTCATCAAATCCCAAAATGTAAAACACATGCAAAAACAAACTGAAGCTAATGAGACAATTACCACGAAACTTCAATACAGCAATTGAAGTTGAAAAATACCAATAATCAAAGAGTTGAACAAATCACAATTGAAATTGGACCTACTTATGCAAAACAGAACCAAACCACAAACATGCCAAAATTGGGTTAAGGATGCAGAAGGCTTTCAAAATGCACCTTCTATCGACTCAATAAGAATCATAACGATCTGACAACATTTACAGAATAAAACATTTTTATTACAAAGTAGCTAACCCACAAAACACCAAGAGTATAATAAACTAACAAGATCCACGACCCATATTAATCCAAAAACCTAAAAGGTTTACTTGAATATACAGGACAAAATATAATATACAATATTCAATATTTTTTTTCCCAAAATATATACACTTTTTTGTATGCAAAATTCTAATAAAAACGGCTTTTTCTCAAAACTGTCAGTATGTGGGTTGGTTCCATTTTGCATAAGTAGGTCCAATTATAAAAATATTGAGAACCTTGCTTTGGCAAGGATTTAGCATGTGTGCTTAGCACTATAATAATTTTTTTTAATGTCATGGGTGTAACTTACTTTCAAATACTCATTTAGTATTGAAATAATAACGGAACTAAAACAGTATAAGCCAATAAAAATGTACAACTGAGAAAATGAAATTGTTTGCCATGAATTATTTATTTTTCTTATAGTAAGCATATTATATTGAACATAACACACCTATTCAAAGTATCTACATCAATTGCCATTAGAAAGAATTTGAGACAATGATCACTTTATTTCTTTCATTCGGGTGTAATACATATATTGCTATCTCACTCATTGCCATATATTTACAAGAGAGTGAAAGAGATAGGTAGTTGTGGATAATTTTACAAAAAGCTAATCTGGATTTTAAGTCGACTACTTTTGGAGTATTACAACTGAAATTAATACATGTCTAGTAGTTGCAAGGCATGAAGTTAATTTACGTTATTTTGACACTTGTTATACAAATCTGCGAAAGTGGCTTTTTATACAAGCCTGTATCAGTTCAGTTACACCCAGAAACTATATTGGCTATATTCATCACCGGTTGGTCCGCAAATTTCATTGGTACTGGCTCGGGGCACTTGAGGACACCTTCTCGAGTTTCTCAAAGTGTTTCCTAGCGTTTCTAATGTTGATTAGGGTCGCCTCTGAAGGAATCTTGGGGTCTGACATCTCCACCATCACGTAAGTGTTGCTTGTAAAGCCATCTATGAATGCTGCGAACACACTGTTGCGGACCTACAAACAAAAGTATTATTTCAATCCTTACGTAATATTGAAAGTATTAAATAGCTAAGCCTTTGAAGGCTTACTTTAATGCAACGTACACGCTCCGGGTTCAAATCCTGGTATGGTGAACTTCTAAAACGAATTTTCTCCATTATTTACCATGGTCTGGGTGTCTGGAATCAGCCCCAGAGTAGTTCGTAGTATATTACCCATAACACAACCATAGATTGCTTAATTTGTGGATATAGAATATGCGTTTGTCTGCCGAATATTATGAAATAAATATTATAAAACAAAGGGCGGCCTTATCGCTCATACTAATCTCTTGCAGGTGTGCTGAAGGAGATTTTTGAGAAAAATTAAATAGCATTTGTTTAAATTGATATTTTACAGCAGTTGTGTTCACAAAGTAATAATTGGAATTTCGAAGGCACATGGCAAAAATGGAACTTTTATAATACGGTAGTTGACAATTTTTGAGAAACAGGTTTATCATGAGCCTTATGGTCTATTTTAGCCAAAATATTAATTTTTCAGCAAAATAATAATATTAACATATTTAATTTAGCAATTTTATAAATATTTTGACATTTCGTCACAAAAACGCGTCAAGCTGTCATGGCGTCTTGCATGACGTCACAATGTGCAAAACAAACATCTGTTTCATTGAAGTGTTATCTGAGAAGTCATTGATAACTTCTTGTGTTTTGCACACTCACGCGCTCTGATCGGCGTTCATTGTCACGTGGCTAATGGCTGCTTATATAACAATTTTATTTCTCAAAAATATCAATTAATATTTAAGTTAAAACAATTTATTTATGTCATATTTAGATCGTTATCTACGATATATATATATTTTGCATACTGTCAACTACCGAATTTTGTGATGGCCTTACTTGACGTATATAGTCCTTAGATTGAATATTATAATATGCACTATATCAATATACTATATAGTCAATCTATAAGAAATACGCCTTTTATATGTTGTAGTGATATAAAAAACCTACAAACTCGGTTATTGACTAATAACTAGCTGAGGTCAAAAAAATAATTTCACCACACGCGAGATATTTTTAGACAAGCGATAATTATTTTTTTATATTTTAATAGTTTTTTGAGCTTGAATGTAGGCAATTCTGTAAAAATAAAAAAAAACTGAAAAAACTGAATAAAATACAAGATTTTGGTGGGTTACCTCCATGCTCTGGAATTGGGCGGCCAGCTTGGAGCAAGAGAGTTTGAACTGCTTGACGATATTGGAGACCTTCTCGAAGCGATGCGCGTCGCGGTGCTGCCGCCGCTGGCAGTGCGAGATCACCAGGAACGTCGCACGCTCAAACAATAACACCTAATCATCAAACGAAAAAATAATAAATAAATAATGTAATATATGCCAAACTTCTATCAAATGCTGATTGAAAAGTCATACTTTACACTGAGAGATACAACAAGTCTCAATTGTTAGCAATCAATCAAAATCAAATCCAATCCGCATACTGAGTCTGGTAGATTATTTTATTTTATTCGGAAAGCGAACAGTTTATAGCTAAGTACATATTACTAAAATATCTCTAACCATTTAATTGTTTCCACTTTATATATATTTGCACTTACCTCATCTGCATCCACTATCGCCGCAAACTGTTTAAGTGATGACTCTAAAGCTTTTACATTAGGTATTAGTTTATATACTATGCTAGACCAAGCCCTGAAATAGAAAACATATTAAAAATAAAAAACTTCTGTGACGAAATAATTGTTAAAGTCGACAAGAGGAGATGAATGCATTAACTATGGTGTAATGTCCAGCTGTTGCTATTTGGAATGGTAATTTCAACCTAAATAATATAAAAATATCTTTGCCATAGAAGAACATGTAAATATGCCATCTTTAAAGATGATTCGTAAAACTGTGTTGGAATTTATCTATCTAATAAAGGGGTTTGAGTAAAAGTGGCTTGATTTTTTAAGTTTGCGGCCAGCGATTACATTTATACAGTAGATAGTATACAGTAATAGAAACACTTTTTGTTTTAACGTTTTTGTCTAACATACATCGGAGCCGAAATATGTGAAAAAATTGAACCAATTAAAACATAATTAGATTTTGAGTTTTCATGCACAAAACTTTTTAATCTGCGGTTTATTCGTTAGTAGTATTAGGGTAATATAGTTCACTTTAATTAGATATGTTATATTATTTCAAAAGCCATGCACAAAAACATGAATCTTGCAACAAATAACCTTGCATAAAACTGGTACCGTAAAACGGGGTCGATAGGCACATTTCGGAATTTTGAATTCGATTATCTTTAATTATTTTTATGTCTGTTTATTCATTCGCTTACATTATTTTCAAATGTGTCTTATCGTTAATTTTATCATTTTATAATAATTTCATTGCTTTTAGTCATGCATTTAGAAATAAATTGACAAAATATAAAGGGATTTGTTCGGAGGTTGGCATGATTTTTTTATGAGCGGCCACTTTTTTAGCTATTACTATTTTATAGTTCTATACTTGAGATACAAGACAATTAAAAAAAACTTGGTCCTGAGTTACATCGGAGCCGAGCTATTTAAGATCAAAATCGTGCTGCGTGAACTTAAGGTATCAGTTTTATGCAAGGTTGTTGTTGTTGCAAGATTCATGTTTTTGTGGATGGCTTTTGAAATTAATATAACACATGTAATTAAAGTGAACTATTACCCTAATTGAACATGTTTGTTATTAGAACATAGGTACTTATATACATAATAAAAAGTTGTTGTTCTTACAATTACATTTAATACACAAAACCTTTTTACAATTATATTTATAAATCCACTAATTACATCCTATATATCTATAATCATACGCGAATTAAAACAAATTTAAATACGCTGACTATAATGATATTAAATGTGCACTTTATTTAGTTTTCGATATCGGGTTCTTCATACGCTTCGTTCTTTACATCATGCCTGATTATTGTATCTAGGAACTGAGCAGGAAAAGACCAATGGTTTTGGTGCATACTCCATCCCAAATACCACACGATTGACATGTCATGGGAACAACAACCTAATGTACGTTTTCCAACAATGCAAGAGCAATAATGACCTAAAATAGCATCCCGACCCTGAAGCCCTCGTTCTCACAAAATATAGACATAGTAAGTTCGGATCGAAACATGCCTGGATTGGATTCTTCCTCTCAAAAGCCATGGGTCGTTACAATCTAACTTAACTTTTGTGAAATCTTCAAGGTTGGGTTCTTTAAATATTTCAATTAAATAGGTTCCGTTTTTTATGTGTTCAGTATAATAGCTACGTGCTTGCTCTACTTGATATGTGCCCAGGGCATAAATAATCATGATCATCATTACTTAAAACTGGAAACTCATCTCCGCCTAGATCAGCGGCATTTATAGACTGAAAATGAGCCCGTCTTCTGTTTAGATTATTTTCTAACACATATTCACTTAAGCGATTTTGATTACCAAACGTATTACTGTATACTATCTACTGTATAAATGTAATCGATGGCCGCAAACTTAAAAAATCAAGCCACTTTTACCCAAACCCCAATGTGTCTAATCACCACGTGAATTCTATTAACCCCATTTTACAGTACTTTAAGTTCATGCAGCACGATTTTGATCTTAAATAGCTCGGCTCCGATTATAACTTAGGACCAAGTTTTTTTAATATTCTTGTATCTCAAGTATAGAACTACTAAATAGCAATAGTTAAAAAAGTGGCCGCTCATAAAAAAATCAAGCCAACCTCCGAACAAATTTACTCAAAACCCCTTTACTGATATCTATTTAACATAATGCATAGATATAATCGAATTTTACAACAATGATAGATATTATACTTGTAAAGTACTAATTGGAATCTTTCAAGAAAAGGTTGTTTCTAGTTGGACGTTTTTTATTGAACTACTAAATTCAAAATTATATTCTATACATCTAGAATATTGAAATATTTTGTCTACGACATTACACAATGATGTTTTACAACAGTACTTACTTATAAAGTGTTTCATCCCATATACTAGTTCTAAAGCATGTACATTCTAAAGGTTTTGAGAGCCTCTTAAGGTCCTCTTCTTTTAACCTGAATATCTCCTCACGGCTCTCTTCAGCAACTAAGTCCATTTTGTGAACTAGACAAAATATTCTGGCTTCTGGAGAATTCTGAAATTGCAAAATAATCGAATTGTTTTAGATTCCATAATCCTTAAACCATAAATTTTCATCATTTTTTTCTGTATTTGTAAGTCAAAATCATTTTACTTAGAAGCAATGGGTCTATTCTATATGGATGAAATTTGAGAGAAAAGTATTTTCAATGTGATGCCACATAATGGTGCAGTAAACACAACAAGTAATAACTGGGGGTGGTCTTTATAGATGTGCAAGAAAAATAATTCAACACTCAGTATTGTCGATTTTTTTTGAGATATAATGATACTGCTGTTTATAATCCAATAGAATGATGAATTAGCAGGGTTAACATTGAGCAGGACAGTTAAGACAGGAAGTGTCACATTACAAATATATCAATATAAATACAGAAAAATGAAACTTAGATTTCATTTACAATTCAGCAATAAAGGAAAATAAATAAATGTAATTATAAACAGTGGAAATTACTTAACACTAGAGAACACTTCATAGTTCATGGATTTTTTAGATTATATTCAAGACAGTAAAATTAATTATCTCTGACATTACCATAGCCAAGCGAAACTTAATGTATATATTATTTTACCTGTAACAAAGCTTCTAAACATGACTGATAGTAATGTGAATCCTTTTCCAATTCTCTACTTTCTACATCAAAGACATAAATAAGCACTTCAACATTCCTGAATATGTTATCCCTTTGGGATGCAAAGTAGTTCTCCATAAAAGCTTCTTGTCCACCACAGTCCCAAAGATTGAGCACCAGGTTACCAAGGAAACGTACATGTGAATGTTCCACATCAACTGAGAACAGGAAAGAATAATTAAAATTACACTAACAGCTTTGAAGTTTATTTTTTTCTCAGATTGTTTTCTTTTACCCTGACATTTTGAAATATTTTTAAAAACAATGGACAACCAATAAGTAATATCACAGTACAGGAATAATGCTTTGTTGGGCTTTAGCATTTGGAATCAAGGATTTTGACAGGATAAACAGAACTACAATCAATTTTAGGCATTCAGGATATATATATAACATAGCATAGCATATAGGATAGGATGATGAAGATTTGAAACTAGATTCAAAAGTGTTTCACTTTATACAAGGCACTATTATTCATTAGATTTAAACTATTGCTAATATATAAATGTGAAACTGAGTTTGTTTGCATGTATGTATGTTTGTTCTTTCTGCATGTCTTCCATGTTCACATCCAAACTACTCACAATCAATGTGATGTTTTATAATTATCACTTTCAATTACACATTGCTTCTTTAAAATGTTTACATATGATAACAATTTGATTGAAACTTCCCTGGGATAGATGTGTTTTCTATGTCCTACAACATAGGGTTGTGTTTATAATGGCTGTTTTAAAATTTCTTTTCCTACAACATGTTGGCAATGCCCCTGGGGTTGTTACAAATGTCCAAAGAAGTTTGAACAGTATTTGAGGGGTGAGTATCAAAACCAGCTAAAATGGATAGAAGGTCATACATTATAACAGGTTTTGAAATGACACACCTGGTTTATAAGGTAGGTTGTCTGTTTAACTATTGCAATCTATAATAAAACTATGTTTTATTATATAATTTGTGGTTTTAAGCTCGGTAATTCATTAGATTTTTATTATTCTGGAGATTAGGCTCCCATAGAGTAAATAATAACAATAAACATACTAAAATTAACAAGTTGGTGGTAGGCTAAATAGAACTTTAACAACACTCATTGACACTTGACATCTCTGTCTGCCAAATAAATTAATGTACTTAAAACTGTCAAAATGTAGTTTTATTATGTATACAAGTCGCGAAAACTTAAAAAAATATTATTGCAATCTATGTTTAATGGAATTAAGATCTGTATAATGCTCTGTTTAAAAGTAATGTAAACAAACTTTTGGGCATATCTATAGCCTATTATAAAAACTGTAGCACATAATTTGTTTAGTATGCACACATTATATAATCTCTTTTCACATACTTATCTATTAGTGTAATTTTCAATTGCTGGTACATAAGAAGTAAATACAATATATTGGTCCATTTTGTTACCTGTTTTTTTTAGTACCTATTACAATGTGTTGAATTCAAATAGAAGGAAACTTAACAGAAAGCACTGACATGTGGCAACACGGGAATAAAATTTGGTGATCTATGATTACAATTATTTTCCTTAAACATCCTCCTTAATTAACTATCCATTGTTTCAATATTAATAATATATTGTTTTACAATTATTATAAAATACCTTCCTTAAATATTTTTCAATTAGAAAACCGTTCCTGAGTATGAAAATAGTAACAAATTATCTAATAGGTTACAGCATTGCCTTAAAAATATTTCTTTTTAAGATTTCACCAAATTGACCTTTATCCCAGTATGTAACAATACAGTAATATTTATCTGTTTATAATGAAATTAAACTGTGTATAAGTAAATAAATACTGAGCAAGCTGTGACTCATGTATACAAACATCATTAATATTTTGTTTTTATAAGTTACACTTATAATGTGTTTTAATAGTATGTATTTAGCTGTAAAAAGTTTGTTTTTCGAATAAAATAAATAAGTTGTTCTAAGATTTATTCAAAAATATAAGAATAATGAAATTGAACCACATTTTATACTATTCTGCTTGAACATTGCACAAAACAATATACATTTTCTGCTCTACTTTTTATGTATGCTTTCATGACATTCTCTTGCATGTTTAGTTTCAATATGGATACATTTTCACTTACTTGTTGCACCTAACCGACGTGTATCTCTGGCTATATAGTTTGCGAATATAATTGACCTCATACTCGTCTTCCCTGAGCCACTTTTACCCATCAACAATACCTAAAATGGAAAATGAAAAAATATATGTAATAGGACATTATTTTATAGCTATAAACCATTCTTGTATTAGATTAGTCCATTTTACCATATAAAATATTCTACAAAGTGGAAAACAAGTTTTTATGGTACCAATACGTACCTTTTTCTTCATGTTTAATAAGTTGTGCTGTCGGTCAAGGGTTTAAAACTTGTAAGAATTCCTGAATTTTATTAACAGATTACGCGCTGCTTTTTAGTTTACAATTGTGCACAGATGTAGAAATGCTTTAAGTGTAAATAAATTCCATTATTCTCCAATAACTTTAAATGAATTAAAAAAATGAACAGATTTATAGGCGTAATTTCTTTTCGGGACAAAGCAGTGACTATTCTGAATTCTGATCTGATTCTGACTTCTGACAATTTAATACAATGTCAAATTTTACCTGACAAAGAGACCAATCAAAGTAGGTTTTTTTTAAAATAATTTATTCATGACCATAGAATCAAAGTCTTTCAGTCGGAAACATGTTAATTAATAGGTCTTCGTATAGTAGCGCAGTTGTATTGCAAGCTACAGCCGACGCCATTCAATGGAGTTCTTGTGAAAACTCGAAAGATCACATCTGACTATACAGTTCACATTTCTCACAAAAACACATAATTTCTACTCAAAAACTATCAATATCCTGCAACTATTGTTCATTTTAGAGTAATTATACACATTTTTAGAAAATAAAACTGCACAGCACAACGTCTCCTTTCAGTTCCCGCCAAAAACTCCCTCAAAGTAGGTATCAACTGAAGATTGATATAATTCAGGTGTTTTTCGCGGGAACTGAAAGGGGAGTATGTGCTGTGCAGTTTTATTTTCTAAAAATGTGTAAAATTACTCTAAATTGAACAATAGTTGTAGGATATGGATAAGTTTGAAGTAGCAACTATGTATTTTTGTGAGAAATTTGAACTGTATAATCAAATGTGGCCTTTCGTTTTTGTTTTTTCATAAGAACTCCGTTGAATGGCGTTGGTTGTAACCTACAATACAATACAACTGAGCTTAAACCAATACATACATCAGAATTGGCTGTATGGATTCCTTTTCCTGTCTTTGTCTCGAATTCTATTACTCCAAATAAAATTCGTTCAGAAATTATTGATAGAAAAAGTATTTCTTAAATAATGAATATCAGTAAAGTTGATATGTGGGTCAATTAAATTGGTTTTAAACTTAAATAACTTCAACTACAAAATGCTTTTTGATTAAAATAAAATAGACTTCATCTTTTTTCCAGGTTCTAGTCTCCATATATTCAATATACTCTATGGGTTCTAATTGACAACTTCACGCATAGATAATACTTTATGACTTCACGTAGTGTTAAATTCTCTTTGGACTTCACGAAAGACCACTATCCACAAACTAATATAGATACTACGTATCAGACGGTTCACTTCGAACAATTTTCTAACAAGCTGATCTGTAATAATACTCTTTCAATATTGTTCTTTTTTTATTTGCCTTTTTTTAAAACATCGGTACCAAAAACTTACCTATTTTTTAACAGACGAAGACGATCAAAACCATACTACACTTTATTTTTTTTAAATACATTATTCATTGAGGCTAAGACACTTAATACAGACTGTACAATGACCTATCTTCTTAATAGAAATTATATTTTATAAATTTCTAGTGTTTGGTGTAAAGAAACCAGCAATTATTTAAAAAACATTTAATTTATTTTTTATAACAACAACAACACAATACTCTTTATTGTACACCAACTTAAAACAGTGACACATTAACAAATCTGAAAATTAGTAGGTAGTAGTACAATGGGCGGCCTTATTGCTTAAAGCAATCTCTTCCAGGCAACCTTTGGATGGACAAGGATCTCAATCAAAATAAATTGTTGGCGTGTAGCTTAAGACTAAACTTAAGATAATATATATAATAAGATACTTATATATTTACCATATACATATAGACATACATATATATATACATTTATATTTTTATTACATTCAGAGTTTTTAATCTTTTTTTATATTTATTTAAAGCTTTATTTTGCATTTTTCGTAAGGACACTTCGAGACGTTTAATGTCAACCCTCTTTCAAAATTCTATTTATTCCGTTGCACCAGTTCATTACAGACAATTTCACTGCAATACTTAAAAAAATATTCAAGAATTACAATTTTATGTTCTTCACATTTAACGAAGTCGAACGAATACTTGGATTTTATAATGTTAATTATATTTTTTGCTATTAAATTACTTTCTGGAATCATTTCCAAGTATTCGTTCGCTTCCTTTACAATATTCCCAAAACTCCTCACAGCATTTTCAGTGGGATAGGTGAGCTTTTGAGATTTTTTAAAACCTTGGAATTCTCTATGCGATATCCGTTTATGGGTTGAAGACGTTTCCTTTTGGGATAAACAATTGGATCATTTTTTACAATTATTCACATATTTTAAACATTTTCTTATCACCTATCCCACTGTGTATGCTTGTGAGTGTACATTTAGTCTCTCTTTACGAACTTCTGCCTGAATATTTTTAATGTGAACCGGAGGCAAAGTCTTCTTGTCTTGATAGAAGATGAAGGTAAAGAGAGATCTTGTGGTTCTAAATATATCTCTTTGCCTTCATCTTCTAAAATGTTTGCGTAAAATTTTGTAATTTAATATTTGCTCTCAATTGTAACTTTCTGAGTGAAAATTGATTAATCTTGTGATGAGCAGTGAGCGGAATATTTGCTTAAATGCCTGGCATGTGGGATTATTATTTCTATAACTATAGGCCCTCACTTGTCCGAAAAAGTTTTCTATTGGATCTGAATTAAAATATTGCAAACTTCTTAATGTTATAATAAAAAATATTAATAATTAAATTAATTTTCTTTATAAGTAAATCGCATTATTTCTAACTTTTTGATGGCCGATATCCAGAAAGCTCTATGCTGGCTACCCTGATGGACTGCTGCCCTTAAAGGTCGCTTCTTACATTCTTTAGTGTAGCAGAACCATTACATGAATCAAACAAGTCATCCAAGAAAGATATTAGTTCGGATGTATTTTTTAATGTTGTACTAATTTGATTACCATCTGTATAGTGAGCTGTAAATAACGGAAATTAAATATATTATTACCTTTATTATATTATAATTTATAATAACTTCAAACAAATGAATTTATTTTTTCTTTAATACTGGGGCTATTATAATAAATTCGATTCATTTGAAATTTACATTGAAATTTTGATGTATGTAATATATAACCATACTAAAATATGCCCACGATAGGATGGTCCATAAATTGGGTCGGAACAAGCCAATTTTTATGCACCCCAACAATGTCAAATCGCTCCCGGGAAAATCCCCGCAGGATTCACGGGATAAAAAATATCACACATTTTATTACATAAAATTTGTTATGGATCGGTGAAAAAATTCCATTGGAATTCGATTTTTCATTTATATTAAATCATTCCTAGAAAATTCTCGCGAAATTTCCAGAATAAAAGTAGCGCAGATTTTAAGAATTTGCTATTGATTAGCAAAAACCATATCGAAATAGGCAGTTTTTACGTGAATCCTGAACAAACAGAGAAGAAATTAAAAAACATAAGCTAAAAAAATTGTTTAAATATTATACAGGTACACAATTTACTTAACTTAATTTAAGATGTTGACAGAAATGATGCGATATTGTTATCCGTGCAGCAACGATAAAAAAAGAAAAGAATTGAGAGACAATTCTTAAAACTTACCATTATCAAAATTTTCTTTTATTCCTCTCAATGGTATATGATGCTACTTGAAGTATGTGTGATCATTATGCATCTCTCATGAATAAGTATGATAAATGGCCGTTGAAAGTTTTCTGTAACAAAAAAATTAGGTAACTGATTCATAAGCCATATATACAGGTGGTCGTATATTTTCCTTATTTGTTAAGGATTCAGTAAAAAGCATTTAATCAAACATACCCTAGGGCATGGTATAGATATAGGACATATTTTTTTATTACTTGAGATATAAAATTAACTTTAGATGGTTATAAAAAAAATAACTATGAAAGCCTTCTAACCTATATTATAAAAGTTCGTATTGTATCTCTTCAAAATATATAAATGTGCTATATAACTATACCCCACCCTTCCACAGTAGTTTAAAGAGTCAAATAGCGCATTATTAAATTATTATTGTTAGAAAGTAATTAAAAAACCAATACCACTTACCAAAGTTTGCATGAGGAATTCCGGTTTCAATTTCTTCTTTAGTAAATAAAGAAGGGAAAGGGTAAATATTTGCCACTAGTAAGCCTCTTTTCAAAATGTTTATGACACACAAACATTTTCTGAAGCTCACGTACTGCACCCACTTTTCGAGTCTTATCTCACTCTTTGGAAATTTATGTAACGTATTATCTTTCCGAATACTTGAGCATCCCGGAATAGAACACCGCCAAAACATATTAATCACAAGGACAACAACCACGGCGTAAGTCTCAGCGCAAGTTCACTCGATCAACAATAAAACTGTAAATAATGTAATGGCGGTCGTTGGTGGACGGTGTTTAAAAAATCGGCCAAACGTCAAAAGGCTAAACGTCAAATTATGAAATTGACATAAAATGGACGGGAGGAGAAGTGGGAGTGAATGGAAATTAATCTTGTTTCTAACATTGCAAAGTACTGAACAGAAAATTGTATGGACTGCAACGGCCGTGCCACTATCACTAGGATACATCATACAAGTCATCTTGTCAAACAATATATCGATATTTTGTGAAAACGTGATAATTCCGAATGAAAGTCGTAATTATGGTTGGCCTCGAGCGTTAACTTCTGTGTTTTGTGAATATTTAAAATGGCACGCCATCGAAACGTGAGAAATCGTAATTATTCCGATGAATATGACTACGACGATGTTTATGGCCACTCCGTTGAAGAAGACAGCTGTTTGTCACCCAGTGATACAGCACAGTGGATGTACGACAGAACTCGTAACCAACAGGCTGTATCGCATTTTTTAGAGAGCCACAGTGATATTCAAGAGGAAGTGGAAGAAGAGCCTGAGAGTAGATCTTTGCCGGCCCTTGAGCGACGTGAATCTATAGATTTACGAAGCCTGAACCTAGGTGAAACTGATGAAGCTAGACTTATGTCTTGTTTAGATGAGCTGAGGAATATTTTGGGTGACACGATTACAGATAACATACTCATACAGTCAGTACTCAAACATAACTTTGACTTTAAAAAAGCTCTTGACGATATTCTTAATAATAATAAGAGTAAAGAAGTAGAAAAATTTAAAGAAGGATCCTCAAAACCTGCCCCAGTTGCCCTTATTGAAGTTGCTAAGTCATCCACAATTGCCATTGACAAAACTCCTAAAGTTATTGCAACTCAATTAGAACCAAGAAGTGTAGTTGTTAAAGGTTTTAAAATAGGTGAAGAAACTTTAAACAGCAGGCCTCAAACACCAAGAGAACAATCTCCTTCTGTGGAAAAATCTTATAGAGCTGAAAATGATGAAATTAAAGTGGTGCAAAAACCTAAAGACAATAAAATTGATGCAAACAAACAGTACACCAATGAGAGAGGATCAGAAAAAGATCATTTATATATAGTTGTGATTGGACATGTCGATGCTGGTAAATCTACATTGATGGGAAGATTGCTTTGTGATCTTGGAGAAGTGAGTCAGAAGACATTACATAAATATGAACAGGAAAGTAAAAAGATAGGCAAACAGAGTTTTATGTATGCCTGGGTGTTAGATGAGACTGGAGAAGAAAGAGTTAGAGGGATAACAATGGATGTTGGTAGAGCACAATTTGAGACAAAAACAAAGAAAGTAATAATATTAGATGCTCCAGGACATGCTGATTTTATACCAAATATGATAACTGGTGCAGGTCAGGCTGATGTTGCCTTACTCGTAGTTGATGGGACAAGAGGAGAATTTGAAACTGGTTTTGATTTGGGAGGTCAAACCAGAGAGCATGCTCTATTAGTTAGATCTTTAGGTGTTAGTCAACTAGCTGTGGCTGTGAACAAATTAGACACAAGCAATTGGTCTCAAGACAGATTCACTGAGATAACAAAAAAGCTTAAATCATTTCTGAAACAGGCAGGCTTTAAAGACTCTGATGTCACTTATGTTCCTTGTTCAGGTCTTACTGGCGAAAACCTAATTAAACCTCCTAGTGAACCAGAACTATTAAAATGGTATAATGGACCTTATCTTCTAGATGTTATTGATAAATTCAATGTACCAGAAAGGCCTGTTACAAAACCTTTACGAATGTCAATAAATGATGTATTCAAAGGCACTGGATCAGGGTTTTGTGTTTCAGGAAGAATTGAAACCGGGATGTTAAGTAAAGGAGACAAAGTTCTAGTTTGCCCAACAAAAGAACTAGCTGAAGTTAGAGGATTGAGTATTAATGATTTGTCTAGCAATGTTGCATTTGCTGGTGATCAAGTGACTGTAACAATATCGGGTGTAGACATGCAGAATGTATCAGTTGGTTATATTTTGAGTGATCCAGTACAGCAAGTACCAGTAACTACTCGCTTTGAAGCAAGAATAGTAGTATTTAATGTCAAAGTACCAATAACAAAAGGTTTCACTGTACTTATACACAACCAGTCTTTAGTGGAGTCAGCAAATATTTTAAAGTTGAAAGCTTTATTGAACAAGAGTACTGGAGAATTGATCAAGAAGAAGCCCCGTTGTTTAGGAAATAATTCAGTTGCAGTAGTAGAAATTGAAGTCTGCAAGCCCATTTGTGTGGAGAGATATAAAGATGTCAAGGAGCTGGGACGTGTAATGCTGCGAGTAGCAGGAGTAACCATAGCTGCCGGCCTGATTACTGACATTGTCACCACTTGATTGATCTGAAATTTATCTTAAATGCAAATACCTCTGTCTGATATGCTATATAATGCTAGTTTTAATTAACCCATAAGGTGATAGATGGTAAATGTGTGTAGATAGATACATAATTATTTTTATAAAGTTATGTAAGCACATTTAAAATGTTTATAATATTGTATTTTCTGCTTTTATTGTAAACAAAAAAATATTGATTAATAATATTTATAATACAAATTAAATTGTTGGAATATTTATTATGGGTTTGCATTTCAGTTTTTTAAGGTTCCAAAGTTGTTTGGGCAGAAACAACCTATAAATTTTTTATCATTATCTGGCTCTATTTTTGATGATATTTTTTCAAAACTTACCAGGCCTACTTGTGGCAGAATGTATTTTATGTGCTTGCTTCACACTGATATAATGAAATGAGACGTAAAAAAGAATCTTCTTGCCTAGACATAGACTTGTGTGGTTTCATGGGATACATCTTGATAAGATGTAATATAATATATTTTTATTAATTTTTTGTTTATATGTATTTTGTAATAGGTTGATAGGTATTCACTTCAATGTTAAAAATGTATGTTCTTCTCTACCTTTGGAATTCAAGGTGGGGTAGAGCTAAAAGTGCACTCAATGAACATTGTTTTGAACTAGATCTATCAAGTGCTTTTTGAGTTATGGATTTTAAATTTTAGCCTATCAAAAGGTATTTCATAGACAAGTGTGGAACGGGTTAGGGTTTGGGCCTTACCTGTTATTTCTTTGCATTTTCTGAGAACATTTACCATAGTAATGTATATTTTTTACACCATCAGAAAATAGACATTTCAACGAACAAAACGCCCACCGATTTTGAAAAAAAAGCTGATTTTTGACGCGAGAATTTTCGATGGAAAATTAGGGTGGTTTTTCGATATTAAGTCAAAATAAGGTGAAAAAATAAACATTTTAAATCAAACTAATTAAAGTGTGTTTGGCACATAAAAATGTGTTTTCACCAAATTTACAAACAAAAGATAAAAAACCAAAAACTTGGTTATTTGAATTTTTCATATAAATCTTGAGGTTATGTGAAAAAGTGTTAATACATAACTTGTAGATCTTTTTATTACCTACAACTTTGCCATTTAACTTTTTTCCATAGGACTTGGTAGTTTTGCGGGAAATCGAGATAAACCTTTCTTCAGCCTTAAAACTCACCCCCTTCCACTTCCCGACCTCAGATCGCCAGTAAATTATTTTTCCTTTCATTTTGTTATATTCTCTTTCTTTTCGAATCGGTTTTATCCTACTATATTTTTTTTGTTTAAACTAGTAGACTTCGCGACATTTCTGTCTTCACAGAGATAGAAGGTACACGTCTATGGATTTATTGGTTAAAATAAAAACAATTTTATCCAGTAAACTCCGTTAGAAACGAAACTGAAGTTTAGTAGTTCCCAGAAGCACCGGAGTGAAACCACAAAGTTGTTTATCACCTGTTTGTTTTGAACCTTTAAAAAGAGCAAAGAAATGATTCTTACTGCAAATAGTATGAAGTAATGAAACTGTTCTTCTCTGCGCCAGAATCCTAAAGATTTAATTTAGATAAGTAGTTCCCAACGACCGACAGCTTGTTATGACCGCGGCATAGTTGATTGCCGCCGTCATAACAAGTTTCCAGACCATTCCTTTAATTTTGTTCGCATTTGTACTCGTAGCCACAAATATTGTGGAGAAGAGAATTTTTCTCTCATTGCAGACAAGGCAAATATTTATCTCTATTAATCAGAATTAATAGAGATAAATATTTGCCTTTTGCGTTTTTTTACGGTTCCGTGGGCATTGTGGCAAAAAATGGAACCTTTTTTATAATTGTCATATTGAAAGGTATGTGTGTTTTGTAAACTGTTACTAAAAATATTGAAGTAAGTAAATAACTATAATTATACTAATATATAAAGTTGAATGAAGAGTTTGTTTGTTTACTTGAACGCGCTAATCCTAGGAACTACTGGTCTGATTTGAAAAATTCTTTCAGTGTTTTATATAGCCCAGTTATCGAGGAAAGCTATAAGCTATATATCATCACGCTAAGACCAATAGGAGCGGAGCACCAATGAAGAATCTTTCAAATTCGGGTGGTTTCGTTAACTTATTTTTTTTTTAACTATTCCACGCGGACGAAGTCGCGGGCAGAAGCTAGTGATATTATAAAATTTTAAACATGCCGTGTCTGTACATTGAAGCTATTTAAAAAAAAAGTGGAATATATAAAAGACGGAGAACAAGATGCATTTTTTTTAGATTTGTTGTCTGTTTGTTCGAGATTCACGTAAAAGCTAGTGGGCAGATATCGATGCAGTTTTCGCTGATCGACTGCAAATTCTTCAGACTTAAAATCTGCGCTACTTTTTATCCTGGGAATTCCACGGGAATATTTCTGGGAATGATTTAAAATGGTCAAGTAAAAAAAAAAGGATTTTAATGTAATTTTTTCACTGATTGATAGCAAATTTTATGTCATGTGTGATAATTTTTTATCCCGGGTATTCCACGGGAATCTTTCCGGGAGCGGTGTGTGTGTCCGGGTACATACAAATTAGCTTATTCCAACACAGTTTCCACTAAAACGATAGCTTTCATTCTTTTTTAAATGATGTGTCCCAGGATTCCCGCGGGAATTTCAAGTCACGCGTGGACGAAGTCGCGGCCATAACCTTGTTTGTAATCGTTATATGACCTACTGAGAGTGTCGTATTCGACATTCGACCGCATTTGCTGCCGTCGCCTTGTCATTGCTTATTTTCCGAAAGCTCTCGCGAGCGCCACTTGCCGCGGTCTGGCAAAATTTAATTTCCTAGTCATTTCCCAACAGACATATTTCTGTGTTGCTTAGGTAAATTACTTTAAAGGGCCCTCTATGTACTTATTTTTATGCCCTTTATTGAATTTTCTTAAAAATTGAACGCGTATCGATACTTTTTTAGAGTTTCGACACATATAGGTCATCATCATCCGAGCGTTAAATCCCGGTTGCGTTCGGAGTGTTCACTCCGACATCCAGGGTCCGCTTTCCTACTTTTTCTACTCCACTTCGCGCGGTCTTCAGCATCTCCCGTTTTGAGACCATTGGTACGCATGTCATCCTTCACGACGATTTGTTCCCCATATAATTATCCGGTCCCCGTAAAACGTGGCCGTACCAGCGTAAGCGACACTCTTGCAGTTTAGCGACACATTATAGGTACAGGTGTATAAAGAACCCTTGTGGTCACACTCCCATGTGTTTATAGAATCTACTGTGTTTATAGGTATGAAATTTGGAATATGTGTAGGTACATGTAATAATACAAGCCAATAAAGTGGTGAATGAATGAAAACACTTTATTGTTCACCATAATCTTAAATCTAGACAATTGATATGGAAATATTTGCATTGGAACAATCGGCGGCCTTGTCGCTTATAGCGATGGTGTGTTCTAACTATGCAAGAAGAATACTGTTAAGGAATTGATCACGCCCAGTGTTACGAACTCTTTCGTATATTTATTTTTAAATTTATTTTAATTATAAGAGAATGAAATTTCTGTTTATTAGTTACCAAATATATGTATTTTCATCATCGTTGTCTAGCGTATTATTTTAGTTTTTAATCTAAATTCATACAATAATACACACAATACACACAGTAAGAAGTTTTTGGGCCCGTTTTCATTTTATTTTAATTTATTTTTATAAATAAGGCATTATACTGCCTTATTTATAATACATAACTATAATATATTATAGTTATGTATATTATGGAAGGAAAATTTAGAAATGATAATCGACTATTAAAAATGTAAAACTATTAAAAGTGTTGAAACTCGTATTTTATTTTATTTTAAATAAAAAAATACTTCATATGATTTATTTGTAAGTTGTACATATTATAGTTTTATTTAGTTTAATTTAAATATTACTTTGATAAAAATTTACTGTAATATCTATTTTATTTTATTCTGGAATAAAGAATGTAATGGAACGACTTTTTTTAAAACTTATAGAGGAGGATACGTTAAAATATTCTGATATCTTATGTAGGCCATTCTTTTCTGTTACAAAAATAAAATAGTAGCAAATGATTATTTTATTTTCGGTAACCATTTTTATGTTACAGTTAGAGGTTTTTCGTTTGGAAATTTATTTAGATCCTCAGTAATTAATTTCTCCAAAGACGGTTTCAAAGCCAAGCTAATTAATTACTCGTAATGGTCTTGTGAATTGCATAAGTCCCATTAATTAAAAGTTCAATCCTTTCAAACGTTTTGGAAGTTGTTAATAAGTTAACAGCTGGTAATTATGGCCGGACAAGTTTGATTGCTTCGCTCATTACGGTTGTAGTACAACGAATAAAGTGAATTTATGGTCTATGTATCAGCACGAGCCAAGTACCTTGACGCAAGAAGCCAGTAAAGTATCGGAGTGATAGAGAGGCAATACTGTTTAGTTTTGTAGATAATATTTAATTAAGCGCCTGTTTATTTAATATAGTGAAATTCAGTCGTGATACGTGTTTTAAAATATCAGGCGTTTGATTATTTTAAACATAATTATGGTAAGGGTCATTCATAAATTGTCAACGTGGGGTAGGGGAGGGGAGTTGCTGAAGTGTGATATTGTGTGATAAGAGCTGGGAGGGGTTAATTTCGTTACGACACATTTTAAAATTAAAATTTAAGCTTTAAAATATCAAATTTGAACTATTAACGAAAAACTTCAAAATATTTCCAACTCTATCTATCTAAGCCAGGCAATCGTGTTCGCCCGGTACCTTAGTGCTTTTAACATTTACATTTACATAGTGTTTAAATTATAAAAAAAATAATTAAAATGGGAATAAAACTAATTACGGAACTGCTGTTTTAATTTAACAATTTCTTGATGAAAATCGCAAAATATTTGATGTGACACTAGGAGTGTCACGAATGTAATCAAGTGTGACAAGGACGGGGGAGGGGTCATAAAATTCGAGTGACGTAATTTGTGGATGGGCCCTAGTAATAACTTCATAAAAGAACAAGTAAAAATGTAGTTTCTAAAAGCTACATTATTTTATGACGCACAAAGATTCTCTTGCTTTCTAGATTTTATTATTTAAAATATGTTTTTGTGTTTTTACTTCTATGAGATATTAAGATATACTTGCAGATCTTAAGGCGATGATATTAAACGGTTCATTTATATCTTTCAATTTGAAAGAATCAGCCGAAGAGGTCCATCCTTATCATAAATTTGAATCATTCAATGTCATTGAACACCGTCATGAACTTTCAGTTCTGTGCCTTTCAAACAAATTGACGAGTTCATTGATCCGCCTAATATCAGCTTTAAACGGAGTTTTTGGCGGGAACTGAAAGGAGATGTTGTGCTGTGCAGTTTTATTTTCTAGAAATGTGTAAAATTACTCTAAAATGAACAATAATTGTAGGATATTGATAGTTTTTGAGTAGTAATTATGTGTTTTGTGAGAAATGTGAACTGTATAGTCAAATTTGGCCTTTTGAGTTGTCACAATAACTCCGTTGAATGGCACTAGCTGATTACCTACAGTTCAGCTATGCTACACATAGGCATAAGAAAATGAAGAAATTATATTGTAAACTAAGATCTGGCTTAAAGGCCTAGCTGCGAAGCCATAAACCTAAACAAAAAAAATCAGCTTTAAACAAATAGAAAGAATGAAAGAAAGAAAAACTTTATTTGCAGAAATAGCGACGTAATTACATTCATTATACATTTTTATGCACAGAGTATATTTTGAAAATTTGAACGCCACATGTTCAGCAAACAAGGTTTGCACTCAGCATAATGCTAATGGCGTAAGACGAAAAAGACCCAATTTTGTTAATAAAATCATAATAATTAATAAAACTAATTCTAATTATGTAATATTTAATAATAATACTAAAATACGGCAAATATTACATGTACAGACATACGAATGCGTGTACATGTAATATGTGCGTCGGCTAGGCCACATAGCCTAGTCGTCGCGTTACGTGTGTGAAATATTCGACGCAAAATAAAATTTTAGTATAATAATCATGTTTGTTATAAGTAGGTTCGAACTGCATTCGAAAAACGCAAATTGGCTTGAGCATTGTATAATTGTAAAGCAAGTGATTACCAAGGTAAATGTGGGCGGGATGCGGGTATGTGGGCGATACACGCTTTGCTTTGTGCATGTTGTTTCCTGCAACCGTGTTACTGTGATGTTTACGCGTATTCACTAGGGTAGAGTAGTACCTAGTTTATTAGTAGTAGTATTAACCACTTTTTGTCTGTATCAGATTTTTAATAATACAATTTATCGTACATTTGTTAAATTGTTCTGGTAATTTTTCATTATATCTTCACATATACCTTACCATACCATTACCATATTAATATCTGTCAAAAAAGTACTGAGAAAGATACACAAAATTTTAGTTATTAATTCAAATTCATTATATCACCTTCAAAGTATGCTCATTTAGAAACGATACACTTACGACAATACGTACGACGAATAATCCAATCTTCAAAACATTTTTAAACGCTTTTCCCGGAATTGAGTTTAGTTCTCGTCGCGTATTGTCCTTTATGTCTTCTACCGAATGAAAACTTGAATCTAGAATCTAGACGGTGTTGCGTCTGTCTGCATATTTATTTCTAAGATGGTGAAAGGTTACATCATTCACAAGAGAGATCTCAGGCCGGCACTTACATAAATGTGCAAGGCGGTGTGGTGAACGAACGGCGCCCAGTCAAAAAGGCGCTAGTTTTACATTTCACTTTATTTCTAAATACTCAATCCTCGAATTTTTCCTCACACGCCATTTGAAGCGTCGATTAGTCTTATCGCGGACTTACCCCTGCTTTCCAATAGCAGCTAATTAGATATTCTGTGCATGTTTGAAGGGGCTCACTCGGTATCCTGAATGGCAGTCCGCCGTGAAATGCCGGGATTTTGAATATTGATGTAGCCTGTGTCCGACAACACAGAGCCGGAAGCCTCTTGAGTCCTGCAAGCTCTGCCCACTGCAAGACTGCCATGCAGTATCTTGAATGGGCCTCTTAAGTAATACGCTGAGGTTTTTTTAATCTTAATATATATAAATCTCCTGTCACGATGTTTGTCCGCGATGGACTCCTAAACTACTCAACCGATTTTAATCAAATTTGCACACCGTGTGCAGTTTGATCCAACTTAAAGATAGGATAGTTTTTATACCGTTGGAACCGGTAGGTGGCGCTGAGATCGGGTTCTAGAATCTTCTTAACAACGGGGAGCGATTTTGTTTTTGTGTATTTGAGTGGGTGTCCCCGGATGGTTTAAATCCGCAATTGGAACCGGTAGGTGGCGCTGGGATCGGGTTCTAGAATCCTCCTAATCACCGGGAGCGATTTTGGTGATTTTGTTTTGTGTATTTGAGTGGGTCCCCGGATGGTTTAAATCCACAATTGGAACCGGTAGGTGGCGCTGGGATCGGGTTTTAGATTTTTATTTTTTCAAAGCAGGACAACGTCTGCTTGGGCCGCTAGTTTATTAATATTTTAAATCTTTTTATATAGTGTGTAACTAGCGTTATTTATATTTGTATTGAATTTCAAAACTTCTATAACTCAGAACTTCAGTATTTACTTATTGTACATAAAAAAAAATACTGGCTCGCTTTATTAAAATGTTAGTGAACCAATATACATATTTTGTTTTGAAAGTCAATTACTAAAAATTAATACCTAGCTTGGACGTGAAGAATTAAGGAAGCCATAGAAAGTCTATCTCATATATTAATTGTCCCTCTCACAATTACTATCTAATTCGACCAGTAGTATATCTAACCTAGATCTCTCTATAGATACATTATTAAGACAAAACAGTACAAATCAGTAATAAGGTAACATGGGATACTTAAGTAGATACAGGGAACATAGGACCGCCACTTGATCTGATTAGGGCAGGAAGACCACTAAAACCTCTTATGCCGGTTATTCGGACGTCCGTCTGCTAAAATCATTTGAAATACCATTTCGGTACTTTAAGTAATATTATTTTGATGTATTATAGAGAATTAGGTTGTGTATTATGATTGTGGTCTTTAGTGTTATTTGTTTCGAATTTACATTATATTAAGACTAGGTAGGTAATGTGTAGGGATGTCTAGTGTGGTAATAAAACGCCGAAACTATATCGTTTCAACGATACAACTGGCTTCAGCCAGTCTTCATGAGAAGTCATATGGGTACGTTAATCTAAGAGCTTGACCCAAAATTCGGCTTGTCAACTGTCATCATTTTGGCCTATGATAGACTTGACAGATTCATTCTCACAGACAATACATACACAGTAATCTTCCCTTAAGCCAATACTTTGTAATAACTCCTCTAAGAGCCGATATTAGACAGTTCATTTCTGTCCTTCAATGTGAATGAATTGGTTGTTTCAATCTGGTTGAAAAGCACGGAACTGAAAGGACGCGACGGTACCTACTCCATGACATCCATTGATTTATGTTTATATGGATCTTTGTTAATGTATCCAAATTGGAAGACATAAATGAACAGTCTAATATTGGTTTAAGCTTCAATTCCATAACTAAGCAGAGCATTAAAACTGAAGTGAAGAAATACTACGAAAGAAGAATCTTTCGTAGTATTTCTTCATAAAGAATAACAATTTCGAGTTTCAACTTATGAACCGGAAATATTTTTGATGTTTTTAAATAATGTGTAGATAAGTCTTAGGTCTCTTGAATTTTGTTTTAAATTAATATCTAAGTGAGAGAAGTTTACACATTAAGATAATCAACGAAATCATACTGTGGTATTAGTTCTCTTACACACAATGTCCATACATTGTTAACAAGATGAGGCTTAATTTAAGCTGGTGCCGAATTACATTCAGCCAATGCGGTTATGTGGGACTAAAACCTCTACTACAAATTTCAGTTACAAAAAAATATACTTCGGTACAAATGTCGCTTACGATAAAATGGCGGAAAAGTCTCGATGTGTAAAAATACCTTTAATTTGAAATTATGTTACTCTTGGTTAAATTTTTATTATTTATAAAGGTTTTTCAGCCCTTTTCATAATTCAGAATGTTTTTGTAATTCTTATACTACTTGTAGCCTATCTCATTTCTCCTGTTTGATCTTTCTTATCCAATCCCCGTTATTTCGTCTCTCCTATCCCATTCTAAAGGCTGTCAACGCGTTGGCTTGCCCCTGGTGTTGGAAATATCTATAGTCGATGATAACCACTTTCCATTAGCCGTCTGCCTGTTTGCAAAATTCACAATAAAATAACTACTAACACCTAGCTAAAGATACTCAGAACACACACGACATCTTCATGTGTTCCAATTTTTATTAAAATTTAATTTGGCCTTATTAGTTCCTAAGATAAGCAGCCCTCGCACAAAAGGACCCATTGTCAGCGGAGCGAGATCATGAGGATAATTTTTATAATTAAGTATCGGTTCAGATACCTATATAGTATAGGTATTCGTTTTCTTTTGAAGTACTTCTAAAGATCTAATAATGTTGAAGGTTTTCCGAATTTTTCACCCTGAAGTTCAAAAGTTAGTGGCAGACAGATAAAGGAACACTTTTTACGACGCCGGCATCTTACAATTCAATCTCAGTATTATACCTACCTATTAAGTAAAGTCTTTAATGATACCCTATGCATTTATGTTCACTAGGATTTTTATATGTACATAATTATTATATAAATCGCAAATTCACTCCACTATTACACCATTACACTAAATTAGAGAACGGTGTTCGTAGTAGTGGTCGATGATTCCGGTGTGAAATTGCAGAGGTTCCCGCGGGCTTAGAGCGGCCTGGAGGCTGGATGCGTCGGCTTCATTACTGGGAATTAAGGAGGCGTTGGAATAATGCCGACGGATTGGGAGCACATCACATACCGGATACGGAAAGCCGCCTTGCTATCGTTTAATGGAACCGTCTTTAGTCATGACTACCCTTGTGTCCCTAAGGAAAATCAAAAGTAAGAAATAAACTATAGTTATAATCAAGTTAAGATACAGACTATTTTTTTTGACTAATTGTTACAAATGAACAAAAGTTATAGGATAAGAATATTTGAGATTTGAGAAATTAACTTTGTGAGCTGCCGTAAGAACTTTAATAATGTTAGCTATTTCGTCCAGCATCACACAATAGTAAAGGACTAAAGAAAGATCTCTGAAAAACACCGACTGCGCTAGGAAAGGGTTTGGTACCGGTAATAACACTCCGTATAATTACATCGGAGTCATGATACATGTTTTGGTTAATTTAAATATAAGTTTCAGGCACCCCTTAAGAACTCAGTCTCTCCAGGATCATCACGTGAGGAATAGAGTAGGGCTTTCCTATGTCCAGAACCAAGAAATGTTAATGAATATTCATTCTTCCTGTGTATCTCTATGGTCTATAAATATCTTTATCGAAACGGTAGCTAAGTAAACAAAATACAAAGCCAAAACGTGTCTGTAGTATATTGGACGATAAATTACTCTATGCCTTTATATTGAAACATCTGGAAGCCGCTTACATATTCATGAACGTAACATGGCTATTGGCTATGCAAGTTAATTTTAGTTTCGCATGAAATAGATACTTAAATATGTATGTAGGTGAATCACTGAAATATGACTACTGAATTGGATAATTCAATTTTCTTAATTTTTCATAATAGTTCCAGTTATAGGTTACCTATAATTAGACTGATACGAACTAGTTATTATCTTATATAGGTATAAATAAAACTTGAAATTCTGTTACTTGTAAGCGAATCATTTGAGAACCATTGGACCTACGAATAAATAATAAGTCTATTTATTCGTAGCATTGGACTGATTTCTCTACTTATTATTTTAAATTGTTCGTAGTAGTTCGAATTTAGGTTACACACAAGATGTTGTCGTAAAGGTTGTAAAATTCGGCAATCGTTTAAGATGATTTTTCTGTTCGGTTTTAGTATGAACTCAAGACCATAATTATATTACACACGGTTCGCACGATGGATATATGATATATGTAACTCTTTTTAGGGATCCGTAGCCATTTTAGCAAACATAGCAATATAAAATCGTCATTGTCCGTCTGTCCATCCGTCTTTCATTTAGACATCTTTGTCTCTGTGTGTCGTAGTTATTTCTCAAACTGCTGGGTCTATATGGGTGATGATTTTGCATCATTTTTACCTTGTTTATACATTTCTAATAGCGTTTCATAAATCCAAAAAACTATCGCATGGAAATTAAGACAGAACAGCGTCTTCATATTTAAATATAAATATGAAATTGGATAAAGGACTTACTAGAGTTAGACTTACTAGTTCGGGGTTGTTCGTCAGCTTCCAGAATGGAAAGAATAAAATCTAAAGCAGGGGACATTCTTGCTAACCCACAAGAGGTTTTAGCGCGATGGAGTGAATATTTTAGAGAAATGTATGATAATATCTCGGATGCTGGCACCACGACTGAGTCTGTGACCGACTTCGAGGAGTCAGCATCCGAGATCACTTCTTTTAGAGACTTTCACTTCTTTTTCACTTTTTTTTTTAGAGATCGAATGGTCGATAAGAAGTCTGAAAAATGGAAAGGCAGCAGGAACCGATAGTGTGTCTGCTGAGATGATCAAATATGGTGGAACCTGCGTCCGGGACGCTTTCCTGTCTTTATGCAACTTGTGCTGGAGGACGGGAAAGGTTCCCAAGGACTGGAGGCGCGCTGTCATCGTGCCCTTGTATAAAGGCAAGGGGTCACGTATGGAGTGCGCCAGCTACAGGGCTATCAGTTTGATCAGCACAGCATCTAAAGTGTATGCGAAGATTATTGAAAGGAGAATGAGAGTGGTATCCGATGGATTACTGTGGGATGCACAAGGGGGCTTCAGAAATGGAAGGGGATGTATGGATCAAGTTTTCTCGCTCCGCAATATTGTGGAGAAGCAGCTGGCATTGGGCCGGAAGGTTTTCTGCGGTTTTGTGGATCTAGAGAAAGCATTTGACAGGGTTGTGCGGAAGGACCTCTGGGACATATTGCCCGGATATGGGATCAATGGCCAATTGCTGCGTGCTGTGCAGTCCACTTACGAGGACTGTATGGCATGCGTGCGGGTGGACGGCAGCCTGTCGCCCTGGTTTGACGTCAATATTGGCGTCCGGCAGGGCTGCGTGCTGTCGGCTTTGCTGTTCATCCTATATCTGGACAACTGTCTCCAGAGATTAAGATTGATGGATGTTGGGGTGCGGATGGGTGATCTAGTTGTTAGCACTTTGCTTTATGCGGATGATGCCGTGCTTTTAGCCGAATCGCCATCAGAACTGCAAACACTAGTCACAATGATGAAAGATGACTGTCAGGCGAGAGGCTTACGTTTGAATGCGAAGAAAACAAAGGTGATGGTGTTTGAAAGAGAAACAACCAGAACGAATGCAAGGATAATGGTCGATGATGTTATGCTGGAACAAGTGAATGAGTTTGTATATCTCGGATGTGCTTTTAGCAGGGATGGAAGGTACACCGCTGACATAGAAAGAAGAGTAAATTTGGGGAATAGTGTGAATGGAGCGTTAGGTAAACTTCTAGGCGCTAAGAACCTCAGCCAGAAAGCCCAGCTTGCCATACACAACGCGGTGCTGGTACCTACGCTCACGTATGGAAGCGAGAGTTGGGTATGGAACAGAGAGCATGAAAGTAGAGTAAACGCAGTCGAGATGCGAGCACTGCGCAAAATCTGCGGAGTGACGCTCGCGGACCGCGTTCG
This sequence comes from Dendrolimus pini, assembly GCA_949752895.1. Taxonomy (NCBI): domain Eukaryota; kingdom Metazoa; phylum Arthropoda; class Insecta; order Lepidoptera; family Lasiocampidae; genus Dendrolimus; species Dendrolimus pini. The sequence continues at coordinate 7,381,995 of OX457129.1, read as the reverse complement.
TAATACCGAAGTAAGAAAGAGAGTTGGTCTGAAAGAGAGTGTCGGGGTGAAGGTAAGGAAAGGAATGCTCCGGTGGTTCGGGCATGTGGAAAGAATGTATGATGAAAGAATGATTAAACAGATATACAATGCAAAAGTGGATGGATGCAGAAGTCGCGGAAGGCCACGACACACCTTCCATGATCAAATTGATCGTGTATTAGCAGAAGGTGATGTCAGGAGCCTTAAGAACAGACGAGCGTGCATGACAAGAGCTATGAATGTCAAAGAAGCAAGTGAGGTGTGTAAAAATAAGCCTGTATGGCGCTCTGTTGTTCGTGCCTACCCCGCAAGGGACCTGGCGTGAAGTTATGTATGTATGTATGTATAGAGTTTTTCAAGTGGTTTTATTTACTTAAGATCCCTATCCTAAAGAAACTTTCTCCCATCCGGGACAAATACAAAATTATGATTTCATGCCTGTACTCGATAATCGGTTTATTAACTACGCTGTAATTCCGGATTAATTGTTGACAGTGATAAAACAAATTTTCGAATTTGCATTGCAGTATTTACCTATTGGTATGAATTTTGTAGAAAATTAAAATAGAATTTTTACTTCTTATCGCTAACAACGTAAATTAAATAATTATGGAAACTATATATATTATGAAAACAAAATGGTGTGTGATGGTGATTTTAAAAAACAAAAGTTAGGAGAATATAAACTATTGCTATAATCGAGGTTGCTAATACACTAGTACGATTAATTAATAGCGATAAGAACAGTCGAAAGCACAATTAATGTTTTGTTATTTTAATTTTCAGTTTTTTCTTTGTTGTTCAGTTTCTCACAATGGAATGTCAAAGAACTAAGTCCATACAGCCCTATCAGATGAATTAATTCAACCGTATCAGAGTAACGTAGTTCTTGTGATTCAAGTTCAAACGCTCAACATGAACACAACACATTTTACTGTTGTTCTTCATTTTTAACCAATTACATACATTTTAATAAAATACAACTTAACAGTAAAATAGGGTAAATCAAGGCAAAATAACTTTAAGACTTTAAAAAAAAATATAACAATTATATATAAGGGGTTTTCCATAAACGGTAAACTTTTTTATCTATACTAATATTACAAAAGGAAAGAATTGTATTTTTGTACGTTTATAACGAATAAACTCAAAACTACTGGACCGATTTCAAAAATTCTTTCACTATTAGAATGCTACATTATCCCAGATTAATATAGGTTTTATTTATTACTAGAAAAGATTAGGGATTCCTACTATAACTCAACATTGTAACCCAAGGTGTAAAAAAATAGTGTTTAAGTGGGTCCCGGGGTGGTTTAGATTCACAATTTGACATGGTAGTTGGCGCTGTATCGGGTTCTAGATTTTATTATTTTCGGGGCAGGACGTCTGCTGGAACCGCTAGTTTTTAAATAAAATGAAAAAGTATTTGAAATATTATAAAGTTTTTGATTTCCCATAATTAATTTATGAAAGCTGTTATGACATTTATGAATGAAACTCGATTTCAGGCTTATGGCCACGAAATTCGCGCTTGCAACGATGTATTCTTTAAACTCAATATTCGACCACCACTACATACACATTTCGTGCTCAATATTGGTTTTGAGCTAGTTTATTGTCTCTGGCTTGACACAAATCATCGACTTCACGTAGGCCAAGACGAAAAAGTCCAGAGCTGTTGTAGGCTGTAAGATCTCGGTGGCCAAATGACGGGCCAATAGCTCGAGATAACACGATCTCCGAATTTCTTTTTCAATAAGTCGATAGGCGATAGGTAAATTGTTTTTGAACACGGATCTAAACTTTACTCAAGGCTTGTATCAATGCCGACGGCCTTGAGAATTTTTCCGTGCTGATTTTTCGGGTGATAGCGGGGATTCCATATTTGCGGTCGTTTTTCAGATGCATTATTATTTTATTAAAATGGTTTGTCATCAATATTATGGAGAAGTTTTGGTGAATTACTTTTTATTAAAAAAACCACGTTCTCATATGGTGGAGATTTATAATATTTTTTTAGTAAAATATTGATCACTAAATACCAACGAAAAGTGCTTCGTTCACACCCTACTTATAAATTTCCAGTAAACAAATAAATATGACAAACCGAAATAAATAAATCCGATTTACAAAAATATTTATGCATTTATTATCGTAAAGAACGTTGAATTTTATGAGGTTACAGAAAGTTTTAGAATGTGTGTTATAATCATTTTAGACGGATTAACCAAATTGAATCAATCTGCTTAAAGGCACAGAACTGAAAGAACATGACGGTATTTAATGACAATCAATGAATCAAGTATATATGGATCACGTTGTTTGATGCATCCAGATTGAAATGTAATTTTTTTAGAAGTGATAACTTCTAATGGGAGGGTAAACCGCTTAGTTACGTAACGCGTTGCGCGTACGCGCGCCTGTCTGTCTGGCTTCCCTTTCTCTCACGCATACGGCAGGGGTAGGCAGGCTAAGTTATCACTTCTGTCGGGCGTCCCGAGACGCATACTTTTTTTTACATTTATTTTTCAATATGCTTTCATGCAAATACACAAAAATAACTATATATTCGAATGTGGCACAAGGACTACATGGGCTTAAACCTCCACCAATTAAAAACATAGTATAATATTAGTTATATACATTTACGTATTTAATTGGTCAAAAATGAAGAATAGCTGTAAAACGTGTTGTATTCTCGTGGAACTTTTCAACTTGCCACAAGAACTACGTCGTTCTGATACGGGTAAATTAATACATCTCATAGTGCTGTATGAAAGTTCTTTTATTCGTGCCGCAGAGTCGTGTAAAATAAATGTTAAACTGCAAGATGGATGGGTACGAATGTAAAGGTAGACCAAAAAAAGATGGATAGATTGTGTGAAGGATGATATGTTGATTTGTGGTGTGACAGAAGATGTATGTCAGAATATAGGAGTGTGGAAAGAAAATACATATTGTGCCGACCACAATTAATTGGGATATGGTGAGAGAAAAGAGAGGAAAGACAAGAGTCGTGTAAAATACATAGAAGTGTAGTGACACTTTAAAATTAAATTATCCAAAATTATTGTTATATCCAAAATGGGAGCAGAGGCAAGGAATTATTATCATCATTAAAATTAACCGTCTAAAATAAGGTCAATATAAATTTTAAATTTTAATTTAGACTCATCATGTCCCGAAAATTGGACGACTATTTAAATATAAAAAAAAACCAACCTATATATTTTAATGCGGGAGGAATTACTAACAACACAAAACAAATTAATCAAAAACCTATATAACTACAATTTCTTGACACCAACAAAAACTATATACGAAGAAACTAAAATCTTTAATCTACATCAACTATATAAATATAATACGTGCATTTTAGTAAAAAAAATCATGGAAAATATCATACAAACAAACATTCACTTCAGTCATAAAAAATTTAAATACAATTTAAGACATACTAATAAAATTATTATTCGAGCACCTAGAACAGAAAAATATGGCAAAAGAAATATTTTATGCGAAGGAGCCAATTTTTACAATAAATTATCAAAAGAAGTAAAGGAGTGTAAAAATATAAATTTATATAAAAGGAAATTAAAAAATTATAATCCAAAAATTTAATATTAAAAAGCAATATTATCAACAGGAGGCTACTCAGGAAATCCAATCGTTATATTTCTTTATTCGGCTATATTATTATTGTTATTTTTTATCAATGTCCACTCGCTCTTAGATTTATAGGACTTATGTTAGAATATAAATTATTGTATCTCATATAAGTGAACTGTAATGTTCTTTTGAGAATAAAGTTCTTTAAACCCATAATGCGATGCAGTTAGTTCTCAATATCGAAACTATAATTTGCGACTGGAGTAAACTTTAGTCGCTTGGTAATTACTACCCCAACCCCAATAGCACTTTAAGTACTTTTAAACATTAACAACTCATTATTAAATGCTGTTTGAGCAGCTGCTTGCACTACACGGCAAACTTTAAACTGCTTTGATAATGGTTTTCTCTTTTGATGTCGCACCGACCCAGTAGCATCATTATTTTAGTTTAATCTTGAAGTAGACATAAATTTAAAATAATCTTGGTTACAATAGTAAATTTTATTACAATACTAGAATAGATCTGAATATGTTTTACATAGGCAACGTTCCACATGAGACTCACAACGGCCACGTTCACGACCGTGATTTTGCTTGCGGGCGTTATAATAATAAACTCTTGTGGAACGGATTATGGAACGTTGATGTCATTTACGACGAAATACACAAATGTCATTGCTTGATTTGAAAATGGCGCCCATTTTCAATGTCAATCGATAGAGAGAATTAATGCTCTGTGGTCAACGCCCAATTCGACCTTACTGTTGACATGGGTCGTTGTGATTGCTGTGTGATCGAGAATAATTATGTTATTAGTGACGTTTTCGTCACGACCATAAAGACTGTGGTCGCTATGTGGAACCGCTGACGGAGCATTTGGGCGTTGTGAGCTACTAGAAGAATGCGCCCATAATGATACTATCATAATTCCTTCCATAGTCATACTTATTTTTAACACAAACTAATATAATAAAACGAAGAAGTAACAAACAAAGTACAGAAAGAAGGTAAAATTGAAAACAAAATGTAGGTAACAAATTGGTTCAAGCATAATTGTTGGTCTATTGGACGAATGCGGTTTCTCCGCTTGGACATTTTTCAATCCAATAGCCTGATCTCTTTTGTTACCAATTCTGGCAACAGTTCTATACTAACCGAGGCTTATTCTTGATTTCTATATTACATACAAGAAAAACCACTAGTTCGTGTCACACTATATCTACATTAAAAAAATCTGATCTAAATTGTTGTTGGCGGTCACTATGACCCCATAATCACCTTTAAAAATTCCGAGTTATTTTTATTGCTCATGAATGAAGTTGATATAATGCCTCAACTGATTTTTGTTCAAGCAAATATTGTGATCAACAATTAGTTTACAGATTCGGTTGTGTTGTGCTAAATTGAATAGTTTGGCTATAAATATATGATCACTTCGGATAGGTCTAAATTCAGTCGGAGTGATTATAAGTGGCAATGGGTAGGAGGGCTTATTTCTTCAAGTCTGGTATCAAGCTTCTTTAGTTGCTTGTCTTCAAAGCTGTAAACTTTTTGATTGATAAGGCGTTTTCACTTCAACCTATTATTTGCTGATTTCTGCTGTTATATATATATATATATATATGTATATAAGAGAATAACTTAACTAAATACTTAAAAATAAACCAAATTATAAATAAATTAATATAAATAATGTAACAAATCGCTGTCAGAGGGAAGCGTCCTCAGAAGGCTGGCTGCATTGCCACGCTATATGCCATGCTGATTCATTGTGCGAAATACGAACCAGCTTTCTGATCACGGGTGGTATCAAAAAGTTTCTTACAAATTTCTTTGAAGAAACCCTTTGCCGATGGACCCCACGGACCCAAACTTTCAACTCCAAACGGCACAAATATGTAACCCCTTCCTAGGGTTCCATGTCATTTGATATCTTCAACTATTGAAGCAGTGTTTGCAGCCCCCGACTTAGTCACTGGAACATGAGACAATTATATATATATTGTATGGGTTTATGTCATAATATTTTAGCACATGTTTAAATCGTAGAGGATCCTCGTATTACTTCCTCTTGGTTTGATTCAACTCTGCGTAAATGGTGCGTTTTCGAAGTCACACACATATCGATTATCGCTCGAGTTTACCTTGTCTCGATCATTGCCTAAGTACACTTCGTTTCAATAAGTTCATATGTGTGTACACCGAAAATTTATTAATTACTTCTTCCTCCATCTATTCGAAACTCTTTATCATCGATATGAATACGTTAAAAATTACCGATGGCAAGTCTTCTACCTACAATATATCTGATTTTGATAATGTCTTCTCATCTATTCCCTACAATTCAAATCCATTTTCGGTGATGAACATATCGGTTTTGGAATTAAAATAGGTACATACTGACCATTATTTCTTGGAACCTTAGCCTTGATATTCCCCGCAAAAATTCCTGTTAACAGTTAAATTTGGCTTACAATCGAACTATTTAATTTGAGTAGGTACCGGTAATATTTCTAAGGGGAACGAATTAAAAAATTGTTTCATACTTTTATATTACTAAAGTGCGAAGTAATTTCGCAGTGTCGTAAAACTGTATTGGTCTGCGCTGCGCTTTGTGCGGGCAAAACATTTCTTTTTATGGCATCCACCATATTTATATCTTACTTCAAGTGAATGTTATAAATGTGAACATTTACTGTTTCTATTAAATTACAATCGCAATGTTTAATTTGTGCTACTTGATATATTGTTTATACGAGTAGCGTTTCATACCAGGGACGTGGATTCGTATCTTCACCGGGAAACTTGCATCACTCTTCGGCAGTTTTATTTGTGACTATTTTATTTGCGAAACACAAAATAATATAATCACTGCATACTTAGTATTTTCTTAAGTTTTGCGACTAGTGCTCATAATTAAAACTACGTTTTAACGGTTTAAAGCGCGCCATTTATTTGATTTTTATTTCGACGTTTTGGTCACTTTTCTGTAGCCGTGATCCCGAAAGATAATACCAGTAAATATAAAATACAAAATTAATAAATGTATCTATCACTTGCTCTTGGTGAATTAAGACATGTAAATGATTGAAATGTCATTATATATTTAATAGTACCAATACATAAAATGAACGTCGAGATTACGCCTTAAACAGCGTAGCAGGCACAATAAACACAGGGAAGTTCGTTCTCAACAAACGGAGCATTCAAAGACTGATGTTATATTCAACATTAAGGTGAGATGCTAAACTCTTGATCTTCCATCAAAGTTAACTTAAATTTGCATGAAGGGAAATGGAAAGTCGGAGGTAGTAAACAAAAGTAACACTCGGACAAAGTACCCGCGTCAAAATCCCTTTAAAATTTCACGGATCGACAGAATTTATTCGTAAACGTCTAGAGTTTTAAAGGTTTGCAAACTAAGGCCTATTACTCATGAAATCAGAAAAATTGGAGTCTTCTCCAATTTCTCTACTGATTAATTAGGAGAGCAATAGGATTTCCATATTTAGCCTCCATGTTGTCGGCTAGCTTCAATAAACATGGTTCCAGTCAAGAAAAGACGCGATGTGACATATTTATTGCGTGACTAAAACGGAGAATTGCGGCAACAAAATATCAAAGAATCAACCACACGCGTTCCAAACTCAAAGGGCTCGGGTTTGATCATGGCTTGGACGCATGCACCACTTAGGCAGTTTACCACGTGCTAAAAACGGTGAAGGAAAATATCGTGATGCAACATGTACATCGAAATAACCGATGTGTCAAACCTGCCAAGCCGCTTTGGACAAGCGTGGCGGGTATTCTGTCCGTTCCCCTATAATGGGAGGCCCGTAAAATATCTTGCACCTAATTAGCACACCCAGATGCCATAGATTTACTATACGATTCTGTAAAATGAGCTGTTTTATTGCTACTGACCTTTACTTACCACGAAAAGGCCGTGCACAGAGGAGACAAGGAGATGTGAGAGGCAGGTTGCATAGCTTGTTTTTATTTTTCAATACCCTTCAATGGCAGGAACGGAACTTAGTCTATACAACCTGTTTAACCATTAGTATCAACCAAATTGTAACTATTTAGTTAAAGTTAGCCATAGAAAGTTTAGTTAGCCATACACCAAAATATTTATAAAATTGTAGTGTAAATCATCTTCCCATTTTCACCAGATCTGCAGGTTATCACGTAAGCTGGTTTTTGAGTTTTGGTGGATATAATTTAACGGCTGAATCCCTTCTTTCTCCGTTGTGTCTAAATCCGCTTTAGTGGATACTGAGCTTTAATACTAAGTGCCAGTTAACTTTTTACTACGAGAGAAGGTAAAATATTTTCTAAGGTCGCTTTTCGTTTTGCGGCGGAGTCAAGTAGCTTTCGTTTCGGTAATAGGGTCTTACTTTTTGTGATCCGTAATTTCGTCACTTTCATCAAAGTCTAGTGAAGTTCTCGAATCAATTTTTCGAGGTACAATAGGTTAGTGAGTACTCGTCTCGCTTTTATTTGCGAATGGTTCTCTTTGGCGCGTGAAATTGGCTTCACAATCTCACAGAAGGGTTTAAAAAGCTCTGTTTTAGAGTGATTGAAACCGATTTCCTTCTTATATATATATATATATACATAATTACATTTTGCTTTAGCTTTGTGACACATATTAATGCCTTTGAGCAGGAAACGAATAAGGAAATATGTAACGTAATATAATTCGATCGATCGAACTCGATCGTGTATGAAGTTTAGTTTGCAAATAATAGTTACAGCAGTTTTGTAATACATTGGTTTTACTTTATTACAATTAGTTGTTTCATAACGATCTCCTGCTTCAGCCAGTCCCTGTCCACTGTTGGATGTAAGCCTCCCGAAGTTTGCGCCACCTATCCTTATCTTCCGTCTTTCTAATCCAGCCCCTGCCGGCGACCGGCGATCTAAGATAGAGAAAATGATAATGAATATTTACAGATATCAAAGGACCTGAAAAAGCATTGAAGTTCACTTTCACCCTAAAATCGTGTTTGTATATTAATATGACATAAACCGGGAACAAGAAGAAAGAAGAACTTTACGCGAGAAAGTTTCAACACTGCCTGAATTAATTTCACTTTTATCTTTATTATAATATCAACCTATAAATGCTCCATTGCGAGGCTGGAGCCTCAGACGATGTACACGTCACACTAGTCCAAGGCGGAATGGCGTGTTGCACATGTCTGCTTTGTTATCTCGATGTTGACATTTCACCGCGATATCGATGTCAGCTTGTAGTAATTGTAATAACTTGTATGTATATAAAAAAATGGTCTAAGCGACGGATACTTTCCGGCTGGGATTAGAATCTTTGTCACTTGAGTCACTAGTTAGAGACGTAATGTAATGATATTTTATGAAGAGGAGATGAGCAATGCATAATTCCCACTGTGTAAATGCTTTTAATGAAAATTAAATGTGAACTATTATTTCAGGTAATTTTATTATAAATTACTTATATTTATTATAAGCTTTCTTCACCACAGTTATTACTCAATCGTGTATCGTGGAGCTATAATAGTAGTGTAAAGTTGCCACAAAATACACACATTAATAAGCAGATGACGGCGTAATTTGAAGCCATCGCTCATTTTTTTGTCGATAAGTGAGAAAAAAATGTTAGTTGGAACACGGAGCTATCGAACTTGTTATTAATATGATATCAATAGTCGTTTGGTGCATTAGTGAGCGGGTTGAAAATGTATGGCGTGGGCGGCGGAAGCAAAAGTTTCGAATGAAAAATGACAAACACACCTACAAGTAGGGTTATCACGCCATTCGATTTTTTTTAAAGGGTCATTGTAAAGAAAGATAATCTCAGTAGTCCCGGAATTCCAAGTCATATCAATACCAATATAATCTATTGCTAAATTTAATAGATTGAATAGAGCATGAACCTCTAAGGCACTTCGCTTGATGTAGTTGTTGTGTCTGTTGTCAGATGTTTATGCAGAAAAAAACACTATAAGATGATATAATCAAGCTAACACATTGCATATTCTAAGAATGAAAGAAGAATATAAGAAATGACAACTGTCCAGTAAAAAACTTGACTTTGAAAATATTTACAGACCATATCTGAAACTTGTTAATATTTTAACGGTAAGGTAAGTTTCTTTGTATCGTGATAGTTTAAAAGTAAAAAAAACCGACTTCAAAAACGAAAAAACTAAAATGTATAAAATAACTTATTTCTAAAGCTATTATTATTAATATATATTATCTAAAACATCTTAAAGTCGGTGCTTAGTAATTTTCAAAATATAGTAATTTTTATGTTTTACTTTGCACCGACTTCAAGATGTTTTAGATAATATATATTAATAATAATAGCTTTAGAAATAAGTTATTTTATACATTTTAGTTTTTTAGGTTTTGAAGTCGGTTTTTTTAAACGAAGTTTTTAAATTTTATTTGTTACTTTTTAGTGTCTAGCTATGTATGGGTGGACCTACGAATGGTGCCACGCTTCTTAAAAAATATAGGTCCCAAGAACCGGAAACAAAAAAATGTTCGTAAAATGAAAACTACTGGGTCAAACTATGTCAAATTTTTAGGGGACCACATGGCAGCTATTCCGCATCGAACAAAAAAAGAATCACGTAAATCGAATCATAAGTCTCAGAGTAATCGGTGTACATATGGAACGGAGTGAAAATTATTTCCATGAAAAATGTTCATCAAAAGAAAACTACTGGGCCAAACTACGTAAAATTTTTAGGGAACCAACTGGAAGCTATTCCGCGTCGAACAAAAAAAGAATCACGTAAATCGGATCATAAATCACGGAGTTATCGGCGAACATACACAAAAAAAAGCAAAAAAAAAAAGATCCCGACGAATTGAGAACCTCCTCCTTTTTTCGAAGTCGGTTAAAAATGACGATGTGTTTTAACATTTAGACCTTACTATATAAATCAACTCGCTCTCTCTTTCTTTGTCGTTTAACATTATATTACTGAATTAATTCTTATGTGCTACTCGGTCAGGTAGTAAGCTGACCCGGCGAACTTCGTACCGCCATATTTTCTGAATTCCTAAAAGACTTTGTTTCATGACACAAAAAAAATCACCAAAATCGGTCCAGGTGATTAGGTGGATTCTAGAACCCTCTCAGCGCCACCTACAGGTTCTAATTGCGAATCTAAACCATCCCCGAACCCACTCAAACACAAAAACAAAATCACTAAAATCAGTCCAGGTGTTTAGGAGGATTCTAGAACCCGATCTCAGCGCCACCTATCGGTTCCAATTGCGAATCTAAACCATCCAGGAACTCACTCAAACACACAAAAAGAAAATCACCAAAATCGCTCCCGGTGATTAGGAGGATTCTAGAACCCGATCTCAGCGCCTCCTACCGGTTCCAATTGTGAATCTAAACCATCCCGGGACCCACTCAAACACACACAGACACAAAATTTCATCAAAATCGGATGTATAGTTTACGATTCTATAAAGGACATACAGACAAACATTCATTTTTAACCGACTTCGAAAAAAGGAGGAGGTTCTCAATTCGTCGGGATCTTTTTTTTTTTGTTGCTTTTTTTTATGTATGTTCGCCGATTACTCCGTGATTTATGATCCGATTTACGTGATTCTTTTTTTGTTCGACGCGGAATAGCTTCCAATTGGTCACCTAAAATTTTTACATAGTTTGGCCCAGTAGTTTTCATTTTATGAACATTTTTCATGGAAATAATTTTCACTCCGTTCCATATGTACACCGATTACTCCGTGATTTATGATCCGATTTACGTGATTCTTTTTTGTTCGACGCGAAATAGCTGCCATGTGGTCCCCTAAAAAATTGACATAGTTTGGCCCAGTAGTTTTCATTTTACGAACATTTTTTTGTTCCCGGGTCTTGGGACCTATATTTTTTAAGAAGCGCGGCACCATTCGTTGGTCCACCCATACATAGCTAGAGTCTAAAAAGTAAGAAATAAAATTTAAAAACTTCGTTTAAAAAAACCGACTTCAAAAACTAAAATGTAACTAAATAAATAATATATATAATAATATATATGTATAATGTAAATAACTTAGTAAAACATAAAAATAAAAGTAAAACATAAAAATTACTATATTTTGAAAATTACTAAGCACCGACTTTAAGATGTTTTAGATAATATATATTAATAATAATAGCTTTAGAAATAAGTTATTTTATACATTTTAGTTTTTTAGTTTTTGAAGTCGGTTTTTTTATAAGAAGTTTTTAAATTTTTTATGTATGTGCTATGTGTTTTATTTTTTCAAAATCACCGATCTAATTCCTGACTAGGATAGTGATGTTTCAAAATCTTGAATTTTCTCCACAATCTACCTCAAGACTCTTTTGAGTATTTTTTGCTATATCGTATAGTTACGTATTATATTTAGCCATAGAGTCCTACTTGAAATATTTGTCGTACTCATACTATTTCAGTATTATTGGTAAATATGTCACACAGCTTATACAGTTAAATTATTTGTAGTAAAAGCTCTATTATAAAATAAATTTAAGGCCAGAAATTTATTGTTGTCTGCCAGCCCTACAACATAAGCGTGTAGAACGGCGCATCGACTTGCCTTCTGTAGTATTTTATTAAGATAAATAATAGTGATTTTATATGTGAAATCTACGGGACTTAGCACGCGACGCTCTTTAAATTAACTTATACTCGTTTTTAAGAAAGGTGTTCTCTGGTAGCCGTATTTTATTTATTCGTTCGATTAAATTATTCCTCTTTCACTATGTTACAGTATTAAAACCTCATTAATTTCTCTTACTAGGGCTACGTGGTTTCGCTTATGTAACTTCAGACTCTTTATGTAGCGGGAAGACTTAAGTTTTTTCGGGAGATAAGACCCTAAGTAATTATGTCACAACGTTGTATGTTGTTTTGCTTAAAAATATTTATATTAATATTATTATGTATGTCTTTCAAGACCACGGGTCATAAAAATGGCCTGGACTTTTGGAGGGCTTGTGTGGGACCGTAGAAAGGCCAACATGTAGAGGCCCGTTGACAAACTTAATGTAAATGTGGCGTGAAACTGACCGGGGATTATCCCTGTCTACACCATATAATAATGCACCCAAGGACAAGCCCCAGCCAGTGTAGGACTATTGTGGGAAATGAGGACAAAAAATATCGGGCTACTGGAGTGAACTACTCGTTGTACTAGGGGTCTGGGAATATGGGGACTGTACGGTTCAACGTACAGCGTTTGCTGACGCTGCGGCTTACTTTAGGCTACTTTAATATAATAACATCACTATAAATAACGCTAACAAATATATTGTGATCGAGTCGCTAACGAGTCGCTACTGAGTCGCTATTGAGCTGCAATCAGAGCCAACAGTATCCAAGCCAAACTACTACGAGAATAAATCCCTGACAGCAACAAGGTGTATTTTCTTCACCCTACTACAAGAAAGCACCAGCACTCCACCAACAACTGCCAGCATCCATCCTCCACTACAAGCAAGAACAAGTGTACAAACTGTACAGGGACTATGACGTCTGCCCATCGCAATGTTCGAGGAACATGGAAAAATGGGCCGACGGTGACATTAATTATTACATTATTATTGTCAACATCACATTTTAATGGTTTTAACACCGCTTAAAACTGTTAAAACGTAGCTTGAACTATGTGTACTAGATGCGAAAACTCAAGAAATATAAGTGTTATTTTTTTTGCGTATTACCTATCTACTTAGTTTTCACTCTCTTTGACATCGTAAAAATGCGTAAACATGCCTCAAATGAAATATTATGACACGGTGGAATTAAAAATTCGTTAGCTCCTTTTCACACGGCAACCATTCGCAATAAATTAACTAGAACTGGCTCCATAAGTATTCATATTACGACTACATAGAAGTACTTGAAGGCTATTTTGTATTCAGCAAACGAATGTATTGTAGTACAATATTATCTGAGTTTATAAATGCATCGGACGTGAGGCGGTGATCAAGAGAATGTGGGACTACTGCGACTCGTGTCTCGCTCCAACGCGTTACATAGTTGCAAATTGAAAGGTTTTTTAATATTTAGCAATATGACTTTTCACGCGGTTTCCCTTGCATATGATTCTATTCTACTAAGTAATACCGTTTTTCGAGAGAACATTTTTTCTATTATAGTCGTACATAACCAAAACATTGACAGTCTAAGTGGTTGAGCAGAGTAAGCCTTTGCCGGCCTACCTCACTGCAACGTAGAGGCTCCGGGTTCGATTTCTGGGATGGTAAATTTCGGAAACGAATTTTCTCTATTATTTACTATGGTATGGGATTGAACCCAGAGTAGTCTGTTGTATATTTGCTTTATTTGCGGATATACAATACGTGTGTTTGTGAAATGGTTCACTTTTTTCAAAAAAGCTACGGGACTCTAAAAATGTGTACGAAAATTTAATTTTTATCTCTTGGTATCTTATTTAAATGTTTTACTTAGTTTTTAAATTTTAATTACGTACCCTTTACCATGTCTTTCTTTCTATACTTTTCTTTCTAATATTGTGGTTGCAAATTCGACACTGGCAAACTTAGATATAAAAGACTTATATCTATATAAAAGACTTATATCTAAATTTAGTCGTTGTATATAAGGCTGCAAAGAAGATGGAATATGATTGATTGATGATTCATTCTAGCAGGAGTCTATGTCAGAAAATCATACCTCTAGTTTGATTAGTTACTGAGCTAAATATCTGTGAGATAGACAGAAAGACCACAAGAAAAGTGATACTATGGAGTTTTTTTTAATTATTGGGTAGGTATCGGAAATCTCTGAATACCAGAAATATTTTTGGTCGGAGAATCAACGATAATTTCGGAAATTCCACTTCAAAAAGCAAATTAAGGTTTCGTAAAGTTTAACGAAGTTCGATTTACAAAAACATGAACAGATATTTGAGCCGGGCCCGATGAATGGGGATAACGAGTGGTGATGTCCACTTTTTAGTCCCGAACCAGTTTCGGTATTCGCATCCATGAGACGTTATCTGAAACAGAATCTCGACATCAATTTAAAAACGCATAATATTTTGCATTGCAACCTCATACAGTGTAAATGTTTTCTTCTAATCTCTATTGCACACCAAACAGTTACATATCTATTCTATCTTATATATAAAATTCTCGTGTCACAGTGTTAGTTACCATACTCCTCCGAAACGGCTTGACCGATTCTCATGAAATTTTGTGTACATATTGGGTAGGTCTGAGAATAGGACAACATCTATTTTTCATCCCCCTAAATGATAAGGGGTGTCCACCTCAAAATTTTTATTTTTATTTTTAGATAATTTTTTATTTTTTTATGATACAGCATTAAAAAATACATACAACCCTAAATTTTCAACCCTCTACGATCAACCCCTATTTTTTAATAGCGATATTAGTATTTTTATAATTTTCTACTGGGATGATTTAGATTTTAATTTGAACCAGGTAGATGGCGCTGCAGTCGGGTACCAGAATTTAGGTGTTCTTTTTGTTGTTGTATGTGTTGAAGTTTGTCCCGGAATGGTTTAAATAAACAATTGGACCCAGTAGATGGCGCCGCGATACTCCTCCTAAACGCTGGGCCTGATTTTGATGAAATTTTTTGTTTGTTCAAGTGGATTTGAAAATAGTTTAGATTAACATTTTGTCCCGGTAGATGACGCTGGAATCGGGTTCTAGATTTTTGTTTTTTAAAGGCAGGACAACGTCTGCCGGGTACAGCTAGTAATAATATAAAATTCTAAACATGCCATGTCTGTAAATTAAAGCAATTAAAAAAAATACAACTAGTATAGACAATAAACGATGGAGAACACGATGCATTTTTTTAGATTTCTTGTCTGTTTGTTCGGGATTCACATAAAAACTACTGGTCCGATTTCGATTAGCAAATTTGTAGACTTAAAATCCGCGCTACTTTTCATCTGGGGATTTCCGCGGGAATTTTTCTGGAAATTATTTAAATTGGCCAGATTAAAAAAACGAATTCCAATATCATTCTATTATTGATCCATAGCAAATTTTATGTAATAAAATGTGTAATATTTTTATCCAGGGAATCTCGAGGCAATTTTTCCAGAAGCGGTACCTGGGAAGAAGAATAGTATTTTTTGCCATGCTTATCATTGATGATGATCTAATGTTTCTAGTTAGTATCTATATTCATTTGTAATTATGTAATTTAAGTTCTTTGGCATACTATAACTATATGATAGTCCTGTGATGCCTTTACATTGTATAACAACTTTTTAATACGAACATTATTTAAATAATACGTAGAATAAATAATAAAATAATTTAAATAAAGGTCTATGGTTCATCATCATATCATCATCATGTGAGCTCCCAAGACAGGGAAGTTAGGCACTGCGAAAACACTAAAAGGGTTTTTGCTTCTTTTGGGATCGCACGCCAAAGGAATTCGAAGTGACAGCGCGATTTACGTTTTCCCAAAGCAGATCCAATTATTTTTTGGGTTAAATCAGTTTTGTTGAGCAGTAAAACGAATATATGTGTAAAGTTATGGTGACGGGTGGCGCCGAGCGGCTGCATTCATATCTTGACCTCAAACGAAGCGATTCGATGAATCAACAAGTGTAGAAGTGTTAGAAATTAAATGACGGTGTTGTTTTCCAAGTCGTTAATTAACATAAAAATTTGATACTGCTTTGCTTGTAACCTGTATAATAAAATTACTAGCATTACTCTGCGACTTTACCCGCTTTCGAAACCACTACTCTCCAACATCATTATTTCAAAAACGAAAAAGATGCATGGCGTTCACAGTTAAATGGTTATTACACTACATTAATTTGGAAACACTTTCGCTGAGTCAGGGGAGTGTATAAAAATACGAGATTTCGAGTATTTACTTAGGTCACGTTCAGCGTCTGTTCCGGGTCCCTAAATTAGAGTGATAATGTTATAAGGGTTTAAAGCCTATGTGTCCTCTGTTGTCATACATCCTTGCAGACTGCACGTGCTATTTATTCCTGCTCTTCTCCTATAAATCTCAGATGATATTACACACGCAATAGCTCTCAATACATGGACTAGTGATCTTAAGATCAATGGGTTAAATATGCATTTATGGTTGCAATTTCACTCGTTTGGGTTGCAACATGATCTTACGAATCTTTTTACAAATTTCTGAAACGAATAATTTAACGCAAATATCATTGTTGTTCTTAAAGTTAGTGCGTCTCAACAAACAAAATCAGTGGTCTGGTCAAAGTTTGTCTGTTATTCATAATATATTAGACAATAAAACCACACTATTATTTAAAATTACCATGGGAGCCTGAGGCACACAAACTTTATCGAGATAGCGAAATGCCTGGTAGACGTCTCACGTGATCAAAAGACTGGTCTATGCCTCGGACAACGCGTTAGCGTTACCATACAGCGAGGTAATGTAACCAGTCTTTTGCGCACGTTTCCAACTGACAGCGGTCTGGCACTAGATTTTATAATTTAATTTTAATTTGTATGCATAGTTTTATTTAGTTTAATTTCAATTGTGAAAAAGGAATAAAATTGAATGTTAATTAATATACTTTAAAATTTTGTGTAAATAATATTTATTCGTGATAATATGTAATTCGAGCCGATTAATCTCTATTTTATTCAAGATATATCATCAACTCAAAGGTGTGGTTTAACAGGATCTGACACGCAACAAGCAAAAAACTATTTCCGTCGATTCCTGTCTATGATTTTAATCTGGCAATAGGTGTATCGACTAATAAACCGGATATATTCAAGACTTTGTAACTGTAAATAGTTTGTTGACTCCAATTTGATAGGCAAATTAATGTCTGAGGCAAAAAGTGCTACTTATTACGAATATTATTTCCTGTCTAGAGTAACACTGTTATTAATCGAAATTAAAGGAACTATTGTGATACCGCTTTGCCAATATAATAATGTGACCAGACTATCGTAGTCCTAACCAACTGCGTTTCATTGCTTGATGTAGGCTTTCCTTCCTTGACTGTCCCTTTCTCAGCAAGACCTTTGTGACTAATAATTAAAGATTAAGACTATGTTACCGAATCGCTACGATGGAGGGCGTCTTACACATTTTTTGCCAACAGTGCCAGATCAGTTAGGTTGCCAGAACAGTTCAGTGAGTAATTTTTAATAAGTGACAAAGAATTGCAGAGACGAGAGAAGTAGAATTTTGCATTACATACTAAAATTTAACACCTATTTTCTTATAAAATCTATTAACCTTTAACATCACTTTTTACTGAGATAGTGACTTTGGTGTAAAGGTTAAATAATATTAAAGTTATCAGCATATTTAAAGTTGAAGTATATAGTTATTTGTTGAAGTATATATATAGATAAGAATCATAAATTCCTCAATCTTATACGACAATACCATAATGAACATTCTTTGACGTTCTCAATAAATGAGATGTAACGAACACTGGTCGTAGGTGGCGGTCGAGAGGTGGCCCCATGAATATCTTATGAAATTATTACTACCGGTGACCGGCGCCATGCCTCGTGCCTCTACAGCCGACCGTCGGTTGTTACCCAATAATTTTTATAGTGTCACTAGCACGTGTATGCATCTTTACTCGCTTATTAATGCTGCTCATTCCGTTTGTCGTAAACCGTTTCTATTTATATTTTCACTTGCGAAGTTTTTAATTTAAATCAACCGGAAACTTTAATGGCTTGTTTTTAATATACTTTCGTTAATTAACGACATTGTCAGTAAATTTCTCAAAAGCCGGAAATGTATTTGATATCAATCGATTGATTATTTCATATTTTGTTGTATTTGTACAAAATCATAAATAGTATAGGTTCCCTGGTACATTTTTCATCATTTACTACTAACAAGTTGGTTTTTCGTGAGTAGCTTCCTTTTGACTAGACGCCCAACTTTTTTCCTTACAGTAACGTTGGTAAATGGTAGCTTAATAGGGGTAGTAAGGATAAAATATGTTGATTTGACGAATTTTAAAATTTTATTACTAACCAATTTTTTTTTGTTAATTGTCGAGATAATTATCTAAATAACGTGAAAAAATATTTGTCCTACAAAGCTTTCCGGGCATCTGACCTTAATAGACAATGGTGCACAAGAGTATTATACGTGTAGTTTCTCGAGAATATAGGTAAAGTACAGAACTAATTTTAAGGTTTAGATACGTAATTTTATATATTAAGAATTATAATTGTCACTATTGTCAGGCTCTAAGTCTGTTATTATAGTGTCAGAGTAGCCGGCTACTGGCGTCTCAATAGTCTCACTAAATCAGGTAGTAACTTTCTAGTTTCTCTTAGGAATATACAGACATATACAGATCTTACTGCTATTATTCCGCCGTGACTCTATCAAGAAATCATAACGAATTTAGTAGAATATGAATTTATAGCATTATGACTTCTCGTTTAATTAAATAACTTAAAATCGCAGACTTGGGGCTCCATAGGAAGTTTAACTTTTACGGTCTTATTTATATTGTTACGTGCGAGCGGGGGTACGCACTTATGGATTGGAAGAAAACACCAGTTTTTAACTAAGAGCTTTTATTGACTTACAAAGCCGCGCGCAGTACCTCCCTGTAGGGTTGCTGTGCTTAAACACACGGCCAACGATGCACACTCCCGACGATAAGTTGTCACACCCTCAATACCGTCGCCGATATTGCGCGGACCACCTCCAATATTATCGCGTGTAGCTCGCCTCTGGTTCCTCTCTCGAACTACGTTACACACCTCCTTCGTGTATCTGTCCACCAAACTTGTCAATAATTCACCACTTAATCCGTCTCTGTACTCTATTAACCTTCTCTGATAACTCTTTAGTATCGCACTTGTCGTTTCACCGTCTTGGACTGAACTCAACTTTAAACTCAACTCTCAACTTAAAACTGCCCGGTAGGCGCGCCTTACGCTGTTTATATACCCGGAAGAATTTTCTAGAACCCATCTATCTATCTCTGTCTTTTCTTTCCCGAACCTTTTGTTCGGGAACTTTCGTTTATACATCTATCCCTTTCTAACATCTATCTATCTCTTTCTTTCTTTCGTCGTCTATCTCTTTTTAACATCTATCTATCTCTTTCTTTCGTTTATCGTCTATCCCTTTCTAACATCTGTCCGTCCTTGTCTTTTCCTTCCAGAAATGTCTAGTATTTTCTAAGTTCTAGAACTGATTTACGCTGTTGGGCAGTTCTACCCGTGGTCGCCACAATATTGAGTTAAGGTAAATTTAAGAGTTCTTTAAGATTTTAAAGAAACCTACTAAGTAACTCAATCTGAATAAGATCGTTAGACACTATGGCTGATGGAAAACTTAATTGGAAATTCAATAGACTTATTTAAAACAACATAATTTGCTTAACATTTTCCATTCGTACGTGGGTGTTGATAGAAAAATTGATGATAATTATAATTAATAATTAAATTGCTTGTCGGTTTGGTACACAATTAAATATGTAAAATACAATAAGTTCAAGATGATTAATAATTATGTTGATTGCAGCTTTGAAATTTTCATTAAATTATTGTTATGGAGACAATTCGGTATTTATTATTTTATGACAGATAGACTTTAATGAACCCGATTTCGTTTGAGAGGCAGCCTTCAGCAATAAATCAGGCAATTTAAATTCAATTTTTATTATGATGCCGGAATGCTTCTTGTTGGTAGATGTAGGTATAGTTTATTAAATACTTTAATTTGATTTCAAAAGGTTATCATATGATGCCAAATATATCCTATTATATTCCAGGGTTCCCTAAGGCCATAAATAAAGTAAAGAAACTAACCAACAAATATGTTTTTTTTTTACAATATTGTTACATACCGACAAAGACCGCACACCTGCATGTTGTAAAAACGAATTCTTTTATTTATTTCGTGTATAAACTTTAAAAACATCTATTGTTATCGTACTTATTTTATGGCTGTAATTAGTGTCAAACGACTTAATCCTTGTTTTCATTGCATTGCGTCGAAGCTTGCCAGATGTGCGTGAACGGGGCCACTTTGTCGGTATTATTATTATTACAGTTATTACATTTTAGTATAAAACAATGCCCGAACAGAGGGGTGGGGCAGTCAGGCAAGGACTACGATACGAGTAAGACGTTTGTAGTGCTCTCGATTAGCGATATAGTGACGGACTTTGCGCGTGTTGAATTGCATTGAATCGTGCAGTGTGAACTGGTTGCATCCAGTTTTATATGTGTTTGTACAGTTCTAATAAACTCTATCGTAATTCCAACGGCATTTATTTTAATTCGAGTCCTGTAGCTCGTAACAATATCAATATAAACGCATAAAAGCTTGAACCACAGATGTTAGTCTACAAACTAATGTTTTAAAAGTGCGAAAAGCATTCAACTTTCTTTTCCAAATTACTAACCGCTACCGGCAACCGTTTTGTTTAAAAAACCCGTTAGGTTATTAGGTTATAATAACGAAATAAACACGATCGCTGATAGATTTCTTGTATAAATAAGGCTTTAAATAAGTAGCTAGATAATAACCCCTTGAAATTAATTCGAAGCTTAAAATTATATCTATATTTATAATATTAAAAATTCTAAAAATGTTGTGTCTACATTGAAGTTATTAAGAAAAACAACCGGAATAGACTATATATATAAAACTATATACATATAAATGATGGAGAACACGATGCATTTTTTTTAGATTTCTTGTCTGTTTGTTCGGGATTCACGTAAAAACTACTGGTCCGATTTCGATGCAGTTTTCACTGATCGACAGCTATTTTTACACTTATGCTCTGTGCTGCCGCTTAATTAAGGAATCCTGCTGAAATTTTTCTGGGAATGGTTTAAAATGGACAGTTAAAAAATCGAAGCCTAATGTGATTTTTTAATAATCGATATACCAAATTTAACGTAATAAAATGTGTAATACTTTTTATTCCGGGAGTCCCGCGGGAATTTTCCCGGGAGCGGTTTGAAGTTGTTCGGATGCATAACAATTAGCTTATTCCGGCACAGTTTCCACTATAACGATAGCTTACATTCTTTTTTAAATGCTGTGGTACTTTGTGTCTCGGGAATTGCAAGTCAAGCGTGGACGAGGTCACGGGCACATCCCAGTTAAAAATATATTTTTTATGTATAAAAAACCATGCACAATCGGCAAGAAATTTATGATCTTTGCCTGTTCTTCATGTGAATAAAATCAAATGGGATTTTTTTTATTTTATTCTTTTATTCCCAGTCCCAACCTTATGAAACGCGGTTACCGTCGCCTGTAGACATTATATTAACACGTTGGCATCTCCTAAGATGGGCTAGGGTGGGATATAGGAAAAGGCCCCCACCGTTATACCGTCAAGATGGGCTGGGACGTATTCCTTACTTCTCCTTCCATGGGGAGCGTTACAGACCGCCTCACGCAATGAGAGAATGATGTTTTCGGGGGATAAAAGAAGTTCCCCGGCATGGATGAGGTCGATAGACCATCGCCTGCCAGGGTCAGCGGAGAGGCTAGGCTAGGCTAGACGGAATACTAGGGGTTTTAGTAGCTATTCCTAACTGTGGCATGGCAATATCATCTTTAGTTCTGGCTAGAGGTGCTAGTGCCTCCCCGACCTGGCGAATCCCATACTGGCCACGATTTCCCCATTTCACTGCGCGGGTGATGGCCCCCAACCAGGTCTCCCCTTCTAAAAAAAGGGTGGGATAGAGGCAATGAGTTTGGCGGCAACTTGAATTTAATAATACTTTCTTACTCCGTAAAGCGATGATTATTATCTTAGAACTACTCGAATAATGCATTTTGTATTTGCGTGGGCTTAATTTCACGCTGTTCAGTCTGTACTTGCTGTACCTTTTAAGACAATGGTGTTATTAAACATTAGTGATGAGGCGTGGGTGTGGGTGTAAAACTTTGCTAGAGTGGGTGTCTATAATGGAAACATTGGTACACATTAAAAGTGCATTTATAAAGTAATCGTTATTTTTTTTTTACCGATAATTTATACATATAATAAAATTGTAGAGGTCAAATTTCTGTACAGTGAAAAAAAAATGCTAAAAACCGAGTCAGGGGGATGTAAGAAGTGAAATAGAACTAATTTGGATTTTTTTCAAATTTTTTGTTTGTCTGTTTGTCTGTCTGTACCGGCTAATCTCCGAAACGACTGGACCGACTTACATGAAATTTTGTATGGCTTATATCCCTGGTCAACATATAGGATACTTTTGATCCCGAAAAATTAAAGAGTTCCCGTGGGATAATTAAAAACCTTTAATTTCTTAAACAGCTTATAACCGCCTGAATGTAATTTCTCTGCAACGTAACATAATAGCAGCAGAGATTTTGACAGGGTGTGGTGTCGGTGAGAGAGTTTTATCTTATATATATTAATAATATAAAGCTGATAAGTTTGTTTCTTTGATTGTTTGCTTGAACGCGCTAATCTCAGGAACTACTTGTCTGATTTGAAAAATACTTTCAGTGTTAGATAGCCCATTTATCGAGGAAGGTTATAGGCTATATACCATCACGCTAAGAGCAATAGGAGCGGAGCACCAATGAAGAATGGAGATATGTTGCAAAAAATAAATAAATAGTACGTTATGTCTTAGACATAGACATAGACAACACTTTATTGTTCACCATAACAAAAATTACGAAAAAATGCACAAGACAATAGTTACTTGGTAAAACAAAAGGCGGCCTTATCGCTAAAAGCGATCTCTTCCAGGCAACCTGACTTAAAAGGAAATCTTAAATTATCTATAATTATAATTTAATACAATAAAATATTTTTTTTTAAATAAAAATGACATACATGGACAACAGATTACAGTCAAAAGTATAATAAACTATAGCACATACATTATTGTGTAAGACATACATAATGATTCCAAAGTAAATTTTTAAATATGGCAAAAGACTTGGCCTTTCTGACGTGGCCTTTTGCCCACGCAAAGAGTTCCAAAGGAAGACAGCCTGCATAGCGAAGGAGTTGGAATAAAATGTTGAAGAGTGTGCAGGTGCCATTAACAGGAGATTATTATATTATATATTAGTGGAGCGCAAACTGAGTGTATGTGACGTATGAAGGAAGTTGAAACATTCCTTAAGATAAGGAGGGGTGTAAGGTATAAACAATATACGATATAGTAACTTGAGAAGATGAGCATTCCGGCGAAGTGAGATAGGCAACCACTCGAGCTTTTTGCGATATTCAGAAACGTGGTCATATTTTTTTAAACCAAATATGAACCTTATGCAAACATTTTGAAGACGCTCGAGCTTAATAAGTTGCTCTTGAGTGAGATTAAGATAGCAAGCATCAGCATAGTCGAGGATGGGTAGTAGTATTGATTGAGCAAGCGAAATCCTAGTGGCAGTCGGAAGGAAATTTTTCAGTCTCCTAAGGGATGCATAGGATGCAAAAATCTTGCGGCTTAGTTCAGTAATGTGGGGTCGCCAACACAATTCCTTGTCCATTATTACGCCAAGATTCTTTACTTGATCGCTTATAGGAATAGGCGTATCATGAAAGATCACATCGGGAAGCAGTGGAAAATCTATTTTTGCTATGGCTCGCGAGCTACCAATGATGATGGCCTGAGTTTTATTGGGATTGACTCTAAGTCCATGGGAAGTACTCCAGTTGTATATGCGGTTGGTCTTTATATTTTTATAACTATAATAATATTTATGGCTCGCGAGCTACCAATGATGATGGCCTGAGTTGTATTGGGATTGACTCTAAGTCCATGGGAAGTACTCCAGTTGTATATGCGGTTGGTCTTTATATTTTTATAACTATAATAATATTTTCTATCCTTTTATTGCACTGTGTCTTATTGAATTATTGAATATGCACTGTTTGCTACAACTCCATTAATTCTTCAAAAGTCATTCTGTAACATAATTCTGTATAAAACTTAAAAAAAAGAAATTAAATATAAATAGAACAACAAATATAAAGAAAAACAATTTTTAGCTAGACGTGTTGCTGGGGAGTTTCTTGCCGCTTCTTCTCCTTAACAGCTATAAGACGTTGCGAAGCGGTGTACATAGACTAGGAAGTACAATTAAATTTTAACCTATATGACCTTCAAAAAGTGTTCTCCAGTGGAACTTATTTTGAAAAAAAACTTTTGAATTTGAATGTTTCAAATTCGCGGGATATTTGACTTACTTTTTTTAAACTATTCCACGCGAACGAAGTCGCGGGCAGAAGCTATCATCTATATATATAAAAATCAATGCCACTTTTCGTTGTAATTATATAACTTGAGAACGACTTTACCAATTTTCATGAAATTTTGTGTGTATATTTGAGTGGGACCCGGGATGGGTTAGATCCACAATTGCAACCGGTAGGTGGCGCTGAGATCGGGTTCTACAATTCTTCTAATCACCCGGAGCGATTTTGGTGATTTTGTTTTTGTGTGATTAAGTGGGTTCCCGGATGGTTTAGATCTGCAATTAGAACCGGTAGGTGGCGCTGAGATCGGGTTCTAGAATCCTCCTAATCACCGGGAGCGATTCTGGTGATTTTGTTTTTGTGTGTTTGAGTGGGTTCCCGGATGGTTTAGATTTGCAATTAGAACCGATAGGTGACGCTGAGATCGGGTTTTAGAATCCTCCTAATCACCTGGACCGATTTTGTTTTTGTGTCATGAAACAAAGTCTTTTGGGAATTCAGAAAATATGGCGGTTCGGATTCGGTCAGCTTGTTTATTAATATATTCCTTACTAGAGCTATTCAGGCGGTTGCGTTTGCTTAAATTGCGTTATTAATAAATGCAGCATTGTCTTGGATAAAAAGTACCTTCAATCGTGTATGTAACGAAATTTTATAATACTTACATTTTAATGCTTACATACAGTCCGAAACCTAGCTTGTCTGGGAGAGATCGTTTGACTGTGATAAAACTGCCCATTGTTCATTACTTCGGAGTTCATATAGATTGTTTACAATTTTGTACTATTTATATTAATGTGCTGTATAATTAAGTATTTTTCAATACATTTGCTCAAAAAATGCATTTACGAGGCCTATATACATTGTTCGAAACTGAAAAATTATGCACCACACAATGGTACGTGCGGAAAATAGGTATTCTTGCCTAAGTAATTATTTACAATAGAATAGAATAGAATATACTTTATTGCATAACATTCAGATACAATTTAAGAATTTTAACTACAGACGACAATAGGCGGTCTTGTCACTAAAAGCAATTTCTTCCAGACAACCTTAGGATGGATTAGAGAAAATTGTGTGACATGTGGGTTTTGCAATATAAATAGAATGAAAAAGTATATATATAAGATTTTGAGATGGTAAGTATAAATAGACATGGAAATAAGACAACAATATACATAAATTAATAGACAT
This sequence comes from Dendrolimus pini, assembly GCA_949752895.1. Lineage (NCBI taxonomy): Eukaryota > Metazoa > Arthropoda > Insecta > Lepidoptera > Lasiocampidae > Dendrolimus > Dendrolimus pini. The sequence continues at coordinate 7,355,956 of OX457129.1, read as the reverse complement.
AAATAAATAATAAACAGAAATAATGTATAGAGCTATGTAAGTAAATATGGGGGGGAATGAAGATGTTATTATAGACTATACTAGGGCCAAAGAGATGAGATACAAAAGGTCTTCACCTAAAAACTACTGTGGAGATGACAATCTATTATCTATCTCTTTCCATCTCGTGTATTTGTCGTAATTTGTCTGTCTTTGTCGTAAGATCAAGACGGGTTCGCCAACATTCGGGCGCCATTTTATAGTAAGAGTTACTGTTTTTAGTTCATTCCGTTTCGGAACGCGCTCGTGGTGATTCTTGTTATTTGTAGAAGTTTTGTTATTTTTCGTTCTTATTTAATTATTGTTAGATTGTTGTTGTTGAATATTGTTTGTTGTTATTAAGAGTGGTTAATGATGGAGCCACAACCAAGTACTTCGAGAGATAAATCAACAGATTTTAGTTCTCCAGAAAAGAAACGCCCAAAGGTATGTACAGGAAATATTTTACCATTGCATTGATATTTGGATTTTAGCTGATAGATATTAAATACAGTATACTTTAAAGTTATTTAAAAAACAACAACTGTAATAATAAAACTTTTTTAATTTATTAAAAATGCACGTGAATAAAGTATATCATTTTAATTTAATTTTCAATTTCAGGTGACTAGTTTTACGGTAAATGAAAAAAATATGGTTATTAACACCTATAAATATGTTAAAGAAACTGGGCCTAAGGATAAATACCCCTACAAAAAAGAGATGGCGCAGAAAACAGCTAGTATTTTAGGTATCGGCGTTGCATCAGTATATAGAATCCTCAAGGACTATAAAGAACACGGCGAAATTTCTCCTCCTGTCACCACCAAACTTAGACCAACGTTTAGTGACAAAATCGATGATTTTACTAAATCAGCCATACGCAAAAAAGTACATGCTTTCTTTATTAAAGGCGAACTACCTACAGTGGAAAAAGTACTTTCAGATATTAATGAAGACGATACACTACCAAATTTCAAAAGGACTACTTTCCAAAAAATATTAAAACATTTAAAGTTTAAATATATCAAGAGGCAAAGAAATAATGCACTGATTGATAGAGATGATATTGTATTGTGGCGACGAAAATATTTACATAAAATAAAGAAGTACAGAGAGGAGAATCGGCGTATTTTTTATATGGATGAAACATGGGTGAACGCAGGTTAGTAATTTTAAGTTAAAAAAAAAATACACTTGAGCGCACAGAGTTTCTATCTTCAGTAGGGGAGGGGGGGTTTATTATCCTTTAACGCATAATCAAAACTAAGTATTTCTGCCTGAAAGATTGTGTAAGATTATTATTTGTAGTATTGCCTATGTATTATTGTATCCTGTATGTTATTTTCAGGTCACACTGTTAATAAAACCTGGGTTGACACCGAAATAAAATCAAAACGGCGAGCGTTTTTAGAAGGTCTTAGTACAGGTGCGAAGAATGCTACCTCAAAGGGCCGGCGACTAATCGTAGTGCACATTGGAAACGAGGATGGTTTTGTGGAAGACGGTAGCTGGGTGTTTGAATCCAAAGGCACCGGTGATTATCACGAATCAATGGATGCTGCACATTTTGAAAACTGGTTTGAGAAGATATTGCCCAAGTTAGGCGAGAATGCAGTTGTCGTCATGGATAACGCGCCTTACCACTCTAGGCGACAGGAAAAAACACCCAGCTCAACATGGTTGAAGGCTAACATTCAGCAGTGGCTTCGTAACAAAAATATCAGTTTCGATGAAAAGGAACTAAAAATACAATTATTAAATAGAGTAAAAATGGTGAAGAACCAATATCAATTATATGTCGTAGACGAATTGGCAAAGAAATATGGCGTCGAAGTACTAAGACTCCCTCCCTATCATTGTGAATTAAACCCAATTGAGTTGATTTGGGCTGATGTAAAGGGGCACGTAGCTAGAAACAATACTACGTTTCAATTTGCAAAAGTAAAGGCACTATTAAGTGAGGGTATGGCGAAAGTCACGCCTGATCGGTGGAAGAAATGCGTGGAGCACGTTCATAAAGAAGAAGAGAAGTTTTTCAAACTTGATTTTATTGTAGATGACGTGATGGATAAATTTATTATACATGTTACAGATTCTGATTCTACAGACTCAGAACAATCGGCGTCAGACTGAATAAACAATGATTTCTTTAAAAAAATGTTTCACTTTTATCCTCATTTCCATAAACATTATTATTATTCTCATTTCAACTCAATTTATTTATATTAATTGTTACCTTTTTAGAATTTATTAATTTAATTTTTTAACAATTTATTAATAAATAAATTGTCTACTAAAATATATAATACAACTTTCAAAAAGTTACGCTCCCCTGTATTTTCTAATGACCTTGCATTGGTTTTGTTTACATTTGGTATCGCTTCTCGTTGGCCCTAGTATAGACTATTAGAGCCCGAGGTAATGTTCCTTCACGAGTCCGTTGAACGCCTGAAGAGACTGAGTATGCCTGATTTTCACAGGTAGCGCATTCCACAGGCTCACTGCATGAACTGTAAAAGATTACAGTTCATGCAGTGAGAGTGTTACAATTGGTACTTTAGGTGAAAAAAACCCATCAAGGAGTTTCAAATTAGGAAAATAAATAAGCTGATCGAACCTAATTTTAACCGCTTTTGATCAATACATTTGTCAATTAGAGAAAATTAGACGGAAGAATTATTTTTTCTTTTCACCACAAGCATATGGCGCCATTTGCAAATGAGCGCCATTTTCATATTAGAAATTATTGCGACTTTCCGACTGATGTTTATGTTTGTTTCATTACTTATTGTACTATTTTCTCGCAAAAGTGTTGAAAAACTTTGTATGGCATACGTGCGGTTGTTGTTTTTTTTTTTACAAACTCGCGACGATGGTAACATTCGTCTACTAATTTGTAAAAACCAATTTACCACACTAGTATCATAAATAACTATGCTGTTATTTACCACCGATGTCGCAAGTTCATCTAAGCTCAAAATATATCCCGTATGTCTAATCAACTTTTTAATTTGTATGCAATTTGTGTACAGAGATAATAAAAGTAATCATATTTACAAATTATGTCATAAAACGTGCGCCCCGCCCCTATTACGTACGTTCTTTGTCTATATAATCTACATTCCACTCAATCAAACGCATAAATGTCATATCATGCCATCAATCTAAATCTCTGCAAAACATCGCTATGTGCTTTGTTCTACGAAAATTATTAACATATTTTAAAAGGTATTGTTAAAAGTCTACTTAGTTTATATTTAAAATAAGTTTCTATGAGTACCTGTATAAAATGTCACCATAGATATTCGTTACTGCTAAGGAAACTACTACATACTGCATGCTTCGCCAAGTTTTTGTGTAAGTAGTTGTAGAGAATCACAGAGCAAAGAAAATTGTAGTGCGCAATTGTATCGCCATCTGTGCGCACAACTTCATTACATTATGTAGAAATCAATGAATGAATGAGTCACTTTATTGCACATAAAATTAAAGTACAATGGGCGGTCTTGCCGCCAAAGGCGATCTTCTCTCCAGACTACCCTATACATATATTATCCGACTACATTATTTAGTGACTTAATAATTATTAAATGGAAGATTACACTGTATATTTATTTGCATTCGTCATAGTTATATAATTAAAGTTATCATTATTATCGTCGTCATTTATTTATTACTATTACAACAGTAAATTATTTATATTTTATATATATCACTCATTCTACATTACTACATTTAATTTAAATGTATCCTAAATGTTATTGTAAAAAAAATTCTTCAATTGAAGAGAATGTCATGTTTACCAAGTAGTCAAATAACATAATCCTATAAATTTTAAATGAATCAGTCTTCGCATTCAGTAAGCCTTTTTTGTGGTTAAACTGTTTGAACATGTTAAAGACGAATTAGGTACATAATACATAATGTAAATAGGTATAGAAAAATTGCAGAGTATATTATTCTTATTATGTTATATCTGGAGTACGACTGACAGCTTGACAGCCCACCTGATGGAAAGCGGTTACCGTCGCCTATGGACGTTTGCAACACCAGAGATGATACCAACGCGCTGCCGGCCTCAAAGAAATTTTATGACACCCTTTTTGAAAAACTCTACATCGTAGCGCTATGGGGAAACCTCGGCTATTAATGTAATAGAAGAAAAAAGTATTAAAATTGTGAAAAATATTATCATGGATTTATATATAAAATACATAGGAACATTCCCGACTTTGTAAGTACATTAGTTATCTACATATAAAGGCGATGATACATTGTAGGTGTAATATGTAATAGTATTTTCGATCAGGATACAATTTTAATTAAACAATAGACGATAGAGAAAATACTCAAGTAAAAGAGTTTCTTTGGCGAGCTCTCGTCGCACTATGAGATCGAATTACGCGCTTTACTAAGTTCCCATGCTCCAGAATGTAGAAGCAGTGCAGTTATTTGCGCAAATACTTATTTCATACTCACTTCACGTAAGATCCACCGCTACGTATAAAAGATGCCCATTTAACAGAATTGCTTGGCTCTCACCAATACGCAATATAAAATTTAAATAGCTTTAAGTCTAACAATAGATTAATTACAAAAAGTTTTTTAACAGCACTTGTTCGGAAAGAGCATTAGAACTTCTTTGAAAATTGGAGTGAATATATGTCAATGAAGTCAGAGAGTTGAAATCTTTTTATATATAAAAATGAATGTTTGTCTGTATGTCTTTTATGGAATCGTAAACTATACATTTGATCATGTGATGGTCTATCTCTTTAGTAAACTTGTTGTGCATGGCTCATGCACAACAAGTTTAAGAAGGTTTCTGAGTTGGTTCACAATTGGACCCGGTAGGTGGCGCTGCTGTCGGCATATCGATTGAGGCTTTTCCGGGCAGGACAACTTCTGCCGGGACAGCTAGTAATGTATAAAAATACATTATACAACTTAAAATTTAAAACCGTTAAAAGGTAGTTTAGTATGTGTACTAATCGCTAAAACTTTATATAATACTATGAAAATCCATTGCTAATGTACTGATTTAAAAAAATTCTGATTGAATGAATGAATTTGTTACTATAGAAAATAGATTATGTAGAACCTGTACTGTATCTGATTATCCATCAAAAAGCGTCTATTACCTATGCCGGCAACAGTCCCCGCGCATTTATTACGTTTATTTAATTTTATTACTCCGCTTGACACATACTACATAGTAAATAAAGACGTCTTCGAATACACCTACAAACAGATACATTATCATTCTAGAGTTAAATTCCGTTTATGTTCGGAGGATTCGGTTCAGATAAAGGGGTGGGTGCGCTTTCTTACTTATTTTCCACTGACAGTGAGACCAGCACAATTATTTTATACTTACCTGAGGAGTTCAAATCAGTATTTTTAGAGCCTATCCTGGGACTTGACGATATAAGCGTCATCATTATCTTTATCCGAGCGTTAAATCCCGGTTGAGTTCGGAACGTTCGATCCGTCGTCTAGGGTCGGCTTTCCTACTTTTTCTTTTGCACTTCGCGCGTTCTTAAGCATCCCCTGTTTTGAGACCATTAATACGTATGTCATACACACTTCTTAACGTCAAGCCAGCATTTCTTGGGCCTTTCCCTTCGACCGGGACTCACCAGAGGCGGCAAGGCTAGACATTGGTTTTCCACGTAATGAACCGGTCTTCAGAAAACGTAGCTTTACCAGCGTAAGCGACTGTCTTGCAGTTTGTCTGCTATGCTGCGGACATGAAGACTGCCGCGGATGCGGGAGTTCGTGGCGCGATCTTTCCATGTGACACATCCATCGCAACATATTCATCTCTGTGACACGCAGTTCTTGCTAATGGCGCTCAAGTACCGGTCACTCTTCACTCCCATACAAAAGGACACGTCTAATAGTGGATTTATAGATCTGTCCTTTCAACTTAACCGGCATTTGATTACTTGCAAATTTTTACGACTTTTTTGTGTTTTTAATATTACATTCTTTTTAGACATTTGATTGTAATTATAATTAACTAGCTTCTGCCCGTGATGTGCAGTTTTTTAACTATCCCACGGGAACTCTTTAATTTTTCAGGATCAAAAGTGTCCTATATGTTGACCAGGGATATAAGCTACCACCATACAAATTTCATTTAAATCGGTCTAGTCGTTTCGGAGATTAGCCGGTACAAACAGACAGACAGAACAGAGAAACAAAACATTTGAAAAAAAAAAACAAAATTAGTTCTATTTCACGTCTTACATCCCCCTGACTCGGTTATTAGAATTTTTTTTCATTGTACAGAAATTTGAAAATTGTCAATTTTATTATATGTATAGATTATTGTAATTTTCTATGCTTAACTGGCAAACATGGTGATCTTTATTTTCGTACCATCGAGCATACTTTGATATGTGAAGATCCATGTTTAGGATATAAATGATCGTTGTCTTTGCTTTAGTTCGTAGCACTAATTAGTTAAGCGCAGATTGCGGTCGTTGAAAGCAGGAGAAATGATCATCGGCAAACCTTCTGAGCACGGCTATATTCTTTATATTTTTGTATTGATAAAATTTATATTAATAGACAACTTGCCGCGTTAAAATTGTGCTGCGGGCGCTCCAAAACCCGATCTTGGTGGAGGTCCCATCCCAACTAAGGCATGCATGACTCATACGTAAAACACGTAACATTTAACCTTTTTTCGAGGAAATTTATGCATACAATAGAATAGGCGAACTAGTTCATAATAGTCCCAAGTATTTGCAACGTATACCAAGGCCAGGCTCCAATAATATTCAATAGGTTTTAATTGTATGCTATTGATCAGAATATGGCATGGATATTCAAAGAAGGCACTGCCGCGCTAGTCAGGCAAGATTATACAGTTTATATCAGTGAAAAATATATATCTATCTTAATTATATTATTGTCGACGTTTCGAAATTTTGTCGCTAGAAAAAAAAATGCGAGTTAACTGTCTCTCGGCTTCTCCATGATCACACGTATAATACATACAATCATAGTGTAAAATTATCTCTTAATGTCTGCCATATAGTCAATTAAAGGATATCTCTGGTATCTCGTGTACATATAGTTACGAGTTACGCAGTACTCGAATTAATGCCGTTGGAATTACTATAGAGTTTATTAGAACTGTACAAACACGTATAAAACAGGTACAAATATAACTGGATACAACCAGTACACACTGCACGATTCAATAACACTCGCAAAGTCCGTCACTATATCGCTCATCGAATGTACGTTTTACTGGTATCGTAATTCTCGCTTGACTTTCCCTCTCCGCATTGGGCCATTGTTTTATAATGCACCGATGCCATCCCTGACAAGCTTTGATGCAATACAATAAAAATAAGGATTAGTTCGACACTAATGACGACCATAAAACAAGTACAATAACAATAGAATGTTTTTCTGAAACACAAAGTAAACGATAGAATTCCTAAATCCGGGAAGTTAATAAACTGCGCTTTACGACAGGTGTGCGTTTCTTTGTCGGTATGTAACAATACATATATGCATATCGTATATATTTATTTCGCAAGTGTGTGGCCCGGAGTGATACTTCACATTCCCTTTCTTACGTGATCTTTGACCAGAAAAGAGTGACGACCCCTGCACTAAGCTATCTCGAATTTGCACATTTCAAGTACGTACATACTACAATAATTTCAATCACTGAACCTACATATTGGCACGGTGAAGGTGTGTTTTAATTATTATTTAATTATATTTTAGTAGATATTTTACTGACATAGAATGAATATGTATGTATATACACTTAAAGATCGATGCTTAATTTATAAAGTAACTTAATTAACTCTATAATCTGCGTGTTTTGAATATTTAAACCGATGCTCAGCACAGCTGTCTTTATTATAGCCTTGTTAAGTCAATGTAAAATGCATTTGCATATCTTGTATCTTTACGACTTGGTCACGCAAAAGCATATATAGATATTCTCAGAGTGTTTCCTAATTGCTATGCACAAGTGCAATATCAACTTCTTCCGGTAAATCTTAACAATTATTGAATGACAATACATTCACTCATGTGATATCGTATCAAGTGATTTGAGACTGACAGTACCTATAGTGCGTTCACAATACCTTGACACGCGGGATACCAACCAGCTCTCAAAAATATTAACCTCTAAAATCGCCACAATTAGTCACTTCGAAATTTTAAAACCATGTCCTTAAAAAAGAGTGGGTGTTTAAACACATTGCTATAATCATAGTATTAACACTTTTTTAAAATTAAATTTTTCACAACAGTGTTTAGTGGCCAGGTTCCAGTCTTACTTATGAGGACGGGAGCACATTACACAAAGCACCTTTAGTGTTGCGAATGTCCATAGGTCACGATAACCACTTTACATCGGGTGCTGCACCTACTCATGCAATAAAAAAAACAATAATTAATACACTACTTAACATGTTAAATAAATGATGTCATAATTTGCTACGCTTATAGAAGATGTAGGCGGCTTCAACGTATTGATATGATATAAACTTCCTCAATTGTTTTTGCTATTAACTACCTCACTGAAAGATTTAGTCTTATTATGTTGTCTATGATCCATGGAGCAGATGAGACTCAGAGTGGAGACCATATCTTCTTAAACGATGTTTCGGATTCACTTTGGCCTCGTAGGCTTACGATCTGTGTAAGGTTACCGATAGAGACTGAGCGGACAATGGCATATGTGATGTAATATTAGAAAGGACTGCGATTGGGTGACGACGATATAATTATAGAAACAGTGTTAATAATCGGACCGGAAAAGTGCTCTTGTTGGAAATTAAAGTTATGTGGTCTCATTGGTACATTTAAGTAGTAGTAGTAGTAGTCTTAGAATCCGTTTCAAAGGTAGACAAGGGAATCTTAGTCCATACAGCCAATTCTGATGGAGTCTTCGGTAGCGCAATTGAATTGTAGGCTTCAACTGACCCCATTCTACGGAAATCTTGTGGTAACTCGAAAGACTACATTTGACTATACAGTTATCTACTACACAAAAACTCAATATCCTATAACTATTGTTCACTTAAGAGTAATTTTACACATTTTTAGACAATAAAACTGCACAAACAGCACAACGTCTCTTTTCAGTTTCCGCAACTCCTTGGTTCATTTGATTTCTTAGAGACAGTATTCTGCTACATTTAATTAAATATACAATAAAATCTAATATTATTAGGTATACATATTTATACTAATGTAATACATAACATCGTTGTAAGATTTTAAGTCGGTAGCCTGTATTTTATAGTATATCTAATTAATGCATGCTACATGTCTCTTGTTGAGTTCATAGTCAATATAAAAGATAATTGGATTTTGAAAAAATATTATTTAATAATCGAAGTTAATTGAACATGCCCTTTTTATATCGTCAATAAGTGTAATATAATAGCTATCCCTTATGAAATTGTATACCACCCACATAAACATGTAGCGGTAGTCATTATTATAAAGAAACAAGGCTTCACCTTCGTAAATTTTGAACTCGTGCGTCGGTGTCAACCAATCGATGTCTATGACTCGATGTGTCTATATGACTTCTCATGTATGATTTTGTATGATTCCTCATGTATGACTCTCCAAGTATAATCCCATGAAGTTTTTCCTTTTTTCTTGTCCAGCTCCTCCCGGCAACTAAACGCAGGTCGCAACTCTAATGTGCATGAGGGTGTTCCATGCAAGTATTCTGATTCGATGACTCCACTAGTGTGATTCTGAATACTCGTTTGGGTTTATTTTATAAAATATATGTGAAGTCGGCACATAGTAATTTGATACCTAACCGTTAGAGCAGTATCAGTATGCTGGCGAGCCTTTCTAAGGATAGAACGTCATATTGTGCGATGACGCGCTAGGAAACGATGGTGTACTACACTTAGTCTACACCAAGTGTATTGTATGCCGTCTTCAGTGTTGCGATGGTTTGTTTCGTCAGGCAAAGTTCCTGTTAGAGAAGAGGCTTGCCCACTGTTCCTCTAATTTATTAATTTTGCAACCTATGCTAACTATTATTGTTCTTTTATAGATATATTAATTTCTAATTATATCCATAAGAGCACTTAACATAGAAGTCACTTCATAGAACGCTGAGCGACTTCAAATATTTCGCACAGTCCCATCATTAGTTAGACACACAGCACAGTAATAGACGGATATTGCCATCTTATAGATTACAAAATGTCCTCTTTCTTGGGGGTTGGTATACGCTTCTTCAATAAGATTCCGAATGAAATGTTAGATTTGCCTATCACTAAATTTTAATTTACAAAATTAAAAAGTATCTTGCTTAAAATGGGATACTATTGAAGAATACTTAAATGACAAACTTTATTTACATAGCAGCTCGCTCCCACCTCTTATACTATATTTTGTATAACATTTTTATCTTGCCAAGCATGTAACGAATTTATGGAGATATGTTGCAGTATACAATTTTAGTACCTCATGTCATTATTATAACTTTAATATTTTTTCTTTCCTTTTATTATGTCTCGTCTGACTGAGTATGCACTGTTTGCTACAATTTCATTAATTCTTCGAAAAGTAATTATGTAACTTATTTCTATGTAAACTTAATTTAAAAAAATTGCATTAATCAATTTTTAGTTAGACTTTGCTGGGGAGCTAATTAACCATAAAATAAAAGCACCTATTTATATGTAACATTTTAATACCAAATTCTTTATAATTACACAAACAACTAACTGTGAAAATGTGTTAAAATTACTAAGTTTTTAGGTAAATATTTTATATAATAACGTAATTTTGTGAAAGCCATTATGCTAATTTATTGTCATTTTTATTGTGTCCGGCGCTTGAATGGCGATAATGTCAGGGTTGTCAATAGTAGTTTAGTATCAGGGAATACTTTTTACCGCCCTGAAAAATTAATATGAAAAATAGTTAATTGATGGTAGAGTTTTCCGTAACCAAATAATTATTTTTATGTGATAAATATAAGTTGACGAGCCAGTCATCACCTCCTGAGGACATCATCGCCTCTGCCGATTTACGGCCCGGTCACGACCTTGAACATGGCGACAGAAATTTGCAACCAGTACAATGACTCGCAACATGTGTTATACATCTTAATAATTAATCTCTATCTGTGCAGGAACGGAGAAAGAATACAATTTCCTGCGGCCGGGCGGCCTGTCGTAAGAGGCGACAAAATAACCCACAGCTAGGTGGTAGGGCTATGCCCGCCTGGATAGCTACCACCCCTGGTCTGGAGTATGCCGCCATAACTGCCTTGCGTGGTGTTCCGGCATTAGAGGCCAGGTTCCAGTTCCCCAACTCCGAAGTGCTAAAGTGTCTGCGAAATCTGGAACTCGTTGTGTGCCTAAGTCTACTGCATTTACGCGGGCGTGATAAGGTGAGGTGGGGGTCAGGGAGACCCGATGAAACGGTTGACCACTGGCCGCCCGCCAGGTAGTAGAGGACCTCAACCCGGACTAACCAATCCCATGGAGGCTGACCCACCAACTGGCGCATAATCTTGGCGAACTCTGTCGTGCCGGTTGGTAACCGGATGTGGCCAGGCAGTGTTCTCCGGGGAGGATCGGGGGCCCTTCCGTGCCCCACATCAGCTTATCATACAACCTGCGCATTTGGGAGACAATGGCATACATCGTATTTTTTCCTCTTCTTCGCAGGCACATTAGTACTTCCTAAGACTTCCCTTTTTTTCAATTTTTAATAAATCTTCATGAGCCACACTTCAAATAATAAGGTCAAAACAGCGGGTTATGACTCCACAATTAAAGTGGACTTTTGTAACATCAGAGGTATTCACTCCAACCTCAATGCCGTCCATCACCATCTCGAAACGGCAAAGCCGGCCTTGTTGTTTTTGACGGAGACACAGATTTCTTCTCCATCCGATACGTCATACCTCCACGACCCCGGCTACAATCTGGAACACTTGTTTCTGTCCAAAGCCGGGGTCTGTGTTTACGTCCGGGAAGATATCTGCTGTCGTCGTCTCCATGGCCTTGAAGATAGGGACCTTTCCATCTTGTGGGTACGCGTAGATTTTGGTGGTTCCACCCGGATCTACGCGTGCTTATACCGGTCCCATGGCAGGGAATGCGCCAGGACTGAAACAGCTCGCTTTTTTGAACACCTTCATGAGGTGACCAACAGAGTTTTTGGGCAGTATCCTTCAGCAGAGGTAGTCATACTCGGGGACTTTAATGCACATCACGCTGAGTGCTTGGGTTCCCCGAGAACTGATCTGCCAGGAACTACTGCCTACAATTTTGCTCTCGCCCATGGATTCACTCAGGTGATCACGGGGTTTACCCGAATACCGGATAGAGCAGATCATGAGCCTTCTTTGTTGGATCTTCTGCTGATCACACACCCGGAGAATTACCAGATCTCGATCAGTAATCCACTGGGAACTTCTGATCATTGTCTGGTATCTTCGGTGGTGCCCCTTCCTATTCCCGATCGGACTCGTCCCGCTGGACGACGAAAGGTGTGGCGATACAGGTCAGCAGATTGGGATGGACTGCGTGAATTCTATGCATCCTACCCATGGAGGCAGCTATGTTTCTCGTCAGAAGATCCTGACGCATGCGCAGACTCGATCGCCGATGTGGTACTGCAGGGCATGGAATGTTTCATTCCAAACTCAACGGTACCCATCGGTGGTACGAGCAAACCATGATTCGATAAGTCTTGCGCTGAGGCTGTATAGCTAAAGCAACAGGCTTATCGAGCCTAGACTGCAGCGCGAGCTCGTCAGGATCCAAGTTCCTCTGACCTGAAAAAAAGATACAATGCCGCCTCCAGGTCCCTCAAAAAGCAGCTCGCGAGAGCCAAAATTCGACCACTTCGGCAGAATTGTTGAGCGCCTCTCTAGCTACCCTTCTGGGACTAGAGCTTTTTGGGCCCTTGCCAAAGCTGTCGAGGGAAACTTCTGTCGGGCATCTCTTCCAGCTCTGCGCACAGTGGACGACCGTCTGGCACATGCCGCTAAAGATAAAGCCGATCTTCTAGGTGAAATCTTTGCGGCCAATTCGACTCTTGACAACGGGGGAGAAACTCCACCTACTATCCCAGAGTCTGAGTCTAGAATGCCGGAGGTGCGCTTTACTCAAAAAGCAGTCCGATGTGTTCTCCGCTCTCTCGACGTCAAGAAGTCTTCTGGCCCTGATGGTATTCCTGCTATTATGCTGCAGACGTGTTCAGCTGAGCTGTCCCCAGTCCTTGCCCGACTTTTTACTCTCTCTTACCGCAAGGGTTGTGTCCCCGCTTCATGGAAGATTGCCCATGTGCACCCTGTCCCCAAAAAAGGGGACCGTACAGACCCGTCGAATTATAGGCCTATAGCAATAACCTCTTTGCTCTCAAAGGTGATGGAGCGTATTATCAACGCGCAGCTTCTGGGTTACCTCGAAGACTCCCAGCTACTAAATGATCGACAATACGGCTTCCGCCACAGTCGCTCAGCTGGGGATCTCCTGGTTTACCTAACCCACCGTTGGGCTGAAGCCATTGAGAGCAAAGGGGAAGCACAGTTAGCCTAGATATTGCTAAAGCCTTCGACCGGGTCTGTCACAGGGCTCTTCTTTCGAAGCTGCCATCGTATGGGATACCTGAGGGACTTTGCACCTGGCTATCCAGCTTCCTCGACGGGGGCAGCATCAAGTCGTTGTCGACGGTTGCTGCTCCAGTGTCAAGCCCATCAACGCTGGTGTGCCCCAGGGTTGTGTGCTATCGCCAACGTTGTTCATCTTGCATATCAATGATATATTTTCTATTCACAACATTCATTGCTATGCATTGCTATGACAGCACTGGCGATGCGCAGTACTCTGGTCGTGCAAACGTCCCTTGATCATTTGTGGAGGAAAGTCGGGCTAGACTTGTGTCTGAAGTAGAGCATTCCTTGGGGAGAGTCTCAGAATGGGGGAGACAAAACCTTGTCCATTTCAACCCCAAGAAGACACAAGTCTGCGTATTCTCTGCCAAAAAAACTCCATTCGAGCAAGCGCTTTTCAAGGAACTCCCCTTACCACCTCCAAGAGTATTGGGATCCTTGGTGTTGACATCGCAAGCGATGTACAGTTCAGGGGCCATCTTTAAGGCAAGGCAAGGGAGTGCTAAACCGGTCCAAGCAGTACTTCACACCGCGGCAACGCCTTGTGCTTTATAAAGCCCAGGTGAGGCCGCACATGGAGTACTGCCCACACTTTTGGGCTGGAGCACCTGCCTACCAACTTAATCCCCTGGACAGTATTCAACGTCGAGCCGTTCGCGTTGTTGATGATCCCATACTAACAGACGGTCTAGATACGCTTGGCCTTAGGAGAGATTTTGCTTCTCTCTGCGTACTGTATAATGGGGAATGTTCCGAAGAACTGTGTAGAATGGTGCCTTCGTCCTCTTTCTACCATCGCACCGCTCGCCATCGGTTGGGAGTTCACCCACACTTCCTTGAGCCGCTTCGCTCATGTACGCAACGGTTCTGTAGAACGTTTCTCTTGCGTACCGTGGGGATTTGGAATGAGCTCCCAGCCGAGGTTTTCCCACAGCGCTACGATATGGAGTTTTTCAAAAAGGGTATCATAAAATTTCTTCGAGGCCGGCAGCGCGTTGGTGAGATCTCTGATGTTCCAAACGTCCATAGGCGACGGTAACCGCTTTCCATCAGGTGGGCCGTCAGCCTGTTTGCTGTACTCCAGATATATATAAAAAAAATCGTGGCCGAACTGTTAGGTTTTGTTTATATTTTCAATTATACATGTATATAAAAAACCTCATTAAATTTAAAGAAATGTGTGCGTCTCGGGACGCTCGACAGAAGTGATAACTTGCGTGAGAGAAAGGGAAGCCAGACAGACTGGCACCGTAACACGTTACATAACGAAGCGTTTTACCCTCCCATAAGAAGTTATCACTTCAAAAATAGAATAATAAAAAATAAAAATAATAATATATTGACATATTATAAAAAAATTACATTTTAAAATTATTGTATGACATGTTTATTATGGACCAAATAAAAAGTCATATTTTATTTTATTTTCCACGGCGTGACTGCGAGGAAAACTCTAGTTCGATATAAATGTATAACTCACCTTCAGACGTCAATTATTTAGATCCGTTAGAAGCAATTTTACTGCATATCCTTTCTTTTTTACAGAACACAAACAAACGAAACTGGCTTAATAATGAGCAGGACAGTAGTACCTATGCAGACTGAATTTCGTCCTCTTTTCTGTTAGTCCATGAATGTATAGTACACTCACTTTTCTTAGATTATTGGCCTTATGGCCTATTTTATTTCAAAGGAAAATGTCTAGTACTAGTACGTATACGTATATAGTACTAGTATACTTGTTACGACATTGGCGGTGTACTTGAAATGTATAAATAGTAAGAGTGCATAGTTAAAATGCACTCTTGCTAATTTAAATTTATAATTTAAGATTTAACCGATAACACATTAGGTGGTGTGTCATTTATCATGGAGAATAGAGGTAAGGAGGACCATCGAGTATGGGGGATCAGTTGAAAAAGTGTCCACCTGTAAACAGCAAATTATGGTTCGAAAACTCGTCAAAATAGCGCTAGTGTAGGAAAGGAAATTATATGAATTTAGCAGTTATAAGCGAAGTGAAGTGTGCTGGGTTGAAAAACGCATGCGCGGTTACAAAGTGGAAGTCTTTCTTTCCTTATTTATTCTAGTATCCTACTCTAACTATTTGTATCGCTATTTTTAAATACTTGCTACTGTGGCGCCATCTTAATTTGCTGCCCACTGAAGGACACTTTTTAATATACTGAGATGGTTCTCCTTACCTCTATTCTCCATGTCATTTATATATATAATTCTCGTATAAATAATGATATTGGCAACCCTGACTGATTCATGTTAAGGTATAGTCATTTAATGATTATATTGGTAGATTCATGTTAAAGTATAAAGATAGCTATAGTCGTAGGCGCAGTTCTGTAGAAATATTGACCCATCCACAGGTCACCGGTATAATTTTTTATTAGATAATGAATAGCTGGATCAAACTAGAATAAACTATAAACAATACGAATTGAATTATTATTTTCAATTTAAATTCTAAATGTTATTGTTATTTTATTTAAAATACACGGGTATTTCATATAATGATACGATCAAAACGTAAAAATGTGTACTATAATAAAACTTGGACGCCGTATTAACCTGAATTTTTGACAAAAGTTAATGTATTATATACTTCCATGCACTATTAAAACTTTCACTGCGAAACGGGGTCTAAGTCGCCCCGAACGTGTTTCACCTGCGAGCCTATGAGTAACATAGATTTTCTGTGGTGCAGAGGGCGGTACTTCCATTTGGTTCAGTGAAAAAATATTATACATAATATATACATATCTAAGATTGTTCCGTGTTATATCTACCTTAATACGGGGCTACCTTGACCTAGTACCGCACCTCACAATACAAGTACAATATAATCCAGAAAAGGATTTTACTTTTTAAAACGTTAAGCGTAAGTTAAGTAAGTAAGCGTAGTTTTAGTACAAGGTCCAAAACGCCCCGTACCGCAGGAATGGAAAGTACAGATAAATCGTGCCCTGTGAATTGTATTAAGGTCTTTGCAGTATCAGTGAGTTGATAACCCCTGGATTTGCAGATGCCTATGAGCACCAATTGCTACCTAGCACATATTTAGTGAATGGAATATACCAGAAGGCCTAATGCGGCGGCTTTTGAAGAGTTGCTTAGTGAAATTGACATGTGTTTAGATATATTGGTAGTTATAAAACATACCATAAAGTTTCAATTTATTTTGATTGTTGTCATGTTCGCCATACGAATTCGCAAAAAGGAGCGCGTAACGTAACGTAACGTTAACGTATGGCGATCCAGTGAGGAAAGGTAGCCAGCCTTCTGGGCGGGCACCAATCCCATAGAAGACGCTAATCTAGGCTCAGTATTCTAGTTATAGTCTTCAGGGATTATGGGTAGAATATAATATAAAAAAGTTTTCATTTAATAAATTTATTGTTAATTTCAAAAGAAATCATATATTTTTCAGTTCTATATACGTATCTAGCAGGGTTCAGAAGATATGAACAATTATAAGATTAAATTTTCGTGAGAACGAGTAATTATAAAGATAGTTTTACTTATGCTTAACTTTTATGACTTTCCATTATAATCGGATTTTTCAAACTACACAATAAAATCGTTTGTCAGCTATAAAAACAACTTCAACAAACCACACATGAAAACGAATTAATCTTGTGGAATGTTTACGAAGTTTAATAGTTTAGTAATAAAAATCAAATTTTTAAATTAAACATTTTTCGATAACCATGATGTCATATTAAATTAAAGAATTTGACGCTGTAAAAATTTATAACACAAATCAACACCATTGAATGGTTTGTAATGAAATTAATAATCATATTATTGTATATATTTTGAGTTTATTATTGATTTTGGTTTGATTAAGGTGCTTTGATCAGCATTATTTCGAAAGTAATTTAGTTCATTTTATTTACTATAGTATTTTTTTAATTTTTTGCAACTACCACACATAATAAAACTACGTTTTATGTTTAACGGTTTTAAGCGATTTTATTATGTTGTATTATTGTAGGTTAATTTTATTAAGCTGGTTCTCAGACGAACAAAATAGGTAGACCGAGCCTCAACTTCTCAGAGTGAAGCCAAAAGAAACAAAACAAATCGGTCCTGTGTTACGAGAACTTAGTATTAAATAATTGAAATAGTACGAATAAAGGCGGAATAGTTTCAGTGGATACTTACTATTATATACGCCTCTATTCTTCTAGGAAAATCATATTAATTGATATCAACAAGTAAAACAAATTTGGCAAAATCAGCATCACCGTATTATATCAAAATACCAACAATTATAATATGTGATCATCTACAAAAAAATATTCAAGTTTTTCCGTGGCACCGGTTTCCCCATGCTCCCCTTTACTTGTTGATGCAGTGGAATTTGGAAACGAGTGCACACTCAACTTAAAATGCTTATTTATTATATTAAGAAACCTGGACCTCATAATTGATTAAATACATAATTAACACTTTCCTTCTTTGTCGTATTCCTTGTGATTTCATTCATCGATATACGTTTTAAAAACTATCAAAGTGCTAAAATACTGGTAGGTTTCGTGTTACCGCGTGACACCAAATATTTACTATTGATTGCTTCATTCGATATGGTTTTTTATACTTACACGATTCTAACAGATTTTATAAGTCTGGGTTCATTCAACCCGACGCTGGAGCAAAATTTTCAAGGAGACGCAATATCATTGTGTCATATTTTAATGATATGATGATGATAATATTTCTTTGTATTTTGAAAAAAAAACACAAAAAACGAAACGTAGTGGGCTTAACAAAGAAAAAAAAAGAAATTCTCGAATTAGATAATTTTGCTTTTGCTAGTGTAATTAATGGACAATAACAAAACAAATTCATTGTATATGTATATACAAATAAGTTACTGCGTAATTTGTACCGAAATCAACGAAAGTTTATATTTCTATTGCTCTAATTTTTATACTCTGTAATCAATAAATAAGCCGATCAATTTTAAATCGTTACACCCTTTATCTTTTTCTTTCTTCTCTTAAATATAAAAATCAATTGCAGTTGGTTTGGAACCGGTGGGTGGCGCTGGCAGTGGTTTCCAATAATATTTTTTCTGTGTTTGAGTGGGTTCCCTGGATGGTTCAGATTACTTTAGATTCACAATAGGACCCGTTAGGTGATGCTACATCGAGTACAAGATTTTTTCAAGGCAGGACAACGTCTGCCAGGCTCAGTAGTTTATAATATTGTTACGAGTTACGCAGGACGCGAATTAAAATGCCGTTGGGATTACTATAGAATTTATTAGAACTATACACACACGTATAACATAGGTACAAATAGAAATAGACACTACTAGTACAAACTGCACGATTCAATAACACGCGCAAAGTCCGTCACTATATCGCTCATCGAAGGTACGTCTTGCTCGTATCGTAATCCTCGCTTGACTGCCCCACACCTCCGTTCGGGCATTGTTTTACAGTAAACTGTACATAATCGACTGCGTGGGTTCTTCCAAGAAAACGTTATCTGCACACCTGGTTGATTATTCCTGCGAACGACCAACATAGTCGAAAACAATAACAATAGGCTATTGTCTAATTGAAAATTTTAATCACAAAGTTAACAAAAGAGTTCCAAATGCGGGAAGGGTAATAAGCCGGGTAAGCATTTCTTTGTCGGTATGTAACAATATAATTTATATTTGGTTAATACAATAATTAGAGAGTTTAGTATACCAAGTTCATTGTCAAGGACATGTTAATAATTCGGCGTAATTATGTGGTACGAGAATTTAATAGCAATTGTCACGGTTGACTGACAGCTGTATGAAAGACCACTCACACTCGGGATAAGACATGTTTATTTGAAATATTAAGTCTGTGTAGTTTTTTGCGAGACTGCGATAAATTGGCCGGCTGCCGCCATGCTATGTTCTGTTTGTGACCCTGTGTTTCATCTGTTTGTTTGGAAAAAATTAAGTTTCTTCACTTTTGAATGATACATAGTTATTATTCCTAAAAAGTCCTTTCAGTTTCAGCAATCAAATGAACACAGGAAAAATGTCTCTTTTATTTTTCAATAATAAATTATTATGATTCTTGAAAAATACCTTTCAATTTCAGCATATAAAAAATATGCAGAGACTAATTTAACGTTGTTATCAGTAGCTTTGAACATCTAGTAAAAAGTGTTTCGAACCGGTTAAACATACCAAGCATTCTTTCTCTTTTTTAACATACTCCCAATTATTTCGTGTTGCCACAATATGTCTTCCTTCCACAGTCATCTATTCTGACACACGTCCGATGTCATACTTCACACAATACATCCATCTCTTTTTGGGTCTACCTTTTTACTTATCAATCTTTCAGTTTAGCTTTCATAACTGCAGCGGGATGTACACCATTATTTTCCTAAAGTATAATGCGAAACATCGCATTGGTTATCTAGAACATCTATTCCGTTTAAAATAACAATCTAGAGACGAAACAGAATTTCTTGGCGATGTTAACATGAGACTCTAAGAAAAGCTTCATAAAATCACTTCGAAACGGGCAACGCGTTGCTGACATTCGTACGGTTGCAAACGTCGAAAGGCGACTGTAACCACTTTCCTGATGAGCTGTTTGATTGTTTAAAACAATTAAATAGAATTTCCATCAAATTCAAATCGGCAAAGTTGCGAAAACAACGAATACTGCTTGATAAACATTTGGAAATTCCCATTATCTTCCCGCAGATTTTTGCATAGTAATAGCGAAATTAAAATTGGTTACGCCGACAGTAATTAACGACTCTGTTAGCATTGTTTTGTTCGTTTGATTTATTTTCGTCAAATACGAATTAATTGCATGGAAGCCATTTACGTCAGCGTAATTATGACGCCCAAGGTATAATATATAATTTGGATAAGGTGCTGCAAAGATTTTAAAATTATTCCCGTTTCTTTAAACGACAAGGAGTCTTAAATCGAGAAGTGTTGGTGTTCTTACTCTTTTAAAATATAGTCCTTTAAGATATTTATACTTAGCAGTACAATGTATCCATGACTATTTCAGTTTTAGATAATGGTGCAGTTGACACGTTGCACACTAATGTTTATATAACAGAGCGGGCTTTAAAATACAATGTTATTATCATACTGTAGATAGATAGATAGATAACTCTTTATTGTACACCAATACAAACATGAACTTAAGACTAAAATTATATCTAGTTATGTACAAAGGGCGGTCTTATCGCTAAAAAGCGATCTCTTCCAGACAACCCCAGAAATGAATTTGATGATAATGGCGACGGTGGTATACGTAACATATAGTACAAACTACTTACATTTTAATAATAAATACAGTAGAATAACTATAATATAAATTACATACTATTGAATTCAATGTAAGAAAACTTAACTTATTTGTATTGTATTCTACCCATAGTCCCTCAAGACTATAAGTAGAATACTGAGCCCAGATCACCGTCTTCTATGGGTAAATATAAATACATAAATTATATATATATATATATATGGATAAATTTTATATATTACATAGATATATACTTAATATACATACCATACAAATACATATCTACAAAATATATAAATGTTTATAAGTGAATTTAAATATCATATTCCAAAGACATAGTATTTTTTAATCATAGTTTTAAATATCCCTAGCGATTTTGCTTGTCTAATTGTAACAGGAAGCGCGTTCCAGAGCTGTATAGCCTTAACTGTAAAAGAATTGTTATAAAAACTTGAGTTAAGCGCAGGAGTGTTCAATTTAAGTTTAGTAGAAGGGCGTAAATTATGAGAGCACGAAAGAAATTCAAAACTTTGTTTAAGGTAATCAGAAGTACTAGGGACAAATAAAATACTATAGAGAAGAGCAAGGATGTGAGTATTCCGGCGAAGTCGGATTGGCAACCGCTTGAGTTTTTTTCGGAATTCAGAGACATGGTCATATTTGCGTAGTCCAAATATGAACCTTATGCAAAAATTCTGGAGGCGCTCAAGTTTATTGAGTTGTTCTTGGGTTAAATTTAGATAGCTGGCGTCAGCATAATCAAGGATAGGAAGTAATAAGGACTCTGCTAGCTTAATTTTGGTGGTAGTGGGTAAGAAATTCCTCAACCTTCTGAGGGATTTGGATGAGAGATAAAGCCGCTGACTTAATTCGGTGATATGAGGTCGCCAAGACAGCTCACTGTCAAATATAACGTCAAGGTTTTTTACCTTATCACTAAAAGGAATGATTGCCCCGTCAAACATCACACTAGGTATGGTACTCCAGTCGACCTTATTAAGCATCCGTGAGCTACCGATGACGATGACTTGAGTTTTTTCAGGGTTGACATGAAGCCCAAAAGACTTGCCCCACTGCAGAATGCGTTTAAAATCAAAGTTTATGATTGAAACTGCTTTGTCTAAGGTGGCGACAGGTGATTGTGTATAAATTTGTAAATCGTCTTCATAGAGGTGATAGGTTGAAGTGAGTTGATTAGAGATGGAGTTAATAAAAACAGCGAACAATAAGGGAGAAAGCACGCCGCCCTGAGGAACACCAACACCAGCAGTGAGTTCACACCATGATGAATAATCATCCTCGACGCGAACCCGCTGCCGGCGGCCATACAGGTAACTGTGAAACCAGTCGATTACTGTAGGAGATATGTTAAGAGAGCTTAGAATACCAAGTAATATTTCAAAGTTAACTGTAATAGAAGTGTTATGATAAAAATAATTTAAATTATTATTTAATCCGTAATTAATAAGCTATTTGAATCGTTAAAAATGACGTCATAATTTGCAACGCTTGCACAACTTCTAGGCGGCTTCGGCGTTTTGTAAGAAGATAAAAAGTATCTCAGTTGATTTAACTACACTATTCTTTTTTACATTATTTTTATGCACTTTATAACCTAGTAACGAATACTTTCAAGCTAAGTGTTAATCTTCTAGCTAGTCAATTTTCTTGTTGAAAACCCAGCTTCGTTCAAATTACTTATAAATCAATTTTGTCACATAAAAAATATTGTTTTTAAACAATTATAAAATATGTATCTTACTTCATTTTTAATCAAAACTATGTTTATGTGTTGAGAATAACACTGCATAGTAATATGACTCTCTTCAAGCTTTTGCCAAACACTGGACGTTTGTACTATAAAGTGCAAAGTACATAGACCGAAAAGGAACATCTTGAAACGCGTCAGTCCGTCTGTCAAGCGTACGTTGACCCCTGTTTCAATTCCGCGTTGTTCTTGAGACTTCGTATTAAACTGGTATATTAGCCCTCCCTGAAATTATCTTCCTACGCTTAATGGGATTGCCCTTGATCTGATGTTTAAATGTTCATAATAAAGTAATTGCTCTCGTAACAATTTCAACAACAGTTGAAGTGATTCACTGATTTGGTTGTCGACGTTTATCAATGACTGGTCTAAAGATGTTAAAAGATTTTTTTTTTAAACGTGGCTTCTGTTGGCAACAACAAAAAACAATTGATTTTTGACTTTTGTCACATGAAAGTTTTCCTTCAATATGTAATAGTGTAAATTTAGTAAATTAATTATATATCTCTCGTGGTAAAATTTCTGCTCTTTTCCTTAATAAGTTTGATTTAATCATTTGGTCCTTCGAGCCGGATTTGAACCAGCGACCTGCTGAACGTCAGCCAAATTGCAATTAAATCAATGTACTTGTGCACACACTGTCAACGAGAGACTTGGGTTTTTAAACAGAAAGATAACGTGCAAAGCCATATTTAAACAATAGGAGAAGAAAAGACACATATTTCACTGCAATAAACTCTAAGTCACTGACATAATTCCCCTAGAGACCTGAGAACAGTTAGGGATAACTGAAGTCCTATAGTTTAACGATGAAACTTAAGTAACAGGATGTTGTTAGTCTTCCAACTTTATTGATGTAGTTTTAGTTACTATCCCGTAAGTGCTGTTTTTGCAAGTTTCAGGATTACACTTAGTTATTATACCTAGTGTTCTTGAAGCTTGATTTTATAATCAATAAAAATTAAATTATATACATAATAATCATGTTTATAACGAAAAAGCTTTACCTAATTTTACTTTCAATTCCAATACTTTACGCAGCCCTTGCAGCCCCGAATAAAGACGTAATTGTTTACTAATCGATGCTTTATTTACCCATATTTTCTGAATCATGTCTTGCATGATCTTGCATCGAAATAAAATAATAAAATAAATAAATTTTATCATAGACAAATTATGAAAAAGACATCTCACACAGACACTTCACGATTATACAAAACTTTAAATTTTACACTAAATATGAATGTGTGTATAATTGAACAGTACTGAATTAATAGCTTCTTATATGCTAAAAAACAGTAAACATACATAATTTAGAGTTGAAATGCTGTTTTGAAAAGTATTTTAATTCCTAGTTTCTTTTTGAAGGGATAACTTCTTATGGGAGGGTAAACCGCTTTGTTACGTAACGCGTTACGCACCAGTCTGTCTGGCTTGAATTTATCACTTTTGTCGGGCGTCCCGAGACGTACATTATCTTTTTTTATTTACTTGCCTTGATTTATAAACACGAGCTTTCAACCACGAATTGATATTATTAATGTGTTAAAAATAAAATATTTACCCAAAATAGTTTGTGATGTATTTTTACACTCTTTACTTTTATGAACATAAAGGGACATAGCAAATATTTAGTTTAATGCTAACTTCTACTTATCACGTCACGTCATCGTGTCACGCTTTTTGTAGGGAAGGTGTTCAGAAAGTTGGCACTACTTGTACTTATTACTTTCTTGTAGATTATAGTAATGCAGTCCATGTCTGAGGTAAGTTTTAATATTTATATAATCACTAGGATATGCCCGCGACTTCGTCCGTGCTTGATTTGAAATTCCGGGATTCCCGGGACACAAAATACCCCAGCAAAAAAAATGTAAGCTATTATTTTAGTGAAAACTGTGCTGTGGAATTAGCTTTTATGCACTCGAACAACTTTTAATTGCCCGCGGATAATTTCCGCGGGATTTCCGGGATAAAAAAATATCACACATTTTATTACATAAATTTTGCTAACGATCAGTAAAAAAATCTTACATCACATTGCAATTCGTTTTTTTTTAAATTGGCCATTTTATATAATTCCCAGAAAAGTTCCAGCGGGCTTCCCGAGATGACAACTGTCGATCACAAACAGACAATACGACAAGAAACTAAAAAAATATTCATCGTGTTCTCTATTCTAGTTGTATTTTTAAATAGCTTTAATGCACAAACACGGCATGTTAAGAATGTTATAATATTATACATAGATAACCCACTTCAATAGCAACAAATATATCTAATATAAAGTAGTATTTTATGTACAAAATTTCAGGTTATCCAGCATCTGATTTGCGTAGAAAAGGCCTGCGTTCAAATGGGTACTGCGATTTGAATATGAAATGACACTGCGATTCTGTTCCTATCAGAACATTATACCGCTTTTGTGATATAACGTGGACAGTAATGCGACTATTCATCGGCTATTTTAGGACAATAACGCCTTGCCATCAATAGCTTTTACGACTTTATTTGTAAATAAACAGGCTTTGGTTATATTGTGTTTGGAACTTGAGGTTAAAGTTTTGCCAGGAATGTGCGATCACAATTAGAACAGGTTAAAATGCCACCACAATTTTAATGCAAATTGTTGATTATGATAATAGCAGAGTGGGTTTTCTTTAACCAACTTCCAAAAGGAGGATAAATAGTAATTTAATAATTTTCAAAATATAGTCATTTTTATGTTTTACTTTGCACCGACTTCGAGATGTTTTAGATAATTTATATTAATAATAATACATAGCTTTAGAAATAAGTTATTTTATACTTTTTAGTTTTTGATGTCGGTTTTTTTAAACGAAGTTTTTTTATTTTATATGTTACTTTTTAGTGCCTAGCTATGTATGGGTAGACCTACGAAAGGTGCCGCCGCGCTTCTTAAAAAGTATAGGTCCCAAGAAACAGGAACATAAAAATGTTCGTAAAATGTACACTACTGGGCCAAACTATGTCAAATTTTTAGGGGACATATGGCAACTATTCCGCGTCGAACAAAAAAATATCACGTAAATCGGATTATAAATCTCAGAGTAATCGGTGTATGTACACCATATGTATGGAACGGAATGGAATTTTTTTCATAAAAAAATGTTCATAAAATGAAAACTACTGGGCCAAACTATGTCAAATTTTTAGGGGACCAATTGGAAGCTATTCCGCGTCGATAAAAAAGTATCACGTAAATCGGATCATAAATCTCGGAGAAATCGGTGAACATACATAAAAAAAACAAAAGAAAAACGATCCCGGTGAATTGAGAACCTCCTCCTTTTTTGAAGTCGGTTAAAAAAGTAACAAATAAAAAAAATCGTTTAAAAAACCGACTTCAAAAACTAAAAAGTATAAAATAAAGTTACTTAAAGATATTACACCTCTTAATCTGCAAGCCTCGTACAAAATCTAGGGACTTCGACATTTTGTGAGACGATAAAAATTATCTCAGTGGTTTTGACTATCAACTACCTTTTTATTGGCGTGATTTTATTATTATTCCCTCAGATAAAGCTTGTTGTTTTTTTAATAGCCTCATTTTAATAACCGTCTTCACCTGTTTATTGAATGCATGTAATTAACATTTGACCCAAGGGAATAGGTTCTCTTCAATAAATTTGAAAAAATTAAGACGTCGACCTTTATTCGATAGGGTTACGATGTGGGTGGATAAGTTGTAAACGGATATTCAATTAAGTATTCGGTCATAAATACGCGTCAAAGTTCACACATTGATATCTTGTTACATTGTCTGAAGGCGCATCACGTCAGCCCACTCCCTTTAGTTATTAACATAATGAGTGTTTAAGGGCATGGGATGAATAGGAAACATTTAAATGTAGCTTGTTAGCGTTGGGCAGGAATGTTAAGCATGTTAAGAAGAAAATGCTGATCTACTCTCTCCAGTGAATTGTATAACTTTTGACTGATGTAATCTAAAATATAAATTTGAATAATCAAATGACAAAAATCGAGAAAAGAATGACATGTGGCGTTATCAAGTGACATGTTTTTAATATTTATTGTGAACAACAACAAAACAAATTGACAAACAAAACACAAACAAACAAGAATAAAACAGAAAGGAAACAGGCAGACGGCCCATTTAATGGAAAATGGTTACCAACGCCTATAGACGTTTACAACAGCAGGAGTGACGCATTGCCTGCCTTTAGGATGGAGAGAGGAGACGGGTAGGAAGAAAGAGAAGTGGAAACACGATTAGCTGAGAGCTAATTGTTTTACGTCGATATTCTGTGAGAGCATGGAATTACACAAGCCGGCCGTAAGGACTGTAATCAAGATAATGATTCCAGCATGGCTCTACCACATCGAAATGTTTAGGAGCTTTTCAGAATAAAGTTTTTACCGATTGATTGTGTAAAACATGAATTTTGAATTATATGAAAGAAAATGGGATAAATTTTAAAAATACAATACTACAAAGTTTATTTAGAATTTTAAAATACACAACATTTTTATGGATGTACTTACTGCGTTATGATGCCATATATCGAACGAATGAAATAGTTTATTAATTACACCGGCCGACAAATGAAGACTTTTTGAAAGTTGTTTTGATATGAGTGATAAATATCACTAATTTATAGTATTTTAAACACAAAATTACCCACATAATTACTCTATCACATCAGATTTTTTTACAAACAAGAAAAACGGTTTTTTTTTAATTTTAAGAAAGAAATCAATCATTATATTATAAATACATATATTTGAAAACTTCTACAGAAAATATCATGTACAATAGTTGCTATGAAGCTATTTTGAGTGAGATCTTTTGCGTTTAGCTGTAAAATTACGTCTGGCAGAATTTTTTTTATGGGAATCGTCAATAATATCACGTTTTATTGAGCAGCAGTAATCAGCCATCATATTCACATTCCATCGCCCTTGGTACCTTGTTTCCATAGTTTTGTTGTCTTGGTGAAACCTTTCACCATGTTCTTAACTATAATCACCAAGATTATCAGGGAAAAAATCCAAATGTGAATCTAAAAAATGGAGTTTTATACTCATATTACACCCCAATTTTTGATACTTATTTAATAAATTTGCTACAATATTTTTATAGTCAGGGTATTTGTGATTTCCTAGAAAAATGTCCACGGCCTTAATAGTTCAACACAAATAGTACACACAAAGTTCGGAGTCCACGATCTGAGTTGAATTTTAAAGCCAAAATAAGAATTATAAGTTTTTTTCACAAATTCAGTAATTTTCAATTTCTGCTTTGAAGTCATAAAATTTCCACAAATGTAACAAAATGTATCTGGACTATTACGACACTTTCTTGAAGACATTATTTTTTACCGCCGTTTTTCAACCACAAATCAATAATTAAATATTTTAAGCACCAAAAATAAAATGTAAACAATTTTTTTAAATATAAACACTGTTTTTAGTAAAAAAATTGTTAACAAAGTAATTATAAAGGCTTATTTCCATGTAACATGTAACGTTTCGAATGGGCGTGTCGCGGTTCCAACTAATAATTTTTTTCACGAGATGCCGCTTAATTCAATAAAAAAGCGCCATAACTTATTAATTTAATTCATTTTTACTGAATAATCAAAAATAGCTAATATATTCGTTTTATTAAAAATCTGATGTGATACTATAAAATGAGGTCTGATTTCGTTATCAGCACTATAAAATTAATGGAATTTTTTTATTATATCTTAGAAAAAAAAAACATATCGGCCGTTGTTATTGTTTAAGCAGTAATTTAAATTATTTCTATGATGAAATTTTAAAAGTAAGATGTCGTATTTTTACTTACCCATGATTACTTTTATGTATTATATTATATATTCTTTTAGAATTTATCGTATAAAATATAATATTAAAAATACTATCAGCCCATAAGTATCACACTACTGGGCTCGGGCCTCACATTATGGGAAAAAAGGACAGTATACCAGCCACGCTTGTCCAAGATAGCTTGGCAGGTTTGACACATCGGTTATCTCGATGTGCATGTTGCGTCACGATGTTTTCCTTGGTAATTGTAACAATATGCACATTAGATCAGAAAACTGACTAAGTGGTGCACGCGTTCCGGCCAGGATCGAACCCGCGCCCTTTAAGTTTGGGACGCGTGCTCTTGCCATTACACTGCCACAACTTTAAGCTTCGAATTTATTATAACGCGTGTAATATACGCTATTCAACAAACATTTCAAATTCTTATCCTATCCTTCCAAAGTACACCCACGTGTTTTGATATCCTTAATTTCCTTATAAAGCACATTTCCATAAGTTTTCCGTCGGAAATTGCGGCGAGATAGTCACTATCAGTGCGCTATACAGTCTGTACGAACGAGTTCGTCGCAACGAAAATCTTAACGGCAATATATCCATGAAAGAAGAATCTAGTACATATTCTCCTGTGAATAACGTAGGTACTTAACTCCTATGACCTAGATCCTGACTTTCTAGATTTTTAATTTGAGATATATTTTTATTCAAGAAATCTATCAAAACTTGTTTTATTTTGTTTCCTTTCTAGATAAAACACTATAATGCACAAAGCATATAACAAACAGAAGAAAAATATATGTAGATATTCCCTGTTCGTAGTAATTTGACGCGTAGGGTTACAAAATTCCAAAAATTAACATTACACACTTAGTATCATGTCATAAATGTTTATAAATAGAGATTATCACAAAACGTAAATTATTCTTAATTTTTGTTATAATTTTCTAGTACTTATCGCGATTTTAGGTCTTTTTGACTAGTGTAATTTTTTTAATTGTTGGTAGCCCTGCGCGACTGGTTATCGTAAACGAGGTATAATATGGTACAATGAGCGGCCTTATCGCTAAAAAGATCTCTTCCAGGCATCTGTGGCCAATGATTTATAGATTTCAAATACTGACGGTGGTGTAATTTAATTGACGGCCTCTGTGGTTAAGCGAGCTAAGTCAACCCAGACCCAGAAGAACAGAACCCAGAGGCTCCGGGTTCAATTTCTGGCATGGAAAATTTCGGACACGAAATTTCTGTTATTTACTATGGTCTGGGTGTCTGGGATCGGCCCCAGAGTGGTCCATTGTACCCATAACACAAGCGTAACTTGCTTAGCTTGGGGATATACTCGTACAATGTGTGTGTTTGTCTGCCAATTCATAAAAAAAAATACAAGTGATAAGTTTCTATTTAATTTTCGACTGGCTTTCATAATTAAATGTATTTAACACACTGAGATTTATATTAAATTGAAAATATAATAATAAATAGAAACGTAATAGAAACTGTGTACTGTTCGAAGCAAATCAAACCACTGTCTCTGGGCAGCGCATCTATAAGGTACATACTTATTATTACGTCTTTTTCCCATGGGGGTAGGCAGAGACTATAAATCTCCACTTGCGACGATCCTTGTACGTATACTTTTATTAACCTCTTCATTCGTGCACGTTTATTTGGAATGCTCTTTACCTGAGCTTGTTTTAACACTTCTGTTCATCATGGTGTGTACGTCGTGGTCTACCGGTACTAACTCTAAAAGGTCATTAAATAATTGCTATGATAGTATAGAATTTATTATCACGATAATATATCATTCATTATTATGAACTCTGTACCGCCTATCCCAAAGATTATGACCGGCTAGAGTTGCAAATCTTCCCTAAGAGGCATTTTGTAACGGACGTCGTCACAAATCTGTTCCGCGTACCCATATTGCGCATAGATCTGAAATTATTTATGTACAAACACGTCCACTAAGGTGTGTGTTACGTGACAGGATTACATGGCAATTCCAAGGAATAACTAAGAGAGGAGGATGTGTCAGATATTTCGTGCCTATATTATGGAATTTACTCAGAAACACTATAATAGCCGGTAATTAAAAACACACATTTTTTCACTTTATATCATTGTATTTGTTAAAGGAACATTGTAATTACATTTTTTTTATTATTTTAAAAATATATTTTCCGTATCGTATTGTTATTGTACTAGTGTTATATTACCAATTATCAAAATTTTGTTCCAATACTCCATCCAAAGGATTTTTATAAGTAATTGCTAAGGTTGCCAGTTCCAGAAAATAGGTTTAATTGTGTAAAATATGGTATCACGCTATTTAATTTTGTACAAAGTCCTATTTCAATCTCCAGGTCTGGAACTAGATTTTATGGTTTAATTTTAGTTTGTATATATATATTTGTTTTTAGTTTAATTTATTTATAATTTAGTTTATTTTTAATTAAGAGTTATTATTTTAAAAGCATTATACTACAGTGGAAATGTTTATATATCCAACATATTTTCACATTTCAGTCACATACTGTACATATTTTAACATTTCTACATTAGTAGGTAATCTATATCTGTAGTCTCCAGGTTGTTTAAATTCTATCAAAAATATTTGAATGATAATGTTGTCTTTTTTATTGTATGAGTTCAGCAGACGATATGACGACGATATGACGATGATATGAGACGGTCAGACAGCCCACCTGATGGTAAGCGGTTACCATCGCCTGTGTACATTTGCAACACCACAGGCGTTTCAAATGCGCTGCTGCTCTCTTAAGGGACCCTGGAATCTGGCTGCTAATGCCGGAACACAACTCAAGGTTGTTATAGTGGCATACTTTAGACCAGGGTCGGGCATCTCCTGGTCTAAAGTATGCCAAGCAAAGCATGGCCAAGAAAGCCAGGTGGTCCCTACCACCTGTGGTAGGGTAGATACCTACCCTACTACCTGGCTTTCTAGACTGTTTTCTTTACCTGCATAATAGAAATATAAAACACTTACAGCAATAGTGATTAGTGATATAATAAGGTCTTCGTTAATAAGCCATAACTTATAAAATAAGATAATTTTCAAACACATGTATCTTTTTAATTTATGCGAAAAATCCGATAGCTTTCTTTTCATGTGTCCATGTACGGCAGTTAAGTAGGCAGTAATAACACGTAACTTTCAGATTAATCGTTCCGATTGGGAACTAGAGTCGAATTAGAGATTAAAAAGCACGTTAAACGATGTATTGATTTACATTATACCAGTTTAGGTAAATCATTGAAGTTCACCTGTATTCAGAGATTTGTGTGATGACATATTGAAGGTAAAAAGTATCAATTTATTTTAAAC
The DNA here is from genome assembly GCA_949752895.1 of Dendrolimus pini. Lineage (NCBI taxonomy): Eukaryota > Metazoa > Arthropoda > Insecta > Lepidoptera > Lasiocampidae > Dendrolimus > Dendrolimus pini. Next base: position 7,324,067 of record OX457129.1, on the reverse strand, counting down.
TTTTTTAGTTAAAATTAGAAAATTAAGGGCCGCTTGCATAACGATCGCCTTTAAATAAAATTAGTTAATCATATTTAACTAAATACGTTTTACAGAAAACGTATTGACAGTTTTTTAAATATATTTAGCGGAAAATTTTGCCTTTTGCAAGATGCTAAATGTATTTAAGGGTGTTAAATACGTTTTGTATTTCTTAAATAAAATTAAGCAACCATATGCAAGCGGCCCTAAGTATGTACTAATTATGATTTCAAGTATACAGAAAGGATAAGAAATACCTGTACCTGTATTATTTGAAACAGTTTTTCAAAATGCAAAATTAAAATAAGGCGTACAGTTTTAATCTTATTTGTGTTTATCATTAAATAATGCACTTAGAGTAATGGCCGATTCCTATATTTTACTATACATTCGCTTACCTTACCATCGGTTAAATTTTGACATTAATTGTATGGAGTTAATGTCAAAGTTTAACCGATAGTAGGCTAAATGAACGATCGGTAAGATATAGGAATTAGGGTCTTAAGAGTTATATTACCAGCTACCAGCATTGGCAAGATTAATTACCTTAAAGAACATATCTAAAACTCATGCAGCGTAAGACTGTCACTGCTGTTTTAAGTTAGAAGAATAAATATGTTATGTGAGACATTAATTTCCCCACATATTTCCCCGCATAAATCAGTTATAAAAACCCATAAAAGTTATCTGTATCGTGAAATGTAGAGTTAATTTGATTTATACATCTGTTTACCATCATCTAACACAACGACGTGTGTTGTAAGTTCTGAATGAATGTTAAGCGGGAAATACACTGATCTCAAGTATGCAACGTCGGCAAAGTGCTACGACGTTTTCAGTGGTAGTAACAAGTGCTCTTATGGAAGATATTCAAGTACAAATTGTGTTGCATATGATTTTATGTACTTTGGATAATCATGTTTATTTGGTTTTAAAATTATGTTTGGTTAGTCAAATGAAATATTTGACAGACCTGTACATTGTAGTGTGTTTTTATTTTTTAACAGACATATAAAAATTAAATCACGAAAAATATATCATTGGAAGAAAATTTCTATTTTGTAAAAAAAATCAAGTTTACTAATACCATGTGTTCTATGCTAATACCGAGTTGTTATATATATGTGTTAATGTTATATATTTATAGTATGTTTACATTTGTATAGTGGGTATATTTCTTATTTACATAGTAGTAGTAGTTTAAGAGACGAAGAAGATCGACCTTCACCCATTTAATAACCAGATGAGACATATTTTTTATCAAAATATATTGATTTGTAAACACGTTTATGATAGCTTGCCAAATACCAGCATTATATTATTACCGTAACGAGAAAATAATTGAATTAAAAATATTCAGCTCTCGGAAATTTTTGAAATCTTAAAAAAAATCGAAGCGACCTCTTAAATTTTTTTTTGAGCTGTCCTTTGTCCTTTGGAGGGAGTTCTTAAAACATCAACGAGACTCAATATACTCGTATATATATATTTCGCGATGTGTAAAGACCTAATTATGTTTTCTTTTTCTTTTGTTTGCATATGCTTTGATGTATTATAAAGCGTTGCCTATCTTTATATATAGGGGGGCACCCTACACGTTGCGTACGTGAACTCAGTATATCACTAACTTTACACGTAACGTCGCATGGAGTGAGCGATGGTTATTATGCCATCTCGATGCCACAGCCGTGACAAAAGTGCCCACCGTCGCGTCGTGAACCATTCTGACAGTTGTGTTGACGACTTTATCCTATTATAAATTAAATTCCATCCACGCACGATTGATATTCAAATTATGATTCAATTGAAACGATACGTTTATTTTTCAGAGAATGTCTCAATCGTTGTATTTATGGTCTTGTGTTCTTATATTAATAGGGTTTGGTGGTTATACAATCAATTTTGTGCTATCGAAGATTTGATCTGTAGGCATGAAATTTATAATTTTTATATAATTATAATGAAGCATTGAAATACAGTCTTGTTAATTATGGAATTCACGTATAAATTGAAGCTTAAAATTATTTTTTCTAGATTAAATTTTCTAGATTAGATTAAAAAGTATTAACAAATGGAGACGACAAAGGGCCGCGTGAATTATATAATTAATTACTAGCTGTCCCGGCAGACGTCGTCCTGCCCGGAAAAGCTATAATCGATATGTCGACAGCATTAAAGTTTATAATTAACAAATAAAAAATAGGGGTTGATCGTAGAAGGATGAAAGTTTAGGGTTGTATGTATTTTTTAATGCTGTATCATAAAAAGTATCTAAAAATTTAAAAAAATACGGGTGGACTACCCTTAACATTTAGGGGGATGAAAAAGAAATGTTGTCCGACCAGACCTACCCAATATGCACACAAAATTTCATGAGAATCGGTCAAGCCGTTTCGGAGGAGTTTAACTACAAACACCGCGACACGAGAATTTATATATTACATTAAATCTTTGGATACAATTATATTGTGAAATATTGTTATCTCAACGATTTACATGTACGAGATTTACTCGTACTTATTAAGATAAGAAAATTTTGAGTGACACAATGCATGTAAGTTGCACATAAAATTTAGTTAAAAACTTACTTAATTAACTTAATACATGTAAATCGGGTATTAGCAAGTATTTACATAGAAGTAAATACTTTCTGGTATACGTGTTTATAACTGAGCTTTTGTGATATACATATACAACTAGTTGTTGTCCACTACATACTCGTTTTATAATACACAAAATCATTCGAATTTCATCTAGAGCTATTTGTGGTAATTGAAAGAGTGATGTTTGTGATTTATCCTTTTCTTTAAATTATAAATCAATTTTCGTAATATACATTGATTGGTTTTAAACAAAAAGTCTGTGTAGCAAATTGCAGCTCTTTTCTTAGTGATATGTTAGAACTGCAAATAAATTTCACTCAGAAAAATGCCTTAGCAGTGCGTGCTTTCCGATCAGAATTCGAACCTTTGAGTTTGACATGAGTGACAAATAAGCTATCGCGGCTGTTAAGCAACCGATACCCGCCCGCTTCGCGTGCTGTAAAATCCCTTCTTAGCTGACCTCTATATGGCGAAAGGAAGGTCCATGCCAAATTTCAAGTCTATAGGTATTATAGTTCCTGAGATATCGTGATGAGTCACTATATACGTGGATTTCAATTACATATTGTTACGAGTTGCAGGACTCGAATTAAAATGTCGTTGGAATTATTATAAAATTTATTAGAACTATACAAACACGTATAAAACAGGTACAAATATAACTGTACACAAACAGTCCAAACGTAATTCACGTCAATCACACGCACAAAGTCCGTCACTAACGTCTTACTTCGCTTGTGGCTATAGCTAGACTGCGTCATCCCTCCATTGGGGCATTGCTTTATATTATACAAATACAATGTCTGCTCGACTGCGTGGACTGAATTTCATATAATCACACTTGGCTAATGATTACCATAAAATATTACAATACACAATGGGCTGTTTTTCTAATCACAAATTTTAAACACAAAGTAAATAAAAGAAGTACAAATGCTGAAAAGGTAACAAAACGTCTACAGGTATGCAGGTGTGCATTTGTCTTTTGTCGGAACTCAGGTCGTAACAATATATATATACATATATTTAAAATGCTCACATTTGAAAATAGGCTACAGCTAAAATATGGTATTTTTTTATCAAAAAATTATTTGAATATTTCAAAATTTATAAAGGTACAATAAGATAAGTGAACTTATTTGCAAGTCTTGAAAGTCGTATTTTAAAAGAAAATTATTTATGTCTTCACTTTGAGAAGTCTCTAGACGTGGAATTAATTAATATTTTAATAATGAATTGCGAAACGTTTCCATTATAATTTATGTACAGTAAGAAAAAAATATGAATAAGATTTGAGATAATCTTAAGATAAGTGGGGTACGTAGGCGTTTGTTACTATTCGTTTAAGGTCCGATTTACACGATCGAGTGCCAATAACTCTCGTTTATATAATTTGTCTTATTATTTTTATTTATTAAGTAAATAAAATAAGGTAATTACTAAAAAAAAATAATTGTAAAGTTTTTCTTATCTGGTACCATTTTTATCTAAAATACTAGCTTCTGCCCGTGACGTCGTCCGTGTGGAATTTGTTTTCATAACCCCCCGATTTTGAAACATTCTTCATTGGTGCTCTGCTCCTATTGATCTTAGCGAGATAAATTATAGCCTGTAGCCTTTCTCGATAAATGGGTTATCTAAGACTGAAAGAATTTTTCAAATGAGACCAGTATTCCTGAGATTAGCGCGTTCAAGCAAACAAACAAACTATTCAGCTTTATATATTAGTATAAGATTAGTTTTGTCATGGAAGAAAAATACCATTTTGTTTTGTATTCATAATTTCTTTAATTTTTAATACTATACGGAATACACACACAGGGATGTGCCAATAGATTTAAGTAATTAGATGGTTATTTATTTAAATTTTATAGTAACAAAGTATTTTATTGTTAGTTTATTTAAATGTATCTTTTGGTTTATTAATTAAATATATCTTAAGTAAAATTAGATTAACAAATGTGGGTCGTTTTGGTCTCACGCCAAAAGGAAGGTTTGCCCTGAAAATCAGCGATGTGCCTGATATTATTCCGCCAAAGCAATATGCTGAGTGCAAACCTTGTTTGCTGAAAATGCAGCGTACAATTTCTCACAATGTGCTATGTATATAATAATGTGTAAGGAATGTAATGACGTAATTTCTTCATATAAAATCACTTTATTTATTTATTTTTATATACTTAAAAGTATTTATTAGATTAGCTAAGAAATTCCTTTAATTAAGGTCTCGTGGAAGAGATCGCTATCAGTGATAAGGTTGCCTATTATTATATATTTACAAAACTTTCTAGGCAATACACTTATTGCCTAGAAAGTTTTGTAAATATAGTTTGTTTTTTGTAATTGTATATTTTGGTGTACAATAGCTTTATCTATTTGTCTATATAAGATATTTATATAGACAATCTTTATCATATTTTTATTTGTGTACTTAATAAAAATAACATTCTTTTATTGTAGAAATTACGTTCGCGGTGCTATGATATGACGTATTTGTTATTGAATTTTTCTGGCAACGCCAAAACAAGACGTGATCGCAGCGCCACCTTTTTTCTATAATCATTTATAGAACGGTAACGACATCATTTATAGGAATAAAAAGTATCCCGAAGTATCTGAAGGATAAGTATCAGGATAAATAGTAAGTATAAGTGGTGATACACACATACGCACACACACACACACGCGCGACATAGGTACTGAAGCGCTCGTGAGCGCTCACACTTCGCTAATTAACAATATGTATGGAATAATCTTTTCAATATTTTGTGTATTTATGTATAAAATTGTAATCCCTGGATACAGGCTTTGTGTATTGCAGGGTATCTCCCTCAGAATGTGACAACCAGGCTAACTTGTGTTTGCACAATGTTTTGTCATAGCTTGGTCATGTAATGAGAGGTTAGGTTAAATAAATTTCAACTTGACTCGGGATATAAGCTAGTTCTGTTTTGAGTTTCATTTAAGTCCGTTCAGTAGTTTTTACGCGATGCTCTAACAGACAGACAAAATTTCTAAATGTTGGAAAAATAAAGAAATGAATATAAAACTGACAATGCGTTGCAAATGTCTAGGCGACGGTAACCAATTTGCATTACGTTGGCCGTCTGCAAATTTGCCAGCTTCGTAAATTTTTTTTGTGATACCAATCATTGGATTGTCCATTGGATAAGTGTGGTAGCGCATACGGCGTACTGTTCGTTTCTCTAAAGTCAAGGGGTGTTTTTGGACCGTACAGCAATACTGTCTCATCTTTATGATACTCAGATAAATAGCGATGATGTTCTCACTCAGACTCAGACATTTCATTCTATATTTAAAATAACAAAGAAAGCCTTTCAACCAATGTAATAAGATCCTATTCATACTTCAGGAATTTTTTTGACACCCATTGTGTATTTTAAATGGTACATTACGTTAGTTTTTTGTTTAATCTGTTAACCACTAATGCTGATTGCATGCTATTACATGCCTATTTCTGGTATGAAGATAAAACTTGACGTGCTACATTGTATTCATGCCTAGTTTGGATGTATAAAATTTCTAATGCTTTCAATATTCGAAACAATAGGCTCAATATGATACAATTGTTTGTACGTAGTTTTTACAAGATGGCATCATTGAAATTCGGAAAATTATGTTGAAGCGTAATCTACGGTCTAATATAATAAGTTATCAGTAATCTAAATTAAATTGTTAAAATTTTGGTACAGATCAGTCGCGGGTCCGAAAGGGATATTTTATATATTGTGGTAAGAGTATTTCTGTAGTGTATATCGGACGTTAACAAGCACGTAAGTCGTGCATCAGCCAGGGGAAATCCGAGCTGTATGTGCGCAGCACAATAATTATTGATTATGTATCATCAGACAAGTCTCATTAGCTTAACAAAGGCATTAATCAGTTGCTTTCACGAGAGATTAACGTAAAACAAATTGTTGTCGATGTGCCGTAGGCGGTCTCCGAGCAAGAGACATGTTTACGATGGAGGCGCCCTCTTCAACGGGCCGGTATGTGTTCTTAACTTTGTATGTCAATTAACACCAATGTAAAAAAAGCTTTACATAAATACACGACTGTGTACCAGACCCGCATTGGTTTTGTTCTTTTTTTATCACCAAAGCTGGCAACAAGGCAGACGACCCATGTACTGGAAAATGGTTTATCGTCCCAATAGGCACTAATGTGTTGTTAGCCTTTAGGAAGGGATACTGGGAGGGGTTAAAGGGATGGAATAAATAGGGATGGGATAGCGGTAAGGGGAAGTGAGCAATTGGAACTCCCTCCCACTCATCGCACGAAACACGATTAGCTGAACACTTACCGTTTCAAGAAACCGGGTTGCTTTATTAATGGGGATTTTTCTTTCAAAATTTATACTAAAATATGATTAGTGGCATGGTCTCTTATAATTGTAACTATAATTATGATTTAATATAAGTACCTATTGTGGGGTTTGATTAAGGTGAGTGGTGCGTCAATGATACCACTGTTTATGCGGCGACGAAGGTGTGTCCGTCCTGGAACGAGCAGCGCCGCGATCTCGTCGCAGCCATCGGGGTGGATTTGTCCCTCCCGGCCGTGAAACTATGTCCGCGAAGGAGGCGGCGGAGCGGGATAGGGTTCGCCAGTTCGCCACGCTCCTCTCCCGCCAGTGCCGCGGCGACGGCGACGGCGACGGAGGGTTGTTCACGACGACCTCCAGCCGGAGAGGAAGGACGCGCCTCGATCCGCGCGCCTCCTGTCACCTCGATGTGAGACTGAGGCAGCCATGGAGACTAAATCGGCTAATAAATGGTGAGGCCAGCCCGCAAAGTGATCGGCCGTCGTCAGTCTGGGTTGGAGGCGAATGCGCGAGCGAGCCCACAGCCCGAACGAAGGATGCTCGAGGATCGGACAGGGTGCGTCAATAATGGTTTCCCTGTAGGATAGCGTAACGCACCACTGGCGAGAGCCCATGGCTCAATTGCCCGAGAGGGGAGTACAAAATAAGATGAGTTGTTGTTCTTTTGCATTATATTAATTTCTTACTGTAATTTATCTTAGACTATATAGACAGAAACCTTATCGTTTATGTCATGTGCAAACCTGTATTCTAATAAATATTAAATTATGTACACATTTATGAGATTGGCATTCTTACTGATACATATAGATCAATCAAATTCGCAACTCTAACACCGATATCTATTATCTGTATTTACTTCAGCATCTCGTTTATGCCATATGCCATGAGTGCCATGACCATAGTCTTTACCTGTGGTAAATTATATATTAATAATTAATTCGTCGATGAAACGTGACGCAACACGTATGAATATTATATGAAACTTATCATTTATTGATGTGTTAATGTGTAACCAATACTTGTTAGCAATTCACAAAGAAAATGCATGCATAGAAAATAGCAGGTTGTATCTAGTCTCATCGTCATCATCATTCTGAGCAATTGTTACGAGTTTTTGGCGGGAATTTGAAGGGCGATTCGTTTTGGTGAAGTTTAGCTGACCGGCTGATGACCCATCTGACGACATTGCAACACCAAAGGTGCTGTAAAATAAATGACATGCCATTTAGACCGGGGATTGTTACAATTATCACGTGCTAACAGTGGTTAAGGAAAACATCGTGATGAAACCTGCACACTGAGGTAACCGATGTGCCAAACCTGCCAAGCCGTCTTGGACAATCGTGGCGGGTTTACTGTCCATTCGCCTACAGTGGGAGGCGCGAGCCCAGCAGTGGAACATTTATGAGCTGTTATTATATAGATCAGGGATAATAGACATCCAAACGAGCAAACACATTACCTTACTTAACTTACAAATGACTGAGGGTAGTTCGGTTGCCTCTTGGGACAGTTTTTGCACAGGTAAAAGTTTTGACATGCAGTATTAATTTTGTTCGCGTGAACTTTTATTTTAAATCCCGATGGAATCTTTATTTTCTGGTAAAAAAAAGGTTTATATACATATAGTCGGTGTCAGTGTAGGACCTTGTAAATATATTTTTTATTATTTTTTTTGTCAAAACTGTTACATATACAGAATGTTCCATTAGTAGCTCACAACGCTCAGTTAGCCGTTCCACAGGGCGACCGCCGTCGTTATGGTCATGGCGAAAACGTCACTAATGACGTCATCTTTTCGATCACTCAACGCTCACAACGACCCATGTCAAGGGGTGGGTCGAATAGCCGTTCCACTTGAGTTTACGATCGTGACGCCGGCAAGCAAGTGGAACGGGATAAATAGCAGTCGTGAACGTGGTCGCTGTGAGTCCTTAATGAAACGGTAGCCATAGTAATGCTGATTAATAATTTGACTGAATTTTATCCGTGCAGGAATGGAGAAAGAATTCAATTTCCTGCGGCCGGGCGGCCTATCGTAAGAGGCGACAAATAACCCACAGCCAGGTGGTAGGCTATATATGCTCGATAGGATGGCGACCACCCCTGGTCTAGAGTATGCCGTCATAACAACCTTGTGTTGTGTTCCGGCATTAGTGATCAGGTTCCAGTCTCCCTTAAGAGAGCAGCAGCGCATTTGTAACACCTTTGGTGTTGCAAATGTCCATAGGCGATGGTAACCGCTTTCCATCAAGTGGGCCGTCTGCCTGTCTGCTGAACTCCTGCAATATTTTTTTTAAAAAGACGAATAATTTACTATTTCCAATAAAATAGTAATCAGGTCCTGCAATGACGCCGGTGGTATTGTTTCACAACGTCAGCAATAACTCCACAGGTCTGTAACGGTGAAATAAAAACAAATAAAGAAACTTAGATTTTAATCAAATAAACACACAAGTCCACTTTTTAATTTTCATTAAAATGGATTCTTTATTACTATTGCGTAACAGACGGCGCGTGTCGCCACGTTTTTAACGTGTCATGGTTTTTTGGGAATTAATTATTTACTTCTATCTTTATCTTATCTTACTTGCATCTCACATTTAAAAGCTATTTTGGTTACAGATAATATGTGATTAAGATACATTATTAAGTTACAATACTGAATCATAAATTACTGATGAGTTCGATAGGTTAACTTGGGTATTTTATGTTTGTTTTCAAAGTTTGTTAAACTTTGAAACCAACAGTGAAAAGAGATCATTGAAAAATGATCTCTTTTCACTGGTGGTTGTATTAACCGTTCTTCAATGCGGTCAATTAAACTATTAGAAACTATACTATTTTTGGCACCCGAGAACAATGATTGACACCTTATTATTACAAATTTTTATTTAACTTACAATGGATGTATGTAGTACCTATGTAAGTTCGGGTGGCATTTTGCAAGTTAAATTTTACCAACTTCGCGGTTTCCGATTGAGCTGAAATTTTGCACGCATATGTAAATCGCGTGACAATGCAATAATATGGTGCTATGGAGCTGATCTGATGATGGAGTCGGAAGTGTTAAAATGAGGTTGTGTAACTTGGCACTGGCACCTCAGATGTCATGTTACATTTGATTTTTTTTTTTGACACCATGTTTGATATATTCTTCTGTCCTCTTATGTCTTAATTTTCTCAATCGTGTATTAATTACTAAATTACTAATACATTATAGTATAACAATATCCTTGATTGTGCTTATTTTAATATTGATAATAGACCACTGCCGATCCTTATTTATCTACATGGTAGCAGAGCGTGGTTATATCTATTAATTATTGCTACGAAAACCGTAGTATATAATCATAATATTTTTTTTTTAATCTTCACAAAGTGTAAATGAGCACGGAAGTTTCTGGCGACGGAGGTAACCACGAAACCTACACAAGGATGGCAGGTACTAGCAGCAGTATTCCTAATTTTGAGAAATTAGATGGTTCGGCGAACTACTTCACATGGAAGGTACAAATGGAGTTATTTTTAATAACTGAAGACCTATGGGAGTATGTAGAAAGAACGCCACCGGACACGAATGCAACAGCATGCAAAAGAGATAGCATAGCTCGTGCCAAGATACTATTAATGGTTAAACCGCATTGTTTGATACACGCGAGAAAAACCAAATCTGCAAAAGAGTGCTGGGAGGCGATTCGTACCACTTTCGAAGATAAGGGTATAAATAATAGATGTCGTCTCCTAGGTCGTTTAGTAAGTCAAAAACTTTCCAATTTCGACTCGCCGCGTCACTACATTACTGAGATAATGAGTATCGCTCAACAACTTGAAGACGTTGGTAAAGAGGTAGATGACGAGTTATTAGCTGCTCTCATGCTTCAAGGATTAGGAGAGGAATATATGCCAATGAGGATGGCTATAGAAAACAGTAATATAGCTATTACTACGGATTATATCAAAACGAAACTATTGCAGATACAGGACCCAACGAGTGGTAATAGAGAGCAAGAGTTGCCTTCAACAAGTGCGCTTGTCTCAACGAAAAATAATTTTTCTCTCAATAAGAACAGCACAAAAAAGAAGTTTCAGAAGAAAAAGCTTAAATGCTTTATATGTGGTAAAGAGCACAAAGCAATTAGTTGTCCACACAACTCGACGATTAATGATACCAGTGATGAGAAGGTAGCTACTAACAATATCGCATTTTCGTACTCAACTCCTAAATGTCAATCCAGTAGAGATTGGATAGTGGATTCAGGAGCATCCACACATATGACATGTCACAATGACTGGTTTACTGGTTATAAGACTTTTGAGGAGCCAGTACCAGTAACATGTGCGAATGGTGGTAGAGTAACAGGCGAAGGATGTGGAGACGTATGTACGAGCAGAGAGATAGGCTTCAATGTGAGTGGAGTATTGTATGTTCCCGAGTTAACTGTGAATTTGCTGAGTGTAAGTAAGATGGTTGAAAGGAACAAAGTAGTGGTATTTTCAAAGCGAGGTTGTGAGATTTATGAGGATAATGACTGTAAAGTGAAAGGTGTAGTGAGACATGCATGTAAGGTAGAGAAAGGGGTATATAAACTAAAGCGCACAGGTTCTAATCTCTGTTTTTGACGTTTCAGTTGTAAACACAATGGAAATAGGTTTTGATGTTTGGCATCGCCGGCTTGGTCATATCAGTCCTCACAACATGAAAATACTTCGAGATAAAATGGCTGAAGGTATTAAATTTAAGGAACCTGAAAGAGTAGAATGTGTTTCGTGTCTTAAAGGTAAGCAGACTTCATTACCTTTTCCAAAGAAGAAAGCCAAACGAGCCACTGAAATCCTTGAATTAGTACACAGTGATATCTGTGGACCGATGGAAACCTCATCATTCTCTGGTGCAAGATATTTTGTAACATTTATTGATGATAAAACGAGAAAAACTTTTGTATATATTTTACGTGAAAAAAGCGAATTTTATTGCAAACTAGTAGAGTTTAAAAATTTGGTCGAAACTCAAACCGGAAAACGTTTAAAAACAATTCGTAGTGATAACGGTAAAGAGTACGTGAATAAAAAGGTTGATGAGTTTTTAAAAGAAAATGGTATAATTCACCAACTAACTGTGGACTATACACCGCAACAAAATGGAGTCTGTGAGAGAGCGAACAGAACCATTGTTGAACGAGCCCGAAGTATGCTTGAAGAGGCACACTTACCAAAGATTTATTGGGCAGAAGCTGTCAGTACTGCAGTATATCTAAAGAATAGGTCACCTACTATAGCTGTTAAAGACATGACACCAGAAGAAGCCTGGACTAACAGGAAAGTAGATTTAAGTCATTTAAGAACTTTTGGAAGTCGAGCTTTTATGCACATTCCCGATCAGAAAAGAAGGAAATTTGATCCAAAGAGTGTGGAATTAGTTTTTGTAGGGTACTGTGAATCAACGAAAGGGTATCGTCTGATCCATCCTAAGACACTTAAACTGTATAAAGCGAGAGATGTTGTATTCTTCGAAAACCAGAAGGCAAACATAGAGGTTCAGACGGACAAAATACAAGCTAAGTTTGAAGAAGCAGTACCACCTGTAGGGAATATACCGACTGTAGAGTCGGATTCGGTTAGAGAAATGCAAACGGCAGATGTGCTAGATAGACCTGAAAACTTTGTTCCTAATAGTGATACAATTATAGAAATAGAATGTGCTAGAGAAGAAAGAACTGTCCCTACACCTCCACCTACGTGTACTGAAGGTGAAGTGGAGACCTCAGAAAGAAAATATCCACTTAGAGAGAGACAGCCCAAAGACTACAAAGACTACATACTGTATCACGCAAAAAACGAAGTCTTGAATGAACCTGTGACTGTAGAAGAAGCTTTGTCCAGTGAAGATAAAGAAGAATGGCAAAGAGCTATAGAATCAGAATTGAATTCTCTGAAAAAGAACAATACTTGGAGCTTAGTAAATACTGCAAATGGTCACTTTGTTGATTCAAAATGGATTTTTAGAATCAAGAAAGAGGTAGGGAAGATACGATATAAAGCGAGGTTAGTAGCACGAGGTTTCACACAAGTGAGAGGTGTAAATTACAATGAAGTTTTTTCACCAGTCGTTAGACATAGCACACTAAGACTACTACTAGCTCTTGCAGTAGAGCATAATTTAAAAATTGATCACATGGATGTCGTGACTGCATTCTTAAACGGTGATCTTAATGAAAAAATATATATGAAGCAGCCTAAAGGTTTCGAAGAAAAAGGAAAAGAGAATTACGTGTGTCTTTTAAACAAAGCACTCTATGGTTTAAAGCAAGCTCCAAGAGCATGGAATGAGAAGCTCAATGAGGCTTTACTAAACTTGAATTTCAAAAGGTCAGAGAATGAACCTTGTGTCTATATTCGTAAGACAATAAACAGTTTAATGATTATTGCTGTTTACGTAGACGATCTTTTGATATTTTGGAATCACGAGAAGGAGTTAAAACTCATCAAGCAGGAATTACAGAATAATTTCGAAATGAAAGATTTGGGAAAAGCAGATGTCTTCTTAGGTCTAAAAATAAAACAAGATAATGGAGTTGTAAAAATTAATCAAACTGAGTATTTAAAGAAGATTCTGGAAAAATTTGGAATGACGGATTGCAAGACTGTGAAAACACCACTAGACACTAAACTGAAGCTAATAAAACCAGAAAGAGCAGATTATGTTCCACCAAGCGAGTTACCATACCGTGAGCTAATTGGTTCATTGATGTATTTAGTTGTCTGTACGAGACCAGATATAGCTTATGCAACAAGTTATTTGAGCCAATTTAATAACTGCTACGATCATACACACTGGGTTGCAGCAAAAAGGGTATTGAGGTACTTAAATGGAACCAAAAACTTTCAGTTAGTCTATAAAAAAACTGGCAAACCTTTGTTTGGTTATGTGGATGCAGACCACGCAGGAGATATATGCGACAAAAGGTCATATAGTGGTTTTGCATTTATATTCGCAGGTGGACCAGTTTCGTGGGAGTGTAAGAAACAAAAGACTGTTGCACTTTCAAGTGCAGAGGCAGAATATATGGCCTTGGCAGAAGCATGTAGAGAGTCAGTGTTCCTTAAAAGGTTATTTACTGAGTTAACGGAACAGGACATATGTAGTATGGTCTTGCTGAGTGATAGTCAATCAGCAATAAGAATTGCAGAGAATCCCGTGCATCATCAGAGGACAAAGCATATAGATGTCAAACATCATTTCATCAGAGAAAAAGTGAACTGCCGCGCAGTAGTATTAAGGTATGTGGCGACGCAAGAGATGATGGCTGACATGTTAACAAAAGGTCTTCCGAGAGAGAAGCTCGAGTGCTGTGTGAGAGGACTTGGCTGCGAGTACGCAAGTTAAAGGGGGGTGTTAAAATGAGGTTGTGTAACTTGGCACTGGCACCTCAGATGTCATGTTACATTTGAATATTTTTTTTGACACCATGTTTGATATATTCTTCTGTCCTCTTATGTCTTAATTTTCTCAATCGTGTATTAATTACTAAATTACTAATACATTATAGTATAACAATATCCTTGATTGTGCTTATTTTAATATTGATAATAGACCACTGCCGATCCTTATTTATCTACAGGAAGGAACCTGTCCTGTACAGGAGTCCTCCTGTACAGGAGATGGATAGGAACTCCTGTACTAAACAAGATAAACCCGTCGTGTTTGAGCTCGTTTGACTTGTCTTGGCTAGCACTCTGCTGCTACGTGATATCCAGGATTTCAAAAGATTGTATTTAACAACCTTTTTTAAAAAACTTATTTTGTGCAAAATATTAAAAATCTTATGGAAAATTTGTATGGAACTAAAAAAAATCCGAAAATTTGCGGTAAGACATGTTTAATATTCCGTTTAAAGGCGCTCGTGACTCCGCTTTAATTTCGCCCTCTTTCATGTTATCTGACAAAGCAAAACTGTCTTTGATGGGTTTCCTCATCTACGATTAATTTTAGATTTTCATTCAAGTACTACACGTATTTTTTTTTTCTAAATTTTATAAAAGCTCTTTTTTTAACAACTCTACAGACTCGAGTTCCGTACCGTTTTTTTACAACTTAGAAAGTTTTTAGAGTTTATACACGCTTATTGGCTATTTTAGTTATTGTGTGTGACATTAATTTAGCGATTTTTGTGTTGTGGTGTACCTTACTAATAACTTATTATATTAATTTATTCTAATTTTAATACTAAACTTATACTAATGTGGAGTGTATCTGTAATATGCTGGTGTTGTGAGGAAGTGCATGTTCAGTGTGTGCCTTGTGTCTATACCTATATATATTATACTATCTTGTGTGTTGTTTTTTCCTTTCTGTGTCTGGGTTATTAAATTTTTTAGGCTCTTTGTGTGTCTTTGTTTGTTTGTGAAGTGTGCGTGTAATGTAAAGATGATGATGTTTTGTATCTATAGTATGTATAACTATTTAATATTTATCATATAGCTCACCAATACATTCAAATTAAACCTGAACTTCTTTACTATACAACTTCAAGATAATTACCGCAGTAATTTATGTGGTTTGTATGTTAATTCATTTAAAACCCGGACGATTTATATGTACATCAAGTTGTTAGAATGCTGTAAGTCCGTAACAACGAGAGTAGTACCACTACGATTAAAATTTAAGCCCAATTTAAATCCCATTGCTTCGTTTAAGTAATCTTATTAGGGGACATATCAAAACATTTAATGGGCAATGATTCGTGACATTCAGATTATCGCTGTAAGATAATCGTACAATGAATTGTTTATTGTTTTACCTTTCCCAATTAAATGGCGATAAAACTTTCAAAGAGTAAGGTCCGCCGGTTTTACATCCCATTCTGTTGTGCGTAGGTGTAGAATTGACGTGAATGCACTATCTAAGTCATTATAAATAATGGACAGATAAGCAGGTCGAGACAATAGATCGTATTGCCGGTGGGTGGTATTAGCAGCCAAATACTGTTGACCTCTCAAACCTCTCAAACATTACTTATTTACATTAGAATTTTAGAGTGCAAACCATAATTTTCTTTACTTTTTTTTAAATTTTTAAGGACTTTTGGATAGCGTCCATATCAGTTCGTGGAAACAAAAAAAAACTTACAATCACATTAATAATAATAATAATTACGTCTTGCTAACAGTGAGTACTTGCACAGGCATAACCTAGTGGCCAGGATCATCCACCAGCAACTTGCTCTTAAATACGGACTTGTCTCGTCGGAGTTACCTTATTACCAATACAAGCCCGAGCCAGTTCTTGACAATGGTCAATATCTGCTCTACTGGGACCGATCAATTATCACAGATAGGACTATTGTCGCCAATAAGCCTGATATTGTGATTGTTGATCGGTCTGCGAGACGTGCTATAATTGTAGATGTCGCGATTCCCCATGATGGTAACCTCGTGAAAGCCGAGAAAGAAAAACAAATAAAGTATATTGATCTCGCTCACGAGGTTACAACCATGTGGAACTTGGACTCTACAATCGTAGTACCGATAGTGGTGTCAGTGAATGGACTAATAGCGAAGAGCCTTGACCGCCACCTTGAAAGGCTCTCGCTTGGTACCTGGGTGAAGGGTCGGATGCAGAAGGCAGCCCTGCTGGACACGGCCCGTATTGTGAGGAGGTTCCTGTCTTTGGAGCCTTAACCACCGGTAGCGTGGACCCTAGGCCCTGCTGCCGGCGGACATCGATTTTTTACATTTTTTTTAAATATATGTTGTTTTTGTTTGTAGGTAGTATGTGTACATAAAGAAAAATGTAAAAAATTTGAAGCAAAATAAATATGTGAATAATAATTATAATATTTATAAGATATTTATAAAAAAAATGTAAAAGATTTGGATAATAAATATATATGTAATAATAATTACATAAGCATAAAACAATAGTCATTTTACATGTGTGAACATGCATAATCACTATTATTTAATGCTTTTAACAATAAAGTCTAAAACTAATTTTGTTTTTACAGACAATGTTAATGACATAACATCATAGATTGATGGTATATATTTAAAATGGGCTAAATGCGTGTCGGTCCAAGCTTAGTGATGAGTTCCATAGAGGCGATGAACGACCACTGATGTTGTCAATTTGTTGCAGGACACTAATAACTTACTTCAATTGTCTGGTATCCTTTGAATTTTGACATTATTTGTATGGAACTTATTGTTACAGTTATTTAGTAGCATAGTTGTTCTTGTCATGTTTCCGTTTTAAGTTGATAATTAATTTAGTTATGTACCCTCTTATTTCTAAACGATACAATCGGCCATTCCCTTAATTGAATAATAAACATATAACAATAATATACTGTGGCAATTATGTAGGTAATAATTCAAAGTCTCTCAATTGTATATAGACGGTAGTCATTACATTTAATTTTTATGTTAGCAGACGCGATAGATTTATACTGTGTTCGGTATTTGTTTTATTACATGTAAAACTTTAAGTGCAATGTTTAATATAATATGTTGCATAAAATATTATCTGGAATTTCCAAACAGTAATGTATTCAATTCTTTTCATTCACAACACTTTAATTAAAATAGTTTATCATTAACTTCAATCCGCTAACGGTTGTGCCAATTGCTAAGTTTCATGTACTGTAAAATTGTTGGAGGGATGGCGAGGTGTTCTAAAAATGCTTATAGAGTGTGAACAGTTAGTGTTCAATATTTATGTTAAAACCGTAAGGTTCTTTGATTATAACTATGTGACCAGTTGCTGTTCTTTTATTACCATTAAACTCTTCTAAGTTGTTACCGATAGTATGGCAAGTAAACTGTCGGTAAGATATAGAAACTGGGCCTTAATTTGTTACGTGGTAGAGTCATGCTATCTTGATTACAGCTTTTAGGGCGGGCTAAACCGGTGAGATCACTGACTCATTTTCATAGAACATCGGCGTGAAATAATTACTCTTGAGCTAATCGTGTTTAGTGTGACGAGTGAGAATACCGGTGGTGTTCGTTCTTTATCCTCCGCTATGCTATCCTTTGGGCATTCCCTCGGGTCTCCGGGGGCTTACCGGGGGTCATGATCGACGGCCGGTTCTGCACCCCCGCTTTTTTTGTTAATGCAGGAGGAAAACGTCAACGTTACCTCCGAGTGAACGCTGCGGGGATATCAGCCGTATGACTAACCACTAAACCTAAGCCTTTGCTCCTAATTCACACGCGTTTACGGGGCGCCAAATGAACTAGCCCAATAGGTCTACCCTACCCGCCCAGGGTGTCGTGACCAACAGACAAATGTGACCAGCTGTGACAAGGACGGGGGAGGGGTCAAAAAGTCTGTCATCCACTTTAAACTCAAAGAAATCCTTGAAAAACTTAGGAACTTTAGTAAATGCCCTTAATTCCCATAGTTCCTCCAAAAGGTCTAAAGAAGCTGGTGGTTCAAATGCAAGTCGTGGGTGCACGTCAACAAACTTTGATGTGAAACTGTGATGGCCAAACAAAGTGCGTTTACGCATCGTGATAAAGTTATATTGCTTTGTTTCGTTGATAAACTTTGAAGGTATTGTTATACAGGATTTCGGCTATTGACACAACATAAATTACATATATATAATTACTAGGATGGCGCTATAGTCCACGCAGATTATACTAAGAATCTACACACTTTATTTGTGTTGTAGAATTCAAGAATTTAATTTTGATTTAATACTTTAGTACACATACACATGAGTTTTTATTACACATATGAACAATTATAAAAATACATGCTATTTAATATAATGTAAGAAAACTTAACTTATTTGTTTTGTATTCTACCCATAGTCCCTCAAGACTATAAGTACAATACTAAGCCCAGATCACCGTCTTCTATGGGTTAGGTGCCCAGAAGGCTGGCTACGTTTCCTCCCTCTGATCGCCATACTGATCCGTTGGCCGAGGCAGGCACCAGCCTTCTGGTCACCTGAAGAGTCAACGAGTTGTTTCGATAAATTTTGGTCTCGACAGCGAACGGCACAAACATATAACTCTCACTGAGGGTTGCATATTTGCGTCGCTTGAGTGATTCCGCTGTTTCCGCCGCCGAACCGGCTGATCTAGACGTGTTTGTGTTGTTGAATTGAAATATTTGTTATTTTAATTGTTGTAAGTAAATCACAAAACACCCTTACGGATTGTATTTTTTTTATTAATACTTCAGTGATTATTATTTACCGTTATTAACATCTTTAAAATTAACCCTTTTGCTTCAGTAGAGCACCAGTTTAATACATTTTGATGACTCTTACGTAATAAAATTTTCACTTATTTACGGATATTATTATGTATCTAAATTTGACCTAATGTCTGATGGGTCATACACATTAAACGGTTCCGTAGATGAATATTTGTAATTAAGCTATGAATCCCTAAAAACGCATTTAATCGAAAATAATCTATTTCAAAAACTGCTCAAAGAATCTTGATGAAACTAATTTTAAAAGTGCATTGCGATACAGCGAGGAAATGCAGTCAGCATTTTGGGAGCGCTCCCCACCGATAGTAACCTGGAATCCATTTTGTTATATGTTATGTGTATGTATGTATATATAGTATGAATGTATATATAGCAGTAAATTTTTAGCTTTAAAAAAAATATTATTAGTGTATATAGTTGTAGAAATATGTTGTAAATAAATAAAGATTATAAATATTTTAGAAGTATCTTGTAACTTTATCCTATTGGTGTTTTTCAAATGTACCACTTGATTGTGCAAAAGAATGAATTTAAAAAAATATTTTCAATAGTTTTCGTTTCGGTTTTTGCCAATTTATCTACTGAATTATAAAACGAACCAAAGGTTTATTACCTACTTTAGATAACACGTGGACATACACATCAAAAATTCTAAGTACTTGTCTTTATTTTGGTCTCGGTTGTGCAAAATATTTTACAAATTCACAAGAAGTTTTGTCCATTTTCTTCAGAGCCTTTGAAATGCTGAACTTGATACAATAATAATAAAAGCGTAACTGGTCTAAGCATTAACCGCAAGTTATTTTCTTCGTAAAACTTGACAAAATATCAGAAAGTTTGTCTTAGTACGTTTAATAAATTCTCAAAGATGTGTACTAATAATTATGATGAAACAGTAGCAGGCATGAATTTTTAAGCTTGCTTATTTTTACGCGAAAGAGTAAAACAGTAAACTTTTAACCATCCTTACAAAATTTCCCTTTTGTAATATATAAAAATAATTTTATAAATTTTCAAATAATTTTAAACTCAAAAGTATAATCGATCCTCTTAAAATTTTAAAAGGACTCATAAATGGGAAATATGTAGAAAATGTCAAAATAGGTCAACCTAACCAACACAAAGTAACGCAAAGGATGGACAGAAGAAGAAGAATCGTAGGACGCGGTAAGCATATTACGAGTTTAATAAAATGCTTCTATTTTACTAAAATAAGACTTGAAAAAGTTTGGTTTGAAAGTCGTTTATTATTCAGTCCTGCTATATTCAAAGTTAAAATTGCTTGAATGATCGTCGAACTTGTATTAGATGACACCCCAAGGAGAATAATGATGCGGCCGCACGAAGACACGCGACAACACTGTACAGGGAATAATCTCATTTAAATATAGCCACCATAAGTTCTTAGGTTAGTCCACAATTTTATACTGTTTTGTATTCTGTGACAATGTCTAAGCATAAAAAGTGTTTGTTTAGTATACACTAAAGCCCGTCATAGACGTAGCTATAATATATATTAATATGAATCATAGCAAGGCATATGACGTCATATTTTCCATATAAATTTTCGAGTGACCGCACACGCAGCTATAATATATATTTCTTATTATCACAAAAATATGTCGACATTAATATCTCAGTATATTTTGGCATATATTTTGAGATATTTTGAGGATACGGGATGTTCCATTTGTTCACTGAACACCTGCCCGACGGCATGTTACTTTTTTTTAAGAACTAAGATACCTAAATTACGTACTTCATTTAATTAAAATACAAGTGTTGCAACTATAATAAATGATTGAAATATGATTTGTTTTTAATTCTTACCTTAAGCATACTGAAAGACGTTCTTCAGAACTAATGCTTTTGCGCATAACCGTATCGCGATTTATTAAATCATTTTTTATCAATTCATGAAGCTCGCTAAATGCCGGTCTTGAACTTCTAAAATACTGTGCAAATTTATTCGATGATAATCATGATACAAATTAAATTCGTCACGAGTTCTTTTTTTTTTAAATGCGGCTCTACCCAGACGGTTCTACTTTTCGTTCCTGACAAGGCAACATGCATATCAAATTCAGCATCCAAATCGGGTGTTTCCGTTTTCTACCCACTTTTTCTACCCAAAAATATTTTTTCCGCTTTCAACCCAAAATCTATTCCGTTTTCAACCTACAAAAATAAATATAATATTTTTTCCGTCTTCTACCCAGAAAGCTTTCCGTTTTCAACCCATTACTAATTTTCATTATTTTGAAGTACGGTCAGAAACATTGTTTGCTTTTAAATATTTATTCATTGCAAGATAAACAGCTCACAATATTAAAATGTTTAAATCAACTCAATATTAATTCACGACCGACTTCTTAGCTGCAAGTAATAAATAATAACCCAACACACAAACGAAAACACAAGTTTTTTTCAAAATTATTTCACCTGAAACTAAAACCAGAGCTTGTTACTTTCACTTTTGCCAAACGATATATAAAAAAGGCAAACAGTTCAATATGACCAAAAAAGGCATTTTATAAAACATCTATGTTTGTATCTTTGATGCTTGCCTTAGGTTTAATACCGAAAGAAATGGTGGATGGTGCTTTTCTCTATATTATGGAAGAGTCCCACGCATAAAGATGCAGTGAGATTTAATCATTATATTGTCAAAACATATATGTTTGGCGGAAAATATCCTCTAGAATTATGGTCTTCATGCGGATGTCGACACAGAACAACTAACGCTCTTGAAAGCTAGCATGTGACTGTAAACCGCGTTATGGCAAAGAAAAAGTCACTAAACATGCTTCAGTTCCTTTCAAATATTAATAATGACGCTAAAAAACAAAATACACGGTTCAGAGGAAAAGATATTGTAACATCAAGGAATCGAAAAACATGATATGTTAAAGAGAGACAATAAATAGAATCTGCGCTTAATGACTTGGCTTGTGACAAAATTTGCATAGGCCACTGTTAGGAAAAGTTAGCTCGTTTATACAATAAATTAAAAAAAAACTATTACATAATTTATGTCAATACTTCATACTTTTAACGTCGATTATTAGTATTACCCAATCTATCCAATTAATCAAATTTTACTTAACTTTTAGTTATGTTTTCAATATTATGCTTCCAAAAGAAATAAATGCATCCAGTGTATTGAACCAAACTATTGAGTAACTATTGAGTTACAAACATTTTCTTTATTAAACTAATTTATAGTTCCTCAAAGTCTATTTGATATTTTACTCTGTGTTATTTTGTATTTTGACGAGGTTGTGAATTTTGAAAATGTTATTTACTAAACGTTAATTATGTGATCTATGTAATAATGTTTTATAATCTAAATGTTGGTTTTAGATATTTGTAGAGTATGTATAAGAATCTTTTTGACTATCTTTAAATATTTTTAATCGAATAACTTTTTTCTGCTGCCTGTACTTAGTTCAGTGGGTAGAAACCGGAATTGAATTTTGTAATGGGTTGAAAACGGAATTATTATTATTATTTTAGACTTGTGAAAAAGTGGGTAGAAAATGGAAACACCCTCCAAATCATCCTCTGAGGAACTTTCAATTAGATCTAAAAGTAGTGCTCTTGTTGAATTCATTTAGGTACCTAGATTGATTATAGTGTTATTTCAAAATTTGTACACCTGTACAGAAAATAAGCTTTGTCCTTGCAAGGACGACCGCAGACCGAGTGAGGGCAAAATATATATTATAGTATAGCTCCCGTGTGCGGTAGTTTGTTATACTATAATTTATATCTCGATATATTAATATATAAACTCATTTGCAAAAAAAACGGGCGGTTTTGATTTTCATTCATATTTAAAAAGATACAATACCAAAAAGGTTTCAATCGTTTGTACACGTTACTGGCCGGTTTTAAAAATGCTGTGGTATTTAAAAAAGTACGTTCTAAATTCAATTTTTCATTTGATGTTCATTTTTACAGAAAACCCCTTTTTATCCTACATTTTTGGCGCGAAGTTCCAGAAGTTAACATCGACTTTCATAACTTTTATTCAATTTTTATCGATTAATTTCATATCCTTGACTGTCAAAGCTTTATTTAATGCTGTTTGGCTGTATCAAAAATGGTAGATAAAGTGGTAAAAGCTACCAAAATTATCGCGCTGCTTGAAGAGGGTTGCAGCCAATGTTTCGTGGCTAGGAGGCTAAATGTTAGTCGCTCGACAGTCCAAAGGACCTGGCAGCGATATCAGGAGACTGGTTCCGTCGAGAGAAGGCCTGGTTCTGGAAGAAAACCATGTACCCAACCACGGGATGATCGTTTTCTTGTGAGTCGCGCATTGAGAAATCGCAAATCTTCGTATGTGGATCTTAAGAACAACCTCCAAGAAGTAAGAAATGTGCATATTAGTCTATGGACGGTCAGGAGGAGGCTTCTCGCTGCCAATATACGCAGTCACCGCCCGGCCCGCGGCCCCAAATTACTCCGTGAGCACAGAGTTCACAGGCTTAGGTTCGCTAGAAATTGTGAATCATGGACTCAAGACGATTGGAATAGGGTTTTGTTCTCTGATGAAGCCAGGATATCTCTGTTCGGTGAAGATCGACGTCGGCGAGTGCTAAGAAGACAAGGAGAACGCTTTGCAGAGGCATGTTTCGAAGAAATCACACCTTATGGTGGGGGCTCTGTTATGTTTTGGGCAGGAATAAATTCAATGGATCGTACAGAGTTAGTCTTCATTGAAAACGGCTCACTGACTGGGCATCGATACATAACGGAAGTTCTAATTTCTCATGCACAACCCGCATTGGCCGCTCTAGGTGAAGACTCGATTTTTATGGACGACAATGCTCGCGCCCACCGATCCCGCGATGTTAATGCGTATGTGCAAGAGGTCGGCATTCGTCGTTTGGATTGGCCAGCTCGAAGTCCCGACCTCAATCCCATAGAGCATGTCTGGGACGTTCTGAAACGGCGTGTGAGATCAGTACACCCGGCTCCGCAGACCATCAGAGAGCTGAAGAATGTGATTACTGCGGAGTGGGAACGTATTCCGCAAGCAAGTATCCGGGATATACTCGATAGCATGCCCAGACGAATTCAAGCTGTGATTTTAGCTAGAGGGGGTCACACTCGATACTAAACATTTATCTGCTTTTACTTTATTAAAGAAAAACAAACAAAAATCTTTTTTATTTTTACTTCATGAGCATATGCACTACTAGCGAATATACACTACTAGCGAGGTTTAGCATTATTTCCCATAAATTGTATCTAAATTTTATGAAATACTGATGAAAACGATTATTTTCTTATTAATTTAGCAAATTGTGTGGATAAAACTACCTATAATTATCAAACAAAGAAATATTAACATTTGAAATGGTTCATTGCTTAGGTGCCCGTTTTTTTTGCAAATGAGTGTATTATAGCTACGTTTGTGATGGGCTTAAGGCTGGGCACAAACGGGCCACCGACCGCAGTCTCTGGTGGTCAGCGACAAATAGTAGTCACGCTTTTTCATATATTTTGTAGGTACTAGCCAAAATACATTTAGCCGGAGGCGGTCACGGGCCACCGCCACTTATGTTCGCGCAGTGGTGTATGGCCGCCCCCAGTAGCTATGATTGGTGGTCCGTTTGTGCCCAAACTAAACTTCTTTTAAGGGTTTGATAGCCATTTATAACTTACCGATTCTTATAAGTATTACGTATTTATAACCATAACGTTGTCTGTCCCCCCCACGCCGCCACGCGCTACCCCTTCACTGACGCCCACTTATCGACAAGCAGCGGCGGCACCGTCGCGCTTAATAGGTAGGTATACTCATGCGCTATAGTCATAGTCATTTTTTTCACAAACTACTGATTCTATAACGATGAAAGACAAGGTGCGGTCTATATGATACTATATAGAGGTATATCAAAATCGAGAAACAAATGGTGTTGGGATATAAAGGTGATCATATAATACTGAGGGATAAAAAATATGGTCAGGGTATTGGAGTTCTGGGAGTGGAGTTATGTATAATAATAGTTTAGTCTGTAAATTTATCTTTATATTGGTGGACCGCAAAGAATTGTCTATCTATTATTTCCTTCGTTGTTTGATCAATAAACAAGTGAGGAGATATTAGCTCCCGAAGAAGTGAAAATGTGTCCCCCTCTCTAAGTTTTAAACTGTGACGTGAAGGTTGTGAATAAAATCAAGTTGGAAAAAACTGAAAATAAATTCGAAGAAAATTGGTTTAAATAATATTCATAAATGGTTTTAAAATTTGAATAATATCACTTCACTACGAAATTATAATTATACTTCAATTAGTAGTTAATTTATATGTTTGATTTGTACATAGGTCTTATGTTTTAACTGACTGCGACCCCCTTTAATAACAAACGCGACCCTCACAAGAGTCGTGACTTCCAGGTTGAGAAACGACACAATAAGCAAATAAATGCAGTATAAGTATTACATACGTCGTAATTCATAAACACACACATATATACACACAGATAATATTCATGTAGGTGGTGTTACTTTGATAGAGGTTATAAGGTTAAACTGTGACTAGATTACTGTAAGGATTATTATTAATGCAAGGGGTTGATTTGCGACGTCTTTAATTTTATGGGAATTGGGTCAGGAGGGTGACCCCAATAAATTTTAATTGTTGTTGTTCAGTTCCCACAATGGCAAGTAAAACAGCTAAGTCCATACAGCCTTGTTACATGTAGAACATACTCATTATTGTGGAAATTGGAGATAAAATTGGAAATATAGAAATGAAATATACTTATACGAAATTCTAAATATATATAAAACAATTAGTCTCACAAAAACTCGAGAACGGCTGAATCGATTTGCCTAATTTTGCTTTTGAAATATTTTTAGAAGTCCAAGGAAGGTTTAAAAAGTAGTAAATATAAAGTATATAAAATAAAAATGAATTGTTGAAATGTATGTACGCGTATAACTTGAGAACGACTTTTAAACTAGTAAACAAGTGCCTTTTGGACCAACTTTTTTCAGCATTTGTAACAACGAAAATTATTAATACAAAATTGAATAATTAAACATTTTCTAATTTTTCCAACGGGGTTCTATTCTAAAGCCTTTCAAGAATTGCTCCAAGAAAGGAAAAAAATCTTAAATTTATAGTTTAACAATTATTAGACTTGCAATGTTCATGTTCAAGCAATTTTTTTTTATTAATTAACTTTTGAATAACTAAATGAAAAATTGTTATAAAAAAAATTTTCAAGCAGATTATTGTTTATTCATCTATTCAGTTAGTGCCTGAATTTTTTCAATTTTTTATTTTCATATTTAGTATGTTTAAATAATATTTATTCATTAAAGGGCCGATGTGGGTGTGGCTTGCGTAAGCCAGAGTACCCGTTTTCGGCCGTATTTTCATCCCTCTGGGAAAATTATAAATATTGATCTTACAGTTTCGGGAGTCGAGACTTTTTTATCGGAAATTTCCTCCTCTTTTCGAATCTGTTTTCAAATTTGAAAAATCTTTATTACTTTTTGAGATATTTGCAAAAAAACTAAACCCCCCTTCTTTTTTTTAGTTAATTGTTAATAACTTTTACAATTCTTGCAAGCGGAACTTCATTTTTTTCAAATATCATCTAGATGCCATTCCGAATCGAATGACACCTCATTTATAATTTTCGGAGACTGCTGAAAAAAGTTGGTCCAAAAGGCACTTGTTTACTAGTCTATTTAAAAATTATAAATAAATAAATATTGATAACATGTTTTGTGTGTATTTTATGGGTCCCCGGCTGGTGTAGATTCACAATTTTAGGTTAGAATTGGGTCATAGATTTTTATTTCTTTAGGGCAGGACAGCGTCGGCCGGGCTGGCTAGTTTAAGATAATATTCATGTTTTAATCCTTAAAATTTTGATTGAAATCCGTTGTACTGTTTTCGAGCCTATTTAAAACTAACTGTCACACAGAATGATGTAAAAAATTTCTAAAACCAGTCGTCACGGAGCTACTTAAACGGGATTCGCTATATCGTTTGCGTATTTTCACTTTTTTAAAGATACAAATTGACAAAATTTACTTATGAAAATCTGGAATGCTACGAATCTAAACAAAAATATTACGAATGTTTCACATAAATTATATTTTGATTTTATATACTTTTCTATATATAAAACTCAATTCTTTAAATAAATAATGTATGTATGAAACTGTCTGAGTCAATATTATATTTATTATATTGGTATACATGGTACACGGTAAATGAAATAAAAATAAAACTAACTTAAATAAAAACAATAAATTCTAAAAATAAATAATTATAAATACGTTAATATATAGTATGTAACAAATTGCTGCTAGTGGGAAGAGTACCTGGTTGATTTATTTATTATTATTATTTTATGTGTATGTAAGGTTTTGACTTCACGGACTTTTATGGACGTTTGTCCAAAAGTCTTTAAAATAAATTGAAAAAAAAGGCTGCCTATATTGCCACGATCACGCATGATCAGATCAGATTTTTTTACGAATTGTAATATATTTTTGAGAAACATTCTTCTTCTTCTTCAGCCAATTTCGGTCCACTACTGGACGTAGACCTCCCCAAGTACGCGCCACATATCCCGGTTTCTCGTCTTCCTCATCCAGCCCCTGCCAGCGATCTTGCGCAGGTCGCCAGTCCACCGGGCTGGCGGGCGTCCTACGCTACGTTTGCCGAGACGTGGTCTCCACTCCAGGACTCGTCTGCTCTATCGGCCGTCGGTCCTGCGACAGACGTGACTGGCCCACTGCCACTTCAACTTGCTAATTTTGCGAGCTATGTCAGTTACCCTCGTTCTCTTACGGATGTCCTCATTTCTGATCTTATCCGTAAGAGAAACACCTAACATAGCTCGCTCCATAGCCCGTTGAGCGACTTTGAATTTGTGGACCAGTCCCGCTGTCAGTGTCCATGTCTCGGCACCGTATGTCATGATAGGTAGGACGCACTGCTCGAAGACTTTCGTCTTCAAGCATTGAGGAATGCTTGACGAGAAGACCTGTCGAAGCTTACCGAATGCTGCCCAGCCTAACTGGATCCTCCTATTGGCTCTCGAAGCCGTGTTTGCCTACCTGGATATTTTGTCCAAGGTAGACATATTCCTGCACAACCCCAAGAGGCGAACCATCGACGTTTAACGGTCTCGGCACGACATGTTCGTTGAATATGACTTTCGTCTTGTCCAAATTCATGCCGAGACCGACCCGTCGGGAGAATTCATTCAGGCTGTTCAGCATGTCGACAAGTTCTTCCAACGTCTCTGCAAAGACGACAATATCATCGGCGAAACGGAGGTGAGAGATGCGCTCGCCGTTGATGTGAATGCCCCGTCCAGCCCATTCCAGAGTTTTGAAGACATCCTCCATCGAGTTGGTGAACAGTTTCGGGGAAATTACATCCCCCTGTCTCACCCCGCGACGTAGGGGGGGCTTCGCCCTCCGGTCCTGGATCTGGACGGTCATTGTTGCGGCGTCATATAGGCATCTCAGCACTTCAATGTATCGCCAATCAATACGACATCTTTGCAAAGACTCCAGAACAGCCCAAGTTTTGATGGAGTCGAAGGCTTTCTCGTAGTCCACGAATGCCATACACAGCGGCTGATTATATACTGTTCGGTCTTCTGTATAATCTGTCGAACAGTATGTATGTGCTCTACGGTGCTGTAGCCTTTTCGAAACCCAGCCTGTTCCGGTGGTTGGAATTCGTTAAGTCTTGTGGCGAGACGATTTGTGACCACCCTCGAAAACAACTTGTAGACGTGGCTCAAGAGTGAAATGGGCCTATAGTTCTTCAAGAGGGTCTTATCACCCTTCTTGAAGAACAAGACCACTACACTCTTGGTCCACGCCCTTGGCACAGTACCCCGGAGGATAACGGAATTAAAGCGCTCCGCTAAAGCTTTCAGGATTGAGATCCCTCCCGCTTTGAGGAGCTCAGTTGTAATACCGTCATCCCCCGGAGCCCTACCATTTTTAAGTTGCCCGAGTGCCGTCCTAATCTCGCCAATGTCGACCTCCGGGATATCTTCCGTATAGTGGCGCGTGAGTGGTGCACGTGGATCATTAGTGCATTGAACCGAAGGTCTCTCCGCCCGCGAAGAATACAATCGCCCATAGAACCGTTCCACCTCCGCTAGGATCTCAGAGTGAGACGTAAGCTCCCTGCCATCTGCCGTCCTCACTTTTGCAAGATGGTTTCTCCCCAATGGTTTTAAGAAAACTTTGGACCCCCTATTCTGCTCTATAGCAGCCTGAATGGCTCGCGTGTTTGAGCAGCGGAGGTCCCGTCTTACAAGTTTTCTTATCCGTTTGGAGAGAGCCCTATGCTCCGGTGAGGCAAAAAGAGCAGGTGGCATCTCACGTCTCATCCTCATGAGATCCAAGGTTTCAGTGGAAAGTTCAGAGCGTTTGTTTCTTCGCATAGGCGGAAAGTGCCTTCGGCCCAGCTCTCGCATTGTTTTCACCACGTTGTCGGTTATCTCGTCAACATCGCCAGTGGTTTCCAGCGCTTCAAACCGATTTTGCAGTTCCAATTGGAACTGTTCGGACCCTAAGGTAATCTGGGGCGGCGTAGGTCGGAGATTAGACTTTATCAGGCGGAGTCTTTCAGCTTTCAAGTCGATATTTAGAGTGCCTCGTACAAGTCGGTGGTCACTGCCGGTATTAAACCTGTTGACCACTGAGACATCTCTAAATATGTGCTTCTTGTCCGCCACGATAAAGTCTATCTCGTTCTTTGTCACAGTATCGGGGCTCTGCCAGGTCTACCTCCTTTGGGGCTTCTTCTTGTAGAACGAATTCATCAAGAAGAGCCCCTGCATTTCGAGGAAGTTGACCAGCATTTGCCCCCTGTGATTTCGGCGCCCCAAGCCATAAGTTCCGATTCTCGGTTCGTCGCATTCTTGTACTCCCACTTTGGCGTTGAAGTCCCCCATAACAATGTTGTGTGCGGAGGTCGTGCCATGTATGCCTTTAGTGATATCCTCATACATAGCCTCAACCTCCTCGTCAGGGTGTGCCGAGGTCGGCGCATATACCTGTATCATCTTCAGGGAATACCTGTTGGTGAGTTTTAGTAATAGGTACGCTACCCGGTTCGACACACTGCTGACTTCCATAACGTTGTCAACGAGGGATTTGTTGCCAAGAAAAAAAACACAGACAGAAGAAACATTCGTAATGTTTTTATTAAGATTAATAGAGAATCTTAGAGAATTCATAGAATACAGATTTATCGTAAGTAAATACCGCAGCATTTAAAGAAGAATTTAAGTCATCATTTAGTGAAAACTGTGTCCGGAATAAGCTAATTTTTATCCACTTGGATAACTACAATCCGCTCCGAAGAAATTTTCCGCGGGATTATATTAGGAGGGAGGGATAGGATTAGGGTACTTCCGGGATAAAAATTGGCATCGAAATCGCTCCAGTATTTTTTACGTGAATCCCGAAAAAAGAGACAAAAATTTTAAAAAAATAATTCAACATGTTCACTATACTTTATATAGTGTATTCCAGTTGTTTTTTTTAATAGCTTCAATGTACAGACCCGGCATTTTTATAAATATATTAACAGCCCCTAAACATGCCACTGCTGGTCTCAGGCCTTTCATTATAGAGGACTGGTGCATGCTTTCCGGCCAGGATTTGAACCCGTGCTTTTTGATTTTGCTAACTGCTAAGCCACCACGGCTTTTTTTATGAGTGTGTTGTTGCGAGCTTGTATCGCGTGACTTTGGTGTGTGACTAGCTTTAATCCCTACTAATATTATAAATGTGAATGTAAGTTTGTTTGTTACGCTTTCACGCGAAAACTACTCATTCGATCATCATGAAATTTTGTACACATATTCTTGGAGGTATAATATAAGTAACATAGGATACTTTTATGAAAAAAAAAACCACGCGGACGAAGTCGCGGGCAGAAGCTAGTATGTAAATATTTATGTACGAGTATATCACTGATAAAACAAAACGTGTAGGTAAACCCTTTAAATTCTCTTAGTTACTTCAATGTATTTAATCTTTATACCACTTTGGTAAGTGTTGAGGTTTGCTATAGACTTCTAATTAATGGATATTATCTACAAAGTAATGTTACAAACGTTTTACAGAGAGATGTTTCCCAGTGGGATATTTCCCTGATCAAAGGTTACAACCTCGCGCCTAAATGGGGCAACATTTAATTAATTTAAACTGTATAAACTGTATTAGATACCTACTTGGAATTAAATTGGAGATATCTGCTATGATTTAGATAGTGCGGTTTCCTGTTTGTTTTGGTTTCAAATCAAACTATTGACAAATAAAATTATTTTAATAAAACTATGTTTTAACGGTTTTAAGCGCGGTAATTTATTTGATATTTATTATTCCGACATTTCGGCCACTTTTCCGTAGCCATGATCACGGAAGACAAAGATGTCAAGTGTCAATGAATATTGTTAAAGTTTTTCTTTAGCCTACAGCCGACTTGTTCATTTTAATTATTTAGTTTTATTATTTACTCTATGGGAGCCTAATCTCAATTACTTGGCTTGAAGAGAAGAAGCGGCACAAGAATCTCTGCAGCAACACGCCTAGCTCTAATAATTCCATATAATATTAAATTTGGTAGGAGATAAAAGAAAAAAGAAATTGTCAATCAAGTTGGTTTGTATTACTGTGCACGTAGAAAGAGCTCACAATGTCTTCAGGTCTGGCAGTTGGTTTTTGCTGGGTTTGGGTCTTTGATAATCGGATCCCAAACAGATGGAACTTGCGTAATCAAATAAATTACCCCACTTAAAACCCTTAACGTAGTTGTATTGTGCTTACTAGTCGTGAAAATTAAAAAAAATACTAAATAAAATTATTTTTATTTATTTGTTTACAAAGACATAGGAGTAAACAAAATATTACACTACAGGTGTCAAAGCTGGAAGCCCCCTTGCCCTCCAATTCAAAATATAGTAACTGATAGCAATGTATTTTAAATAAGAAAAAAATAGCGAACCAAATTTGCCAGGTGGTAGGGCATTTGCCCGACTGGATGCCTACCACCCCCGGTCTAGAGTATGTCGCCATAACAACCTTGAGTTGTGTTCCGACATTAGTGACCAGGTTCCAGTCTTCCTTAAGAGAGCAGCAGCGCATTTATAGCACCTTTGGTGTTCCAAATGTCCATAGGCGATGGTAACCGTTCAACAAGTGGGCCTGTTATTATGAATGAACACCGGAAGCGACACAGCGAATTCAACCCTTTCCCTTGGTTTCCCGTTTGATTTGGTATAATAATAAAGTAGTTTTTTTTCCAAAAAAGATTATTCGCTTTTAACGAGGGTAATCGATTTAAAAAAATCTAATGACACCGCTTTAGTTTTCCTGGAAGTCGGTATTATTCAGTTTTTCGTATAGTCTAAGATTTGGCCCTTGAAAATTCACCTGTATAAAACTTTACAGGAGAGCTACTTTATAAATTATTTATTAATATAATGTATTACTCATAGTCTGCCAATTTTTTAAGCAGATATGGGCCTAATGTTCTTTGTTTTAAGATCTAAATTACTTTATCAGTATGTTATATATAATAAAGAAGTCAAATACTCAAATTCTGTAGCTTATGATATTTTCATGATACTAAGGTTGGACATATGAGTTTTTTTGTGTTCGTGCATGTGTGTGTGTTTATTTTATTAGTGTGTACGTCACGTGTATATTTTTTATTAATTTCCCTTACTGAATTTGCTGGCTTACATTTTATGCATATTTTTTTCTAAGTGTAACATGTGTTTGTAGGTTATATACGTTGATTCAAGAGGTCCCAGATGTTTTGAAAGTCATACTTTCTTCAGATATACGTATATTCGTAGCTGTTGTTACCTTTATAAATAAGTGATTCTATTTCGGGGCGTGTTGAAAGTGAAATTTCCGAGGAAATTGTATAAGTAGGGTTTTACTTTGTTTGACAAAGCTGTGAATTGAGCTTCATTCAGCTTCAACTAAGCAACAGTGAAATGTTATTGTTACTTAATGCTAATATGAAAAACACTTTTTTACCAGCCTCGTATAACTATTATGATTAAGGGGGTTAATTTACTAATTAACTATGTCTAAAAGTACTTAACATTGAAGAAAAGCAAAATATTAAAAATGATAATATTAGTACTGTAATGAGTATCTTTAATTTTGCGTATGATATCAATGGAAACTTGTAGATTTAGTTCTCCTAGTCTGTTTAAATACATATAGCTCTATAAGTACCAATTTCTTGATATCTCTTTTAAAAGGAAGAAACTTTGTTATTGGAATAACCATAATGAAACTCGGTGGAGTCCACCACCGCCCTGCCCGAGTCCTGTATCGCGTGGCGCACGGTGCAGCGCGGCCCCGAAGTCCGCCACGCCGCCGCTGCTGCCCACGGCCTCTGTGTCCGCGTGCCGCTCGGCCGCCTCCATCGCCAACGCCAATTCCACTGCCAGTTTGTAATCTAGCGCAGGTTCTGCAAATAGACGGGATCCCATCCTCGTCGCCAGTTGGAATAAAACAATATGGCAGCGGTAACAAGACTCATTCGACTCGTTTGTAAAATTTAAAAACTACCCACAATCTACATATACTACAGTTATGTTAGTTTTGTAAAGTGAAAGGTTAACAAATGCAAAAAAGCTGAAAAGACTACGTAGGTATTCTTTTGTCAGGTACGGTACGAATTCCTAAATCATTCACAACTGATATTAATATTGACACATTAAATTCTTTCCACAACTACGCAAGAGTGTATGTAACTCGACACAGCGTATTGCAGTAGCCGCACCTGTTTAAAGCATAGTGACAACACTGACAAGGCAGCCTACCGTGTGTAACGAAATGAGTGGATTTTACCATTCTCACGCGCCCGATGTTGTTAAGAGGCTAGAGTTGATCTGTGCTTTAGAAATTCAATATTGCAGTGGGCGACGGAGTGTGTGTAAACAGAAACACGTTGATACTTGTACCTGTCTATTAATGTCAAAATAATTTAAAGTTTATGAGATATTTAATATGTACAGAGATATTTTATTATAGTACGTTAATGGATACTTAACGCAAAATGACACGTCTCAGTGGCTTGTTATTCACAACTTGATTTATCTACGGAGATGATGAAATATAAAGATTTTTGAAAGAAAAAATATTTATCTGAACTCGCCGTCTCCTTTTCATCATCGGACTTATCGACTCACCGATATATGGTGGATATTCTACCTGATACAAACGAAGAGTTTTGCTTCTATCTTCATCATGCGGATCGCAAAAGAGTGGAACTCATTGCCGGAGTCTATTTTAACCGGTACCTACACCTTGGGGTGTGTGAATAGGTACCTTCCAGGTTAGCGTGCTCCATCTCAGTAAATTTATCCGCTCTACATCGGGCGAGATAATGGTCACCAAACCTGTATGTACTAACTATAGAAAAAATAAGTCCCGTTTGATATGACGCGGGTTCAAACCCTGGTCGGATAATATGCACTATATTTGATTTGATGTGCATATCGTTACAATTACCATGGATTGACATCAACACACAGTAGTGACAGCCGCACATCAAGATAACAGACGTCTCAAACCGGTGAAGCCGCCTAGGACAAACAAAGTGTCTTGTGTATGCTGTTCGTTCTCCTGTAAAAATGGGGAGACCGGTCTCCAGCATTGCGAGATTTATGGGCTGCTGTAATGTCATTATTAGATTATACTAGTAAAATTATATTTTTATATACATGGCTATGTCCGCGTCTCCCGCGAGCCTCTAGGTTCTGGAACTCACAAGAACTATTTATTTTTCCAAAATAAAAAGTATAGTGGTTATCCTGATCCTGTGCGAGTGCATAGATCTAGATACATGTAGGTATATATATCTAGCTACCTATAGACGACCAAGCTATTAACTCGGATGTTTACGCTAATGTAATATACAAATAAATATACCTACAACATTCGAACCAACAATTTCTGTGTGATTGCTTAAATACAAATAATGTAATCAACAATGCAGTGAGTTCTACTTAAAGTTACATACATATTTAATATATACATGCAATCAAAATCAATTCATTTTGCGGAAACAGGGTCATCTGGATGACACGAGTTGACATCGCATTGTTACTACATCAATTTAGATAATTGAATACATTGTATGTAGAATGAGAATGCTTAGTTTCATAGTTTTGTTAACAAAATAATACATAATTCATAAAATAAATACGGTAGTATTAAATCGTATCTGTTTTATGGAATTGATAGACAATCACGCATTGTGTAAGGTGGCGCTCACACGGAGACAACGAAGGCCAAAGAATGTTCGCCGGCAATCCATCTCGTGACGTTACCTAACATCAAAAGAATTTACGGGTGTACGCGGCTTATTACTAAGCTAAGCAAATTATGACGAAAACTTTGGGGCTAATCCCTAACACACAGACCAGAGTAAAAATCAAGATGTTAGTACCTATATTTGCAATATTTTTGTTATTTTAATATTATGTACATTATCAAAAAACTTGTTACTTTCTATGATTAAGTAAGCACCGAAATCTGCTGTATTTAATGTTATTATTATGAGTATTTTCCGAGTTTTAAAGATATTAAATGTATTGCAAAGCAATTGTTCATGTGTATAGTCTTTGGAACATGTTGAAAGATTGAGTAATGTAATAAATTACTTTGAAGATTAAACAGATATCGATTATTTCTTCTAAAACTATAAAAACCTATAAAACATTTATATAAATTTCAATTACTTTATATTTAGTTTACATCTGCAACTAAATATTTCATTACTAGAAAATACATACCATTATGTATTGCACAAATAAAAAGGTGGGAAGTTAGGTAGTAGTTAGGTAGGTAGGTAGGTAGAACGTTTAGAAAGCGCAAGTTCAATTTGTTCTTGCACAATAAAATTGATAGATGACTTATGATACGCTATTGAAGCGCAATGAATGACTTTAGATAGCAGATAACATATCGAAGTTAGTACCATAAAATAAACAGAAGTTTACCTTGGAACAAAATGCTGTAACTCACACTCTAAAGATATCTCAAACAAACACAATCACCTACTGGTATTTGTTTGACAGTTAGCAACAGATACAACGTTGAAGGAATAAAAGTTGATTGATGTTATTTTGTGCAGCAATCAGTCAATAATATAGAAAAATATAGTTGTACAATTTATTTGTTGCTGCTACCTGCTAGCCTTTTACCCTATTCTAACTTTATTGTTACGTTTTTAGCTTGATTGCATTCCTGGCCACAATAGGTAATATATATAATAATACATATCATCTAGTTGCGCCGAGGAACACCTCATTTTAATTTAAACTCTCCCTCCCCATTCTCGCCATTAAGAAAAGAATAAACTATCAAATGAAGAATGCGCCAAAATGCGCTAAGAGATAAAAACCTCTCATTTCTCAGTGTCACCGCAATATATGGTTTACAGAGTACATTAATATAATAGGAGAATATAGTTGGAAAATGATATCAAGAAAACCACTTTTAATTTAACATTATTCGCCTTATTCAAATCATAGTGTTGTGTGAAGCCCCCAGGGGACAAGTGCAATGTGGCTCTGGAATAGTGGCGAGGTCTAACTTACCTCGCTTCTTTTTCTACGTCCCTTGCCTTCTCCCGGCCATTGCATTGCGTCAGCATCGCCGCTCTAACGTGCGCAGTACCTATATAGTAGTCATTGTAACAGATATTATTCACATATAATTTATCTTCAATTTTTATATATTTTTTGTATAAAAAAATATACATTTATATAGAAAAAAAACTGATCTCCGCCGACAGTGGGGCCTAGCGTCTAGGCTACCAGTGGTTACGGCTCCAGAGATATAAACCTCCTCACATTACGGACCGTAATATTATCTTAAGTTTTCGCGATTGGGCGAGGTGCAGTCGGTTGTGGTTAGACGCATCGAATAAATAACTGCGCGAGCTCGCTTACTTCTTATCGCGACCGGTTTTAGTCACGGCTTACCCGCGTGCTGTGAAGCAGCGCGCGGCGATGTGCCAGCTATTTTTTACTTTAATACAATATGGATAGAGATCAGATTGATAATGACGAAGAGTACGATATTGGAGATCATGCGGAGTTTGCAAGTATTACGGATTTATCAGAAGAGAATAGACCGGATAGTAGGTGCAGTTCGAGACTTATGAAAAGAAGGATTGAAACAGATGCAAATGCCCAATGGACAGATGTACGGAAGAGACTGACACCAAAAAAAAAAAAGTCTGAATTCACGGATATACGAGTAACTTGTCAAGATGGCTTTCCAAAACAATTTGCATTGGCTAAGTTGTTTCGCGATTGTAATATTAAAGACATATCTAAAATTAAATTCTTAAATCCCTACAAAATTAAAATTGAAATGCATAATAGAGATAGTGCCGAAAAATTAATGAATTGTGAAATTTTGAAAACTAAAGGTTGGAATTTCCAACTACCTCTTGAGGTTGGTATATCTTATGGTTTAATCAGGAATGTTGAGTTGGATCTATCAGAGAAGGAATTGAAAACTTGTATAACAAGCTCGGTAGAAATAGATTCAGTGAAAAGATTGAAACGGAGAGACTCTAAAGATAAAAATTGGATAGATAGCGAAAGTATTAGGGTGGGGTTCTTAGGCTCATCTTTACCAGAGAAAGTCTATTTTTATGATACGCCAGTAGAAGTTGAACAATTTGTATTCTTAGTAACCCAATGTTCTAAATGTTGGCGATTTGGGCACACCCGTAATATATGTCCATCGAAAAGAATATTTTGTCCAAAATGTGGAGGAAACCATGAGAATTGCGAAATCACAAGGTTCAAATGTATAAATTGTATGGACAACCACATGTCATGGACGAAAAGCTGCCCTGCATATTTGAGAGAGAAAAAAATTCGGGAAGCTATGGCAGAGTATAATGTTACCTTCAAAAGAGCTACAGAGTTAATAGGTACTTTAACTGACCAAGTCCAAAAAGGACCAGTCGAACCGACAGGCTCGACTAGATCTCCAATAACTTTTGTTAATACTGAAGAACTTAATCACAACGTAATACCACCCTTTTCACCTATACTGCAAAATAATTTAAGGCGAACATATGCTCAGGTAGCAAAGCATACTAGGAATACAAAGGAAACTAAAGAAAAACAGAATAAAAGTAATATAAATTGTAATCTGAGTAATGTGAATATGGATACAGCTACCACAAGCAAAGGAGAGGAATCTTTTGTACAAGAGAATTTAGAGGAGACTGATAAAAGTCGTCGTAGAAGAGATGAGTTGTTTCAAAAGTTTCTTTTGAAGCTGAAAGAAATTATATTGACAGGAAATGAAAGCTTTCAAGATAAAATAATAAAATTAGCAAAAAGTGTAATTAGTTGGGTCTTATCGATGTTATTAGAGAATTTACCTAAGGATTTTGCAATTTTAAATAATATGTTCAGCCATGGCTTTGATTAAAATTAATATAATACAGTGGAACTCACAGAGTGTCTTACCGAAAAAAGGAGATTTGGAATTATTCTTGAATCGGGAAAAAATTCATATTGCCGTTCTGTGTGAAACGTGGCTTAATTGTAGTAAGAATTTTACAATCAAAGATTATAACATTTTTCGTCGTGATAGGGCCGACTCTTATGGTGGGGTAGCTATTTTGACACACAAAACTGTCCAAGCACAACAAATTCCTACAACAATTTCCTTATATAATTCGGAATTAATTCATGTCAAATTGTTCAATTGTCAGCACATTGAGAACATCATAGCAATTTATTGCCCTCCTAGTATACACTTTCTTACTGCTCAATGGGACTCCTTATTTTCTATAGCTAGACATAGGACTCTAATTTTAGGTGACTTCAATGGCCACCACTCAAATTGGTCGTCCAAGACTAATTCTAGAGGCAATCATATTTATGATTCCTTGCTAGAAAACGGTTATTTAGCTTTAAATGATGGCAGCCCAACACGCATTAAGATGGTAGACGGAGTTTTACAACAGTCCTCGCCAGACATATCCACAGTATCTTCAGATATAGCGTTAAATTTCACTTGGAATACTACTAAAGAATGTCTTTGTAGCGACCACGTAATAATTAAAATGTCTACTGATATAACTATTGAACAACACTACTTTAAGAAAAGAAATTTTGCAAAAGCCGACTGGAAAACTTACAAACATGTTATTGAGAATGAACTTTCTACTTTCAATATTTCGTCAGACCCTCAAATAGCGTATGACAATTTTAATAAAATTATCAACAAAGCAGCTGAAGTTAGCATTCCAATGCATAAAATCATTTGTGACCCCAGTAATAATTTCAAGCCTAAACCATATTGGACAGAAACACTTTCAAAATCTATAGCAAATAGGAGACTTGCTTTAACTAATTTTAGGAAAAATCCTACACCTGATAACTTACAAATATTAAATGCTAAAATTCGAGAGGCGAGAAGTCTAATAAGAAGAGCCAAGAAAGAGAGTTTTAGGAAATTTTGCACGACTGTTGATGAAATTTCTTCTCCTAATGAAATGTGGCGCAAAATGAAATGGTTCAAAGGGCTTAACTCATCTAGATTTACTATTGATGATACAACTGCTGAAGCTCTACTCTGCAGTATTTCTCCAGAATCCGCTTGTCCCAAGGAACCTACATTTAAATCCTATAATAAGCAGTTAGAAATCGAAATTTCTAGACAGGAATTTGATAGTTGTTTAAAATGTAAAGACACTGCCCCTGGTTTAGATTCTATTTCCTATTCTATGATTTACAACCTCCCAGAATTAGGCAAATTATTTTTAATCAAACTATATAACATATTTTTTTCTCAAAGCTTTGTTCCAAATCAATGGAGATATATTCAATTAGTTCCCATACCAAAACCAGGAGCAGAGCCTTTATCTAGTTCCTCTATTAGGCCTATATCTCTCATATCATGTGTTTGCAAAATCTTTCATTCCATAC
This sequence comes from Dendrolimus pini, assembly GCA_949752895.1. NCBI lineage: Eukaryota > Metazoa > Arthropoda > Insecta > Lepidoptera > Lasiocampidae > Dendrolimus > Dendrolimus pini. The sequence goes on along the minus strand of OX457129.1, from coordinate 7,283,852 downwards.
TAAACAGAAGATTAGAATGGTTTTTTGAACATAACAGCTTATTCGCTGACACAACAATTGGATTTAGGAAGGGTCGGTCTTGTTATGATAATTTGAATTACCTAATATCTAGCATCCAAAGTGGTTTTTCAGACAAATATTTCACTGTAGCTGTTTTTCTTGACATAAAGGACGCATATAACAATGTTGATATGCCGAGTCTTCTAAAAATTATGGATAATCATGGTGTCGGTTCGAAATATTGCAAATATTTGTGGTCGTTTCTGAGTCAAAGATATTTAGGTATTCAAGGAAAGTCTCATATTCCTAATAGAGTAACCCGGTTTGGTTTAGCCCAGGGGGATCCTATGTCACCATTATTGTTTAATATTGTGACCAGTGGTATTTGTAAAGTAGTCAATAATATACGTGTCTCTCAATATGCTGATGATTTTGTGCTATTCATAACCTCAAATGATATAGATAGAGCTGAAGAAGAGATTCAATGTGCTTTGGATAGAGTAGTCGAGATTTTACATTCACTAAATCTTGAATTATCACATAGGAAATGTAAGATATGTATTTTTAATCCAGGACGTAAAAGGCTATCTGTAAACGTTAAAATTCAAAGTAGTCATTTACAGATTGTAGATTCGGTAAAATATCTTGGTATGTGGTTGGACCGATCGCTAAAGTGGTCTAGACATATAAATGAGGTTGTAGAGAAAATAACTAAGTTATTAAATATTTTTAAAATTCTGGCTGGGGCAAATTGGGGTGTACATCAAAAGTATCTGCGTAAACTATATTTAGCTATTATACGAAGTCGCATTGATTTTGGTTGTTTTTTCTATGATAATGCTGCCCAGAGTCATTTAATTAAGTTAGACAGAGTGCAAAATCAAGCAATGCGAATAATAGGTGGTTTTATTCGAACAACTCCCATTCATGTGATGGAAAGTGAGCTTAGTCTGGAACCATTATATATACGCAGATGGTTTCTCTGCGGTAAATTTTGGCTGAAAATAAATTCATCTCAAAGTAATCCCTTTCACGATATTAAATCAGATTTTAGTAAAATTTCTCAGCATCAATTTTGGCATAACAAACGAAAACCTTTATTATTTACTATGTTTGAAGTTTTAAAGGATTATACTAAGTTTAAATATATAGACATGTTCACCTTAGATGTATGGGTAAATAATATAGATCTATCTAAAATTGTAAAACTTCAAATTGATGAACCCTTAAAATCTAAACGACTTTATAATCCACTTTACTTGAAAAACATCTTTGATGACTTCATCGCCAATAATTATAACGCATACGTTAAAGTATATACAGATGCTTCGAAAAGTGACACAGGGACTGGAGCTGCTTTCTTTGACACGCAGGCCAACTTGTGGATGAGGTTTAGAATAGATAATACAGCTTGCATAATGGAAGCGGAGCTTGTGGCTTTATCTGAAGCGTTAGCATATATTATGTCGACTGGGTACGATAAAGTTGTCATATTCACTGACTCCATGAGCGCGCTCCAACATTTGGCTCGGTGTACCTCTATGGCAAGAGGATCACCGGTAGCCTACATCATTTTGGGTCTTATTTTACAAGTCCAAAACTTAGGTAAAGAAGTGATAATGCAGTGGGTACCATCACATGTTGGTCTGCGGGACAACGAAACAGCTGATACTTTAGCAAAACAAGCCATTTCCGAGGGAGTTGAGTCAAATTATGTACCGAATTACACTAATTATTTACCAATAATTAAGAATCTTTGCTACAACACATGGAAGGTATATTTTGACGAAAGATCTCAGGAAAAAGGCATCTGGTATAAAACGATCCAACCATATCCTTTGCGGTCAACCTGGATAAAAAATCAAGTGCTGAATCGAGAATTTACTGTGATATCTTTAAGATTACGATCTGGACACATTCCACGGAACAAATTTTTGCACATGATGAGATTAGCACCTACACCAAATTGTTCTTCGTGTCAGATGTGTAAGATAGATGACGTCTTTCATGTATTAGTGGAATGTGTCCAAACTAACAGCCTTAGAAATGGTATTAATTTGTTTGATGTAGGCTGGTGCAACAGCATTTTGGCAGAGCCTTTATCAGACTCTGCCAAAAAGATTTATAAATGTCTTGCACACGCCACCTAATTTAAATAATAGTTGTTGATTGTATTGTAGTTGATTGTTAATTATTAAGGCGACATAGCCAAATTATGGCTAAGCCTTTAAGAAGAATAAAAAAAAAAAAAAAAGTTTTCGCGACTAGTATACATAATAAAACTAGCCAACCAACCAAAACCAAATAAATTATCGCGTTTAAAACCGTTAATACGGACCATGTTCAGCAGGGCTGCTTTCTGCATCCTACCCTTCACCCAGATACAAAGCGAGAGCCTTTGAAGATAACGGTTTCTTCACTATTAATTAGATCGTTCATTGACATCACTATCGGTACTATGATTGTAGAGTCTAAGTTTCACAAGTCCAGTTTTAATCCCAAGGCTTTCACAAGGTTAACATCATGCGGGATCGCGACATCTACAATTATATCATGTCTTGCAGATCGATCAACTATCACAATATCAGGCTTATTGGCAACAATGGTCCTGTCCAACAATATTAACCATGATCAAGAACTGGCTCGGGTTTGTATTGCTAATAAGGTACTTAAGGTAAGGTAAGGTACGACGAGACAAGACCGTATTTAAGAGCAAGTTGCTGGTGGATGATCCTGGCTACTAGATTGTGCCTCTGCAAGTACTCGCTGTAAGCAAGACGAGAACAACCGAAAGTAACAGTCTTAGAGACTCACCAGGGTGGTGACACAGTCGATATAAGACAAGTATTATAATTTTCATCATAATATCTGTGTTAGATAAAGTTATATGAGTAGTAGTAAGTCAAAGGATGAATCTCTCACGTGCATCAATGGCCGCCATCAGGTTTTTTTTAAGTCCTACTACACAGGGAAAAAGATCTTTCATGGTTCGTATACTCCTAAGAATTTTTTCAGGCTATTTCCTTTGTTTGCTGCCGTGTAATTAGGCATAACGTATATATGGCATAAAATTGCAACAGAAATCAATTGAATTGAATCATCTGTAGATATTCTGTGGTAGGAAACGAAGCAATCGAAAGTCAGAGTCATATAAGCAATTGTATAAATTGAGTGGATCTAGCCACCCCGATCGCTAAATGATCCGTGAAATCATCCTCAGATACCGCACTCAAGACGTGGGTTGCCGCGATGCTTTTCATTGGAATTATAAAAGGGATTTTGTCGTACAATTGTGTGTCATGTACATACTTCAATTCTATCTGTATTCCGGGTTTGCAGTTTTAGTTTTGTAATTTTGGTTCCCGTAGCTAACATACGTTTACAACACCAGGGGCGCAGCTAATGCATTGCCGGTGTTTATAATTGAATAGAGGGACTAGACAGAAAGAATAGGATAGAGCGGAATGGAATAGGCAAGATGAGAAGTGGGCCATCGAAACTCTCACTCATCATAGGAAACACGATTAGTTCAAAACTATCCGTTTCTGGCCGATATTCTGTGAAAGCATGGTTTCACACCGATAGAGCCAGGCCTAAGAGTTGTAATCAAGAGGATTTCAGAATGGCACAACCACGTTCTTTGGTAGAGTTTTAATTATATAGCTGACATATTTTGTCTTAGTTATTCATTTTAATGCCTATATATATATTACTTACTTTGAACATTTGTTTGTTCTTTTCTCTTTCTTGGAAATGAACTAATTATCATGGCTAATTATGAGGTTATGGTATTAGATCTCAAAGTCCTGAAAATTGTGTCCCCTTTCTTCGTAATCTTTGATTTATTTGGGAAAATCTGAAAAGTCAAGTTGGCGGACTTTAATATTGTTTTAATTAAAATTGGTTTGAACAATATCAATTGAGTAGTTTTTGAAATATAATAATAAAAACACAATTCACATTATTTAAGTACATTGGGCCCTTGAACTAGGTCGACCTGTATCTTGAGGACCTACTTTCTAATCGGTATAATTATGTTCGTGAAATTATTGTTTACAATTACATTAATTACTTGTGTAAGTGTACGTGTGTATATGTCTGTGTGTTTGTTCATGTGTGCTTATATGCATTTGTTTTTTTTATTAAATCCTTTTTTATGGTTCCGTAATCAAATAATTAAAAAGCGGACGTTTATTACTTCTAATGAGTCCTTGATTGTACGCGGACTGTTAAGGCACTTATCCAATGTAATTTACTTTTGATTAAAGAGATGTATAAAGAACACTTATTTATGAAAATTAGATAGTTCTAGAAAGAGATATAACCAAAGTTCATGCGAAAGATATACATATGATGAGATTTAGTGTATAATATTGTTACAATTTGGGCCACCTGCCATTACACCATTTGTAAACAAAGCACATTTATTACTCGTCGGTGTTTGAGCTAATAATATTGAAGCGCTTTTATGACCGTTTTCTTTTGTTTACTTTGTGTTTAAAATTTGTGATTGGAAAAAAGCCCATTCATTGTGTATTGTATGTAATCTTTATGGTAGTCATTAGCCAGGTGTGTTTCTCAGAAATGCAGTCTACAGGTATATTGTATTTGTAGAGTATAAAGCAATACCCCAACGGAGGGGTGAGGCAGTCGAGCGATAATCACAAGCGAGGCAAGACGTGTGTACACATTCGGTAATTTATTTAGTAATGGATTTTAAGCGTGTGTTATACGTGTTTGTATAGTTCTTATAAATTCTATAGTTATCCTAACGGCATTTTAATTCGAGTCCCGTAACTCGTAAGAATATAAATATATTCTAATATCATTTGAAAAATCATTCCTCAAGTATCCGACTTGTAATATCTCCACTTCAGAGGCATAGTCATTTTAAAAGTATGAGCAGCAACATTGTAATATGAGTCGAAGCTGGAGGTGAAACAATGGTTGACATGAATAAAATATTAAGGAATGAGGACACGCGGGCTCAGTTGCTGTGCTCGATCCTTTCGTTTACTCAGTCTTAAGGGTTTCATTCTTACATTATTTGTAAAGCCATTTTATATTGCTAATTTCTGCTTTGTTTATGTTAATTTGTTATTTCTTTCCTTCCAATTTGCTTACGCAAACAGTATCCGAAGGAACGCTTATTATATTTTTTGCGACGAATATTTTCAACTGTTTTATTACTTTATTTAATTAACTTTTAGCAGCGAGAGGTAGAGGATAAATGATAATTCAGATGGAAGAGAGTGGTATTACTGTCGAGTGCTGATATGAACTGAAGTGAACTAATTTGTTTTGGAAATGGTGACCTTAAGTACAAATATTAACAAGTCGTACAGCTGTTGTAGCTAGTACAATATGTAGCATAATGTGTGAGTGGGACGGATGATGTGCGAGCGAGATAAAGGAACTATTAATAATATGTGCGCTCCCTCGTTGCGCTAGTCACCTAGTAGTCAGTAATTCGTTGTTTACTGCGATGACGTATGCAGCTCCCATAAACTTAATGTATAGATAAAATGCGTAAATGAAATCAATAATATAATAATAACAGCCTGTAAGTGTCCCACTGCTGGGCTGAGTCATACTGGCCATTGGCATGATTGTTTGACACACACATCATGACGTTTTCCTTAACCGTCAGCATGTGATAATTGCAATATGCACAATTAAACAGAAGCCCAAGAATTGCATGTTTTTTCCGCTCAGAATCTGAAACTATATAATATGAGTTTGGCACGCGAGTGAGTAATCAAATAACTGTTTTATATTTAAGGTCAGGGTGAAGGGACTTAGCAGTGTTGAGATATTGGAAAGTGCGGGCTTGCCCTCATCTTAATACAACAAGCAGGTCCTTTTAAAGCAGCCGAGGGAATCGGCTCCCTTCTCTTCCTCTGACTTATAATGACATGAACGCGCGGAGATGTTTCGTGCCTCCGTCTTGGCATTCTTGATGCGAGGGACAGCTGATTTTGTGCCTTGTACGTCTATGACAGCAGGAAGTTAGTTAATTCAATGTTGATATACCCACTAAAACGCCCTCTGCTGTTCTTCCTCTCGCATAAGCCAAAGCTTTAGAAATATGTCATTGCCAACGCTGTAGATGTTGGCGGCCACGCTGATAAACTGAACCACAGTCGCGAGCAAGAATAAGAAGATATGAAGGCTACCAGAGTTTATATGCAACTCTAGGCCCGACCAAGGGAAGGTTTTCGATTATTTACAAATCTGAGTAAGGTCACCCGGGGCATTTGCGTCTATGGGGCAATGGCGTCTATTTGAAATAATACAAAAACTACTCAAAATCAAACAATTACTACCATCTGGTTCTATTATTTTCCACAATATTTTATTTATAAAGTGGCAACACAGGTTTTTGGTTGAAAGGAATTTCAATTATCGGCCATTTTGTGAATTTCGTGCTTTTGGGAAGTTCGTGCTGCATGAGGTAAGTAAGCAAAATCGTAAAAAATCCATGTGAGGCCACGATTTTCCGTTTTGGTTTTAAGTTTACGTGTATATGACATTTCTGTCTAACTAGATTTACAATTATTTTAAGAGAAGTCATTTTAGTTTTATAGACATGTGCATTGGAAATTTTGAGGTTAATTGTGAGTATTTGAGGTAAATGCGTCTGCGACTTAGGGGCTATTGCGTCTGCATGGCGCAATTACCCCAAAGGCAGTTATCGTCAACCTGTTTTTTTTTAAATGAAATTTACTCCAAAATAAGAAAATATTTTTTTTCATAAAACTATAAAGATTCAATTTTAAGATCGCGACAATAATATATCATTGAATGATTCTTATGGTTAGGTATTACATTTGTGCTATAATTAAATAAATAATATTTAAATAAACTTAATTGAAGTAATTATCTTGTTTTCTCTGTTATTCGTGCCTACCCTGCAAGGTCTTGGCGTGAAGTTGTGTATCTTGTTTTAAATTTTATTACATAGATTTGTATTCATGTAGATTATTTTTTTTCAGAGTGAATAATAACATAATGGTAATACTGAGATATATTGATATTGACAAATTTTTAACCAGGACTGATTTTCAAAATTACATAGAACAGAGACTTACCTGGCCATGGCATGAAACACATTTTGTTCGGTCACATAAATGTTATGGATGTAAACATACAAATCAGGCATTAACTGGACCATATCATTTTATTTTACCCATGAATATCCAAATTGCAAACGCTTTATTAAATAATTCATTTTTTTGGTGTCAGTCTTGTAATTACTTTACAATTTATTTGCATAATACAGAAGATGAATGTGAATATTGCTATTAGAGAATAATGTTATTTATAATTATATCATTGGAATTTATTCTTCTTAGTAAGTAGAAGAATGCATATATGTAGGTTCTTGTCATTTTAAATAAATATATACTGTTTGTATTAAAATACACTTTTCTATTTTAGATGAAAATACTTATATAAACATGGTACGAAACTATAAAAAAAAGAGAGATATTAAGTATACGTTGGAATCGTTAAAAGAAGCAGTTCTAGAAATAAAAAATGGCAATTTAAATTCATACCAGGCATCCCGCAAGTATGGGATTCCGCGAAGCACTCTAATAGACAGAGTTTATATGAGGAGAGGTGCTGTTAAAGATACACGAGGCAGGCCAACCGAAATTGACAATGAAAATGAAAGAAGGTTAGCTTCAGGTCTTCATACTATGGAGAAATATGGCTTTGGTCTCTCATCCAAAGAAACAATAGCTTTAGTTACTAAATTCGTCAAGACCAACAACATAAAAACCCAGTTCAAAAACGACACACCTGGCTATGATTGGTTTTCGGCATTTTGTAAAAGAAATAATTTATCATTAAAAAAACCACAAGCAGTAGAAATGTCCAGGAAAGCTGCATGCGACCCGTTTATAGTTAAACAATATTTTGATACACTAGAAACATGCCTTAATGAGATGGATTTGAAATTTCATCCAGAAAGAATCTGGAATTTAGACGAGTCTAGCTTCAGTAAAGACCCAGAAAAAACAAAACTTGTGGGCGCCAGAGGTTTTGCTAGCACTAGAACCATAGCTTCCGCTGGCAAAGACAACGTTACAGTGTTGTTCACTGCGAGTGCATTGGGTGAAAAGCTGGCTCCATTGATTATATACCGCGGAAAAAACGTTTGGGACCAATGGATGTCCGATAGGGCATTCGCAGGCACCACATATGCTGCGACTAAAAACGGATGGATAGAGTCAAAAGTCTTTGAAAAATACATGCTTGGCACAGTCTTGCCTCACATAAGCAAGGAATCGCCATGCTTGCTAATATATGATGGTCACTCTACACACATACAGATAAATTTGTTAGAAAAAGCTGCAGAACTAGGGGTAACCATTTTAAAATTACCATCCCACGCTAGTCATCTTTTACAACCATTAGACCTGTCAGTCTTTAAATCGATGAAAGACAAATGGGATGCAAAAATATTAGCATGGCAGCGTCTTAACGTCGGGGCAAAGCTACAAAAAAATCAATTTAGCCAAATCATCGGGGAAGTCTGGAACGAACTAGATTCCAAAATAATAAGAAATGGATTTAAAAAAGGCGGCGTGTTTCCACTCAATAAAAATATAATACCAGATGAAAAATTCGACCCAGAGTCCCTTAATATATATTTTAAAAGTAAGGAAATAAAGACCTTACCATCCTTATTCTATTTATGTTTAAAACAAATAAATTATTGTAATGAGAATAAACAGAACACGGATAATTTTTTGAAACCGTCAGAAATTACGGTATGCGGTAATCCTAACAATCCAACAGGAATTCAAATTATTGAAGACCGGATCATTACAAAAGAACATTCACAACTGTCATTTGAAAGTTTATTGCTTAATACTCTGAAGAAATCCGATAGTACAAATAAAGTGAAGAAAAGAAGAGCAGCGAAAGGTTGTGAAGTTATAACAAGAGAAGATTTTTTAAGTAAGCTGCGAAACGAAAAAATCCAAAAAGAAAAAAACGAGGCTGAAAAACAAAATAAACGATTAAAGAGAAGTTTAAATAAACAAAAACCAGCAAAGAAAGGAAATACTAAACTTTCATCCAAGGCTAAGAAACGACCCAAGAAAATACTGTATTCCTCAGATGAAAGTAGTGAATTTAGCGAAATAGCAAGCTCTGATTCATCTGAAGATTGGAATACTTTTTGTGAAAATACATTACAGAGTGACAAAGAAAATGACTTCAATGACCAAAATACAAATTCAAAAATTCTGCAAGAAATATCTACTCAGAGTAATGAAAGGGCTGATCATATTTTGGAAGAATATAAAACGAATTCAGCAAGCAGATCTCCACAAGTTGATGACTGGCTATTATTAAAATTTTCAACAAAAAGAACAGTGAAGCACTTTGTTGGTAACGTCATTTCAATGGAAGATAATAATCCAAAAGTTAAATATTTGAGATTAATTAAGAATAGCAAAATTCAGTCCTTTCATTACCCTGACGTTGAAGATATCTCCGTTATGAGACATGATGACATTGTGATGTTTCTTGAAAACCCTCTAATTACCCGAAGAGGGCATGTAATCTTCAAGGAAAATTTAAAAATATTTAATATTCAGTAAAACTTAAATACCACCAAGAATACTTTTATATTGATAATTGATAACTTTATATTAATAATTTTAATTTGAATATCTTGATCTCAAAAAAAATTATACGTTGCAATAATTTATACTTATTGATTAAAGTTCTTAAATATTAGTATTTTAAAATCTATGTTAAATATGAGCAATTATAGTACGTTAACATAGATTAGACAGTATGTTATAAGTTTATTAGTTAAAAGTAATAACTGTGAATTTGTGATAATCTTATCTTTAAATTTCTAATATTTTTTTAATTTAATATGTTATAGAGAGAAAGAAGACTTAGTAATTATCGAAAGTATAACATTGTATTCCTATTATAATCTTAGTGCTTGGAGAGTATTACAAATAATAAAAGAAACTTACTTAATTGATACAGCTATTACATAAGTAATAGATGCATTTATTACAGTAAGATTTGATTTGATTAATATTTTTATATGTTTCATTCCTGAACACAAGCGGAAACTATGGCATTTGTTATTAGTGATCTCTTTAAAGTTATTGATTGTAACGTACTTTCCCAAAAATAAAACTAGGTTTTATGGATTTAATCGCGTATATTTTTATGATTTTAATAGCCCGACGTTTCGGAAAGTCTCCGGCTGCAGTCTCCGAAACGTCGGCCTATTAAAATCATAAAAATATACGCGATGAAATCCGTAAAACCTAGTTTTATTTCTTTAAATGACTCGCGTAAGTGTTAGAGAACAGTACTTACCCAAAGTTAATTTGATATTTGATTGTAATTAAACGTTTCTCATTGTAAACCTTTCATTTTAGTACTTGTACTTTACCTATGCTAAAAATGTTCACAACATCTGGATTATGCGAGGGGTAATTGCAACTACACAAACTTAAACGCATTTGCCCCAGTGTTAAGAAATCTACTGTAATTCTGCGCGTATTTAGTATTTTTTCGATTTACCGACAATTTCATAGGACAGCACCCAGGTTGAAGTAAATCATTTTTAATATAACGCAGAAAAGTAGCGCGCATAAATTTTATATTGAACAGATGCTTTTACCCCAATAAGGGTAAATGCGTCCAATTTTCTTCTTTTTAAAAAACACATTAAATACTATTTTCTTGAAGGAATTAGAAGGAAAGTGTTAATTAAACTTTGAGCACAAAACACAAACGAATTCATTTTTAGTAAATAATATCCTAATAAGTCCCCAAGTGATGTGAAACCAGCCTTTGAACGTGTTCAATTTAAAAATATAACGCATTTGCCCCGGTTGACCTTAATTAAAACACAAGATTATATAGTACAGAATTTATTTTATAATATTATAGATATACTCAGATATAACAGTAATTGTCTCCATTCCAATTCATATTTTCCAACAATATTTACATATTACATAGGGATATCTCTTACAACCACAAAAATGAAATACGTATTGATAAAATAATTTGTCATTTATAATGGAATAAGCATGTATATCTATATATATATATATATATATATATATATATATATATATATATATATATATAAAACCATAAATGTCAGCTGGTTAACCGTGAAACGTCACGTGGTACAAGTTCTTACAATTTACGAAGCCGAACAGGCTTTACTTGTGGTAAATACGTATTTGTGCGGTTACGCACACTTACACGAAAGAGTAAACAGCAGAGATCAAAAGCGCGTATGGCTAGCATAAAAATAAAGAAAAAATTTCAACAAATTCACAACATATATAATTTAAAAGTCGTCCCTTTGCTTCAATAATGTGTTATCTTGGAAATTGAAATTTTAGAGAAGAGTTTTTAACCTTTAAAAATAAATTTATCGTTTAACGAAACGAATAACTATACTCTGTTAATCTAAAATGTGTTAAAGTCACATATCAGGTTGTCGATATCGATATTTTTTTGGTACACGATAAAATGTAGAAGTAGAGTATAATTATTACCACCTTTTTGTTTCAAGTTATATTTTCAAACACAGTCTTACCCACTGTGTTTGATTGACAGTATATTTATAATTATTTCAATGGAATATTGAAATAATTGTATCGTACTTAAGAATGGATAATTTTTATTTTAACACGTGTCGAAGAGATAACTGATTTAATTTTTAATACAACACTATTATAAGAGTAACAATGTGAGCGAAATTAATATCGATAAGCGTTGTAGATTCCAACTCGGGCATTGTTAAAACTAAAATAGCGCGGGCAATGTGCGGGGCTTTTCCCTCTCCCCGGCCACGATATGCCCCATACCCCCATTTGCTATGTCGAATTTCTCCAAATTATACTTAAGTATTAGGTCTGTAGCATATGTATATTAATTTTATTGTAATAATTTAATTATTATAACACCATCCTTCAGTGTATAGTATATGTGTGTGCTTACTTTATGACGTATAATATTAATATGTGTGTTGTGATGTGAACACATAGACATATGTGGCAATAAAATACTTTGAATAATAAATAATTAGCTTTATTTGCATACACAATGGAGATTTATTAGGTACAATACGTAATTAATCTTCTTTTTTACGTCGTTTTTTCACGGGTGAAGGGAATTCGGAGGAAGGTGACGGTAACTCAGTTTCTTCCTTTAAAATTCTAGTTACAGTACGTTCAGATACTCCTGTTGCTTCGGCGGTACGCCTAAGTATATTAGCCAAAGGAGTCAAATCACATTTGTCACTATTATTAAGTTTCATAAAATAGTATTCTTCTTTAAGATAGTGAAACACTTTGGCGATAATTGCTCGTTCCTACAAACAATAGAACATACTATTAAAGGTCGAAAATCATAACTATTTATGCTGTAAATAAATATATTTCTTTAGCACATATGAAAATATAAATACTTACCCCACTTTGAATAATTTTCCGCTTTGACATGCTGATGGTACTTTGGGTAGAGAAGCGTCTCATGTACAGCAAGCGCGAGTGACCCAAGCGACGACACGCTCGCAACTGGTCGAGATATTCTTCTCTCTCCACTCCGCCCCGTCAGACACGCATTCAGCGCACACTATCGCAATGTGCATGTCCCATGTTCAACTACGAGTAAACCCCGTTCGACTACGCGAATTGCAAGAACTTATAATATGAATGATACGAGTTTAGCTCCAAACAGATTTATCGGACGCGGCTGATAGCCGCGACTAATAGGTATCTGGACAATGAATGTACACTGAATTGTGTAAACAATTGCACGTAAATCGAGGACGTAACATTGGACCGTCCTTGAGTGTTCGAACGTTTTACAGAAATCTGGTTGTTGTTACTTTTACCAACGCTCGTTAGAGAAAACGCAGTGTATCAATTCCTATGAAGTGATACATTCTGATGTATTTCAAAAAGAAGCTCTAAGCATACAGTAAGAGCATAAAATAGAAATTAAGTTATCAAAAATACTTGTTTATTGACGATAACATTTTAATACAGGTCGATATTTCTGTGTGTTTTCTCTAACGAGAGTTGGCGATGCTGAAGACGCATCTGAAACGACCGTGCACGCTTGTCAGTCGCGGCTTAGGCATGCATCCGACAATATGTTTGGCACTTTAGTCTTACTTGTAAATATAAATACTAAATCATAAATCTGAAATTATATATCCGATTGTGAATTGGAACCCTATATCTGGTGTAAATGGAAATTGGGTTCCTAAGTTAGGTAAATTCAAATTACCGCATCCAGAATATAAAGTCAGGAAAATTATTCATTGTAATAATGGATGTATACATTTTTTGTCCTTAGAAGATCATACAACATGCATACGTTATTTTTATAACCACATACACTATTTAATGATGTATAAATAAATGTCTTAGTCAATTTAAGGAAAATCTAAAATTACGTGTTAAAGTGAAAAATGTTTTAAATTAAACAAATAAACGTATAATTATTAAAAAATATCTTGAAGAAAAAAGTAGGCTACATTATGTACCAGTAGTTAACCTATCAAAATGAATTCCATTCTAAATAACCAGACTCAAAGATCATGCATCGAGGTTAAATATTAGAATATGCGGCCAACCTTTTCTTTATTTTTAATGGACTTACTTATTTAAAACAAAGATACACATTTTGTAGATTATCGAGATTACCTAAATGCCAACAGAAAACTTTATAAAAAAGTTTAAGATCATTAAAATAACATACATACAATGTTATATAGAGATATCCCCAGACGCTTTATCCTTATACATCCAAAAACCTATAACATCTACCATATATAAATACAAAACTTTTATGACAAGCCATTAGATGACTGACATAGAATAATTCAATTCTAATTTTAAAGCAATTTACAAATCGTATTTCAATTTATGTCTACGTATATTTTTTCTTAATTATTTTCAATTTTTATTGTTAGCCCTAGAATACAATTTTGGTTGCGACATTTGAAAACATGTATAACAGATTGCTACATACCTGAAAAATGTAATACATACTTATAATAGTATTTTGATATCTATCTATGATATTCGTATATTAGCTTTTACACTGCAAATTTAAAATATCCAGTATATTAAAAAAGAAAGCAATGAATAAATAATGTCCCCAAAATTCACGTAAGAAGTAACTCATGTTAAAACAAAAAAATTAATTTATGAACTATTTGTTGATTTATAAAGTACTTTTATGGAACACAGGCATTCTTATAAAAAACTTCACAGGTTTCGTTTAAGGATTGCGTCTTCTTGCGTGAATATTGGTACATCGATTACAACATACTCATTGGCCTTTGACAGCCTTTGAAGGCAATATTTAGTAAAATATTGCCTTCAAATAAGATTTTTTTCATAGTAGATCTATGGTTAGGTCCTGGTGAGGATGTCCCATAGATAACTGTGGAATTACCAGGTAATAAGTTGTGCACAGGGTCATATTTACTGGTTTAAAAAAGTGGGCTATATTGGGAAAGATAAGATCCGAAATCGCTTCTTTTATTAGGTAAAAATAGAAGCTCCACGAACCTTGAGATCAGCCCTCTCTTGAATAGGTTTAGGTTTGCTGCTTGAAGACGAACAACGTACAACACCGGTATCATTTCACATTTATCACAGTGGTAACATGTTCTTCAGGTTGCCTGGGCCGCCTTTTGTTATACCATGAAAGTATTGTAACTTGCATTTATGTTGTTTATTTTGGTGGACAATAAAGTACTATCTATATTATATATTTGTTCCACGCACTTTTACTAAACATAAGATATCCAGGGTATATGATTATTTTGTTTACTATTTAGCAAACTTGCGTACGTCGCACGGTGCATTGTAGCCGGCGGCCAAAGGTAGACTGTCAAAAATAACATTCTTTTTTTCGCTTCGCCTCAATCATTTCATACGGAGCTGAGGGTAGATAGCAACGTTTGTAGAGCATCATTTACCCACCTTCCTGACCTACCTTCATCTAAGCAAAGATCGAACCAAACCAATTTTCTCAATATGCACATATCACATAAAATAAATGATTTTAATCAAATTATGACTTAATTATTATAAATAATAATATCCGTAATATTAATATGGCAACGAAATATATTTACTAGCTAAGCACCTAGACCAGTAGGATTTCAGATATTTACATAATCTGTACATGAAGATTTCTTATACGTAATAGATCGTTATATCACTCGCGTCTAATCGTTATACAATTATATCTTAATAAAATTATTGCCAATCAGCTAGTTAACAACGATCAAAGATTTTTTGAAAATAATGCAATATATAAATGTATCTAGTTTGATTGCATGTATAAATTGATTTCACGAATAATTACCACTTTGTACTTACAGCCTTGGAGGAACTCTAATTCTAAAACCACTTCTGTGCTGTGTTATGTCAATACGTAGTCGAGCTTTTATATCATAAAATAAGCCCTTATGCTCTTTAACTGAACAATATTAAAACATAACAACTAAAATTGTTTTTAAAAGAGTGTTTTCCCACTCATTGTCATTCTAGACATTTGCTTTATTTTGTATTGTACCCATATATGGTATTATGTTTGCCAAAACATGAGTAATTTGTATCACGGTATGGTATCTATTGCTCTCATATAACTATAAATAATAATAATAAATAGTTTTGAAATAGCATTAAGTTCAAGTTCATGTTATTTTTGTGCGGTTTTGGGAAATTTCTCGGGAAGCATTTGGTAGGCACTGTAGCATTTATTTCTCCTTTCAAGATTTCCTTATTAAATCTAAAATGCTTTCTACTTTTGTTGGCTCTTTTAAAACAGGGTAAAATATGCCCTTAGTTATTATTTAGTTTATTAAAAAAATATAATATCTTTAGTTGGCACAAGAACTCCATTGTTTAGAGTCGGTCAAAGACCTGCTTGCTCCTGATTTTATCTTACTGAATGTTATTCTAAAACTTGAATAATTATAAATAACGGACGTTGGTACAAAAAAATAATAAAGCTATGTTTTTTTCATAAGGAGAAAGGAAAATAACACTCAATTTTAATTCCTTACATTGCATTATTTTCAAGTAAATAATCTATTATTATGACGAATAAACGCAATCACCGAATGTTTAAATGCAGAAGTATCGTAAAGCTTCCATTAATAATAATGTAAAATCAAGTCTAATCCTAACAGTGTTATTTAAAAACTATTTACAAAATGAAGACCACATAGATATGCACTGTACACTTTTAAAAATGTTCTCTAAATTTTTATGATTACATTAAAAACGTTAAAATTTAAATATTTCTTTAAATTATAATTTTATACATTTTGTTAGTTTCGAACTTCGTTAATAATTAAGTGCAGGACTAGCTACATAGTCATCTACAATTTCGTGATTATACGTTAGATCGTAGCCAAATTTTTGAAAAATGATGTTACTAAATGTGTGTAATACTGATAAACAGTATTATGTTTATAGTATAGAAGATATACAAGGCTTAAAGATACAAGAGGACATCGAATATTAAACATTTGTATCATTTTAATAATTGTCATTATAAAATCAAGGAAGCTGTAAGTTGTAAAATGATAAAAATTTACTTCAATGTCAACTACTATGCCTGAGAATAATTCTGGCTACGATATTCGTGCGTTCGTCACGGCGGAACTTTTGTCTTTTGGATTATGTCACTAAGTACTAACTACTAAAACATTTAGCAGTCAAACACTCGTTCTCACACATCACGTGTCATACAATGATATGGATATTTTCTTACATTCTCTGTACGCGACGCTTTGATATTCTTATGACCCTGGTATCTTAAGTGAACTTGCTGACGACGAGGATTGTGATGCAAAGCACGAAGAAGACGGGCCGTGTGGTCGCTGCTGCAGCAGTCCTTGGTGTTGAGGAGTAAGGTGTCTCTTGGTTGTCCAATCCGGATCGGCTTCGTTCTGCGACAAGTGGTACAGTTTAAATAATTATACCATTGTAACGTTATAACAAATGCGCTTATGCTCTGTGAGTTCGCTCGCCCGATTAATTAGTGGACAACCAAATCGGAGCTTTTCGCTTTAAGGAATATCTTCAATGTAATAATCTCTGTTAGACTCTAATTGTTGACACTTTTAGGCTATGCTACTAGACCCTTGTTGATAGGAGCATGGAGAAGTCCATGGACTCCAATGTTTGATTACACTCTGAATTTTGCCTAAATATATGTGTAATAAAAGTTTCTGGTATTCGCAAATTCCCTTACAGGTAGATATCGACCAGATTTCGTAATATTTTGTTTGCAGGTAAGCAAACTGGTAGACTGTTCATCTGGTGTTAAGAGGTTGTCATCATCCATAGATCACTGCAACATCAAGGGAGCCCGTATCTACTTTGTCCGAACTTGAAAATATGCTTACGTCCATTTTGAAGAGCCTTAATTTATGCCTATCTGGGAAAACCACGGGGAGCTCATTCCACAACTTGCAGTCATATGGCATAAATAAATACTCCACGTACAGCTGACTTCTGTCAAGTGCTGATGAAATATGGATGAACCCTCTTTACATAGATGAAAGAAGACTACATCAAGAGAGCCGACATCTCTTCTAACTGCTAAGAGTTCTAAATCGTCTGTCAGTGTAAGTTGCAGAAGACACAGATGAGCAAACTTACCAACAGTCTCCGGTGCGCCGGACCCTTCTTCTCCGGAGCCTTCAGTGTCATACGTAGCGTCATCTTCAGGGTAACTCCTTCCAGAGCCAGACCCTTCCTCGCCAGCTTCGTCGCCTTGCATGAAAGCCTCCGCTTGGGTTTCACTTGCACCCGCATGGGACATCAGCAACTAGGGAAATATTTATATGGTTAATTTGGAAGATTTATGCAGCTTGTAGTGAGACTAATAAAAGTGGAAAAATAAGTTATTAGTAGAAGTTTATTTATTTATATTATTATATAACATCCATGTTCACGACGAAACGTGACGCTAAAATATATACAACAAGAATACTGCACGAAATGGAACGCGTAATTTAAATTTTGACAGCAGCTTCCCCGTCTTCACAAATCTCAGTGTTGTACGTAATACACGAAATTAGGTATTATCAGTTTTTCATTCAATATTACCTAGAAAAGTATCTTCATTACTTTCATCCATTTTTATTATTATTAAGGTAAAGAGTTCGTAGTTCAAAAAATAACACAGTCATTAAAAAATCTCGTTTTTCTTTGAAATATCTGACCAATATTATCCCACACGACTTACTGACGTCACATGATTTTCTACGCTATTGTAAAAATGCATACTATATAATTATATGCTTGTTAAATTGAAACCATATATAGTCACATTTGAGAAAACTGTTTGTGACATACAAAGACACCTGGACGGGAGGATATGGCTATATATATAACATAAGGGGTCCGTTTTTTGCCAAAAGTACTTAAACTTAATTACGTTACTAGTAAAAGGCACAAAAAGGCTAAAATTATACAAAGAAAGAGCAAGCTGTTTGATAGAGAACTTTAAAAATAATACCATGTTAAATACGGACCGGGGTTTAGGTTGGGCTTACGACAAACTTCATTGTAATACAGAACATATAAATTATCATATAGTATAAAGAATTTAAATAAATTACGCCGAACAAATCAATTATTGAATAAAAAAATATTTAAGCTACCGTGAAATCTTCTCTAAGCATTTAGAAAGGCATGGTGTATTTAAATGAGATTTAAATTAATTAATTATAATAATCTGATGCAATTAGAATGCACATGTTCATTATAGTATTAAAATCATAAACTTGAAGAATGCCGGGATTTAAGTTTTTGATCTACTTATGATCATCACTAGAGATTAATGTTTTAAATTAATTCAACAAATAACTTTACAGTGTAGTATAGTATAGCGTCACAAGAGTTTTAGAAAGTATTTCGAATATAAATTATAGTACGTAAAACATATCGAGGGTTTCATAACAAATGGGCGCACAGACAAAAGTACAGTTTTACACAAGGAACAAAATTGTGAATAAAACAAAACTAGTTGATTGTATTAGGCTGAAAGTTGGAATACCCTTCTATTTAGGTACACTTGCCGGTACCGGTAAGACTTTCTAAATTATACCATGCATAGATAATGCATAGTAAACAACATAAAAAATGGCTTTTTGCGTATACGCCCGTTTGTTATGAAGCCCTCGATATGTGTGTATCTGTGTAAATGAGATTTTTAAATTAAGAACTGACTGACATGTATTCTAATTTTTAATACTTAATTAAACTGTCCAAATTATTTTCTATGAATCTGTGTTTGAAATCAACAAAATATTATTATTGTATTATTACTACTACATTCACCATGGAAATGTTTGATACACATTTGAATTTGTAAATCTATTAGAAAATTTAAACAGTATAGAAATATCTATTCTGTTCAATTTGAAATAGTTATATTATGTCTCCTTTTGTATGTGTATATGTATAGAACATTGAGCAATTATTAAAAAGAAAAGAAAAAAGATTTTTCGAACCACTCCACAGTTACACGAAACAATAAACAATTATTTGATTACGTACAATTTATAAAATCATCTACATTGATTGTTGGTTCATAATGGTATTTTTTTATACTAATGCGACTAAGTATAATATACTAATGCTGTCTACATGTACTTTTAAGCAGTTGCTTTGAGTTGGTTTACTGCATGCACTGTACTGTGGATATAATTTGATTCTATAGTAAGGTAATTTTTTTATCTCATACATATTACAACCTAAAGCTTGTAAAACTATTTTAATTAAGGAGTTATCTGCAATTTTATAGTACTTGAAATAAAACAAAAATTCTTTTGGTAGATAGATATAATTAAGAAATCATGATTTTCTTATATGATGCTCTCCAATGAAATCTTTCATACTGTATTAAGTTGCATCGAATAAGAGACTTGATATACCTATTTCTTTTTATAGAAAGAACTTCGTGTGTGAGTACGACTTGTGCACGGTTCCGGCTGCGTTTTGAATACTATTAGAGTAACAGTAAGTATACACTGCATATACATTTCCAGGAAGATATCTACTAGACTCTCCGATTGAATAGTATCTACCGAAGCTACTTAGAGAGGAGCCATGAAAATAACGGCTTGTTATTGGCCGTTTACAAAGCATTTTTCCCCACTTTGATGGAAACTGGGACTCTGATGCCGCGTCGGTCTCCTAGCTTTTCTTGTACGCGTACTCCTTTTTATGATATTACCTGTCTAGCCTGTTGCAATCTGTCAGCCAAGGAGGCGACTCTGGGATCTCGAGGAGCGCTGTCCGTTATCTCTGGGTTATATTTCTGATCGCTCAAAGAAGCGGACGGAACCAACGACTTCGTGTACCTGGTAACAAACGAAAGGCCTGTCAATAAACCGAACTTTATGTGTTATTCAAATAATACATAAAACATTCTCAAAAATTGATACTTAAATGCTATAAGGTAAATTGAGCATCATCGACCAATTTACAGTGCTCTGCTATATACGAGCCTCTATAGAGGTGTCAGGTGTGGTGCATACATAATATTATGTCGCTGTAACTTTAACAAGTAAGTGCTTCTATTTACGAGAAACTCATTGCTAAGATATTACGTAAACATTTTACTTGCTCGACAAAGGTATGAATTAAAGGAATTGGTTCATCGACATGGTAGTGAAGTCATTATAAAATAAGTTTACCAAAGAAGATTATTACTTATATACATATACATAGGATTACTTATGTTCGGGTTCGGTAATGTTGAAGAGTATGCAAAGTATCAAAGAAAAGTGGTAAAACCGACAAACTGTTATACTTTAATGTGTTGCTTTGATGGGCAGCTTCACCCTATAATATACCAGGGTAGATTTATTATAATTTTACGTATGTACAAAATTGTAAAGTTGATGATATAGTTTACATACATCAATTTTTGACTGATTTGGTCTAGAATCTAGAAGATACACAGAATATGAAGTTGGGTAGGTATGTGTAGTACTTTCATTAAGGGAGGAAAAGCAATGAATAAAGAATATTTTTTATGCTCAAAATTGGAATAGTTATCGCGCAATATGTATTCAAAATGGCTCACTTATTTAATACAGAAGCGAGAAAAACTCTTGTGTGATAATTAAAGTACAAATGAATTTAAAATCCTCAACCTGAAAAGAATATATTATACGAAACGATGAGAAACTTATTAGTTAAGGTACATTATATTTTATGTTACATCGATGCAATCTGTTAGCCTATTCAGAGAAATCCTAAAGATCTGGCAACGTTACATTAAACATTTGCAAATTCCTAGAATAATAACTGGGGCACTTGCAATAATAACTCAGCGGGGAACAGAAATTCAATCAAGCCCCGTTTGCGCGAATTGATAATTTCTGTTTGAAGTCAAATGGTGGTATTTAAAGTGAATAGTTCGCTCCTGTCTTTACTTGTCAGGGAATGCTTTTGATGAATTTTGTGATTCCTCAACTCAGTCTATACTGAGTTGAGGAATCACAAAATTATTATTTAAATAGTAGTTTAATTATATATGATTAAGATCGCGTTATCTCATTTATCCACCATCAACATCGGGCTTGAAAGACATAGCTTTGAACACTAAGACAGTCTACTTTTGTAGCAAAACCTATAGGAACTTTTACTTTTATAGTTTACATTTTTATAAATAAGTAATTGTTCCCGCGTGGATTTTTTTGCAAAGCCCTATTTTTTTAAAGTAGCCTAAGTTACTCCTTATAACACCAGCTATCTGCCAGTGAGAGTCTCGTCAAAATCGGTATCTACAACAGTGTTCCGCAAAGTATGTACCGCGGCACACTGGTGTAACGTGGTCATTAATTGGTGTGCCTCCGAAAAAGAAGGTTAGGCTGCAATTTAAACTTTATGTTTGTTGATTAATAATAAATATTGTTTCGATTATTAATAAATAATTGTTGATTAATATTGCTTAAAAAAAATTTTTACTTGAGGTGTACCTCCAAAAATTTTCGTTTTCCTAAATGTACCTTGAACACAAAAAGTTTTCGGAACACTGATCTACAACATATGTCGCTACTATGTACTTAATATTACTTATACTATTATACCTATAATTAAAGTGTGATTTCAACATTAAAATGAAATCTGCTATTTACCTCAAACCTAATCATTAATGACTGGTTTCAAGCTGTCCAATCTATCTGTCTCAGAACTTTTGGAAAGTTATTCTAGAATAGTGTCCGAAATGGTTCAATGAATTTTAATGACAATGTTTAGAATTTAGAAAGATAGAAATGTCTTTTGTCTATCTACATTTTGATGTCTTACAGAGTTCAGAAGATAGGAGTATAAAGTTTAATATCCAAACCAAGTTGCGGATGTATCTAGTGTGAAATAAGAATTGATATTTGTTACCAGGTCAGAAAATCCAAAAAATAAAATAGTTCGGTCGAAATGAAACGGTTTATTCCGGAAATAAAATAAGGTCTTGGGATACATTTTATTTGGTTTTCCTATTTCTATTGTAGCGGTTGAATTGTGTAGTCTATGAAAAGAAACAGATCTAGCCAAAAACAAATAAGGACTGTCCTTAAATAAAGGACAAGTCCCAAGCACAGATAGGGGGAAAGTAAAAACGTTACGTAAACTAAATTGGTCAAGGCGGTATCGGTCTACATACGTCAACGTTTTTATCATTTAGCTATGGTACTCTAAACAAAGCACGTAACAAAAAAAACCCCACATAACACCAATTACTGAACGTAATTTCCGAATGTTATACACTAGTTTTCGTTGAATGATTTTCAATTTCTTCTAGGTGGATTTATATTAACAATTTCTACGTAATAATTCAAAAGAGAGCAGAATTTTTTCCGAGTTTTGAAGCGTATCCTTTACCAATTATCGACAGATATTAAAACCAATACGGACATTTTCTTATGATTTTTTTTAGAAAATAATGAAGATGAACGGTTTGTGCCGGCAGCAGCAATAAATAATAAAGCAGGAAAGAAATGTTTCTACAACAATTTAATACTTAGGTACCTATTTGTTGTTCTCTTTAATGTAGTTATCTAATTTATTTTTAAATAGATAATAATTATTAATTACTTAATCTTGAACTTTATAATTGTTTGATTCAAACTTACTCCGCCACACTTTCTCCATTCCAACAATGCTCGTTGCCGTCATCAGCGAACTCAGTCTCATCGCAAAGTCTGTCTCCTAGGCGGCTGAAGAGTTTCTTCGTGGAGGCCAAAGTGGCGGCAAAGTGTAACAGTTCTGTGTCCGGCGGCGGTGCTCTGAAGTCCTCCCGCCTAATCGAACCTGGTGTAGGAGGCGGCACAGTGATGCCTAAAGCTTCTGTCGTTGATGGTGGACCACATTCTTGCCGAACCTATGGTCAAAAATAAAATTCAGAATAAAAACATGTGTTTTCAATTTCAGGCGAAATGTATGATTGATTCGATTTGTGCATGAATAGAGAAAGAATATTAATTACTGCGGCCGGGCAACCTGTCGTAAGAGGCGAAAATTAGTGGTCAGGTTCCAGTGCCCTCTTTGAGGCCGAGAGCATATTGGGAGTACCTTTGGTGTTGCAAATCTGGGCTATCAGCCCATCTGCTGTACTCGAGTTATAATAAATTTATTTTTTGTATGTGACCACATTTATAGGAGTTATTAATAAATAATATTAACAGACCATAAACGTGTTATTGTTGGGGTTATACCTCCCCATTTCACGGAAATAGACAGTAATCCTGCCACACTTTCCTAAAGGATTTACGGTTTCAGAGATCAATTACCTACATATGAAGGTTTCATATGATGTGTATATTATATACGGAATGTTACACTGTGAAATTTTAGTATATCACTCATTATATCAATTACGATATTTGTTTTCTATAAATATTATATTTTTTTCCGCCATTAATTCTATCAAAAATAATTGTATAATTAAAAAGTAAAACAACCCACAGCCAGGTGGTAGGGTATTTGCTCGACTGGATGGCGACAACCCCTGGTCTAGAGTATGCCGCCATAACAACCGTGTGTTGTGTTCCGGCATTAGTGTCCAGGTTCCAGTCTCCCTTAAGAGATCAGCAGCGCATTTGTAGCACCCTTGGTGTTGCAAATGTCCATAGGCGACGGTAACCGTTTTCCATTAAGCGGGCCCTCTGCCTGTCTGCTGAATTCCTGCCATAAAAAAGTAATATAGATAAAATTAATTAAAAGTGTTTAATCATTGGTGTTCCTGGTGAGTATCTTGCCGCTGCTTCTTAAACAGCAATAACAGGTTGTAAAGCGGTGTAGGTACATAGAGTATTGAGATTAACTTGTAAGTTTTATATTATCTTTGTTATATCATAGGTATAAATAAATGTTCATTCCACTTCACTTCTTATTTAAATATAATGACACCATCGTAGTGTTTTTATATGTTATTTATTTTGAAGACACCGATCCAATGTAAATGGTTGTTGCTAAAAGTTTGACATTGATATAGTGTTCTTAATGTCTGTCTGTCTCGTGAATAGAGTGCTTTCGTTGTGCAAACTTGTGGGTGATATTTGTAAATATTGTACTAAGTTACAAAGAATGATGAATTTCACTTTCGTATTGAGTTCTTTCATTGGAAACTTATAAAAGAATTTTAACCTTTTAAAATGAAGAACTAAGTGCATGTACGTTAAGGCCTACGCCTGTGTGTAGTAGTGTAAGGGTTCTGTAGTGAAGGGTTTTGTAGAGGTGATAAAAATGCAATATATTGGCCAAAAATCCTAATAAAAGAACCTTAATATATTGTTTATCGAAAATACCCTATTCATCCAAAAATAAAACTTGATCTTGTTCAAACTATATTTGTTCCAAGTATTTCTCAAGCTCCACTACCTACATTGAATATTTATCAGAATTTTTGAATTTTAAGACGAGTGTCACACTTTGAACGACTTTAGAAGCCAATACAGAGGTATTGCTGATTTAAATAAATTAGAAAGCAAGAAGAGGAAAGAAACAAAGATGTCATGTTCGCCGTCACAATACCTTAAGGGCATAGCAGAAGATCAGCGCTGGTTTTAACAGATCAGCATTGCGCTGAGACGGATGCCCCTTTTAAGACAAGTTTGTTTTGATTTAAATTATTTTTTTGTAACAATTAGTTTAGTGTAATTTGTCCTAAACAAAATGATTTTCGTTCTTTCTAAATAAATCATTATGAATTTTTAAGACTTGTCTATTTAGTGATACGCCATTCGTTTATGCATGTTTCGATGGACCACCTTCCTCCTCCTAACCCATCACCCCATTTTATTCACATATCCTATCCTTTTTATACCATATGTCTATAGACGGCGGTTACCACTTTCTACAAACTGGGCCTTCTGCTATTTGCCAGCTTCGCAATAAAAAGAAATGCATATTAATTTTTAATAACAGTTTTTGATCTACCATTATTTCTTCTGTTTTTACGATTTCATTGCACCATTATTTATCACCATTCAGCCCTATAATATAGAATATACCTTCCTGCTACAGGTGGTTGGGTATAACATGCATAGACAGACCGCAGCAAATGGATTCCGTAGACTTATTTAATCCAGCGCTTACTAAATGATTTACCTCTTGATTTTAGGAACAGTATTACGCCTAAAACGATTAAACTGAAACTGTACTTTTTATTTTCTAAGTTCAAATTACTAAATGCAACCCGATTGCTGCTTATTGATGACTAAGATAGTATATATGTAAATCGATTATAATACTGTATTTTGTTGTTGCTTTGATAAATAAATAAAAAAGATAATTATTAGCAGGTTTCTGTTTTGACCAAAATTGCAAAATATGTGTACGCAATCGCAAAATATAAGTAATTGAGTAAAACGAAATATTCAATTGTAACTATTTATAACGGACCACATGCTGTCTATAAGCGCGGCAATTAGTCTGTGGGAGAAAATTCGTTCAATTACATCCAGCACAGAAAGAAGTTTCCCGAGCCCATCAATCTTATCAATCATGTCATAAGCGCAGCTACATACTCTAATAAGGAATGCACTAGTAACGTATATAACGTTAGTTATGCGCGGCAAAAACAGTCGATCTAATCTCAATGTATTCCGACCGAGATGAAGATTAATAATACAGCTTAACGAGTAGATGAAGTCACCATGATGACGGCATTGATCTTGGTATTTTAAAGAAACTTGCATTGAAAAGAAGTCGTAATGCTAGTATTAGGGGGCCCATCCATAAATTACGTTCACGTTAAGTGGAGGTGGAGGGGTGGACGAAGTGTGATATTATGTGACAAGGGGTGGGAGGGGTTCTAAATTTCATGACGTCACATTTCAAAATTTATACATATTATTTCATAACATATTATGTGCTTATATTAAATTATTCAAAATATGTATATTCTTTGTTTCATGGTGTTCTAATTATAAATAGGAAATATTAAATGTACATTACTTATTTTATTTTTATTTTTCTTCTGTGAAGGTGACGTTACAGCTTGGCACTAACGGCAGACCAGCGTTGGTTGTTATCAACCAGTATTTGCTGAGTTAGGGCCTGTTTAGAGTTAGTTAAGTTTTGGCTTTCATTAAACTGCTTATGTATACTTTAATAATTTTAAATAACTCTAAATAAACATTATTTTATTTCTTTCTTTCATATAATAAAACTGAAACGAATTTTAGTACAATGTTTTTTTTTTGCTAAAAACCGAGTCAGGTGGATGTAACAAGTGAAATAGAACTAATTTAGATATTTTCATTTTTTTCTTCTCTATTTGTCTGTTGGCACGGGCTAATCTCCGAAACGACTGGACCGATTTAATGAAATTTTGCGTAGGATAGTTGTAAAAACTTTAATTACTTAAACAGCTTCTTATACAACTTATGCACCTAATAAAGTATTGATATTGCCCGTATCATCATACAATAAAACAATTTATGTATAAAAAATACGAGATTCCGCGAAAAAGTCAAACCTTACAAAAACAGAGTCAACCATATCGTATTTCATCTTAAATCAACTAGATGGCGCTGACTCAAAGAGGGCTCGATCCTGGCTGGAACGCATGCACCACTTAGACAGTTTTCTGATCTAATGTGCATATTGTTACTATTACCACGTGCTAACAATGGTGAAGGTTAACATCGTGATGCAACCTGTACATTGAGATACCGACGTGTCAAACCTGCCAAGCGTGGCGGATGTATTGTCCGTTCCCCTACAATGGGAAGCCCAGCAGTGGCACATTTATGGGTTTTTATTATGTTACAGTCAATATTAATAGATCGTATAAAAAATCTGGAATAATGTAGTTATTGAAGTATAATGTATAAATTAGTGATACTTGAATAATAATTCAAATACAAATAGTAGGTACCTAAGTACGTTACACGGTGTTAGTGTGAACGCCCGCAGCGACTCGCGAGAAACGCAAATAAACTACGAGAACGAAGCATTGCGGCGCGGTGTACCGACCTAAATAAGTATACTATAGTGAAGACTGCACAAGTCAACACAAGCCCGTGAAATTGATTTAAAGCAAAAACAAATAATATTCTTATTTAATACAGAACCAGATTTTATGCTTCATTTACATTATGCCCTCTTCCATAGTAGTAAGCAAAAATATAGCGAATGGTCAGCGCGAATATGGAAACGCAACTTATACAAGTTTTTTTTTCTGCTCATTTCTGTCTCCATTTTCTTGCTTGCTTTTTTATTGCATAAGTTTAGCAGACAGGCCCACCTGATGGAAGCCGGATACCATCATGTATAGACATTTACAACACCAAAGGTGCTACCAATGAGCCGTTGCCCTCTTAAGGGCGTCTCCCTTGCTTGCTGCCATGGAAGTGGGTATAATGTAAACGAAGCGTAATAATCTATACCTACCAACATAGTATTAAATTAAAGTCTTTTATTTCGAATAATAGTAAAACTTAGCTGATATAAGAGTCATCGTAATAAGATCTGCGATTAGACCGTGCTTTGTGCACAATTAGGATAGTATTAGCCCGCAAACATTGTGGGATAAAGTATAATTATAATTAATTTATATAAATAAATTATTTAATTAAATTAAGTACAATTACATAAGAGAGAGTGGGGTCTACAAACGTTATAATGACATATCGTGTGAATAAATTATTTCCCGTAAACTGAATTTCAAATTCTTTGAGATCGATAGACGTTTTAAAAAAG
The DNA here is from genome assembly GCA_949752895.1 of Dendrolimus pini. NCBI lineage: Eukaryota > Metazoa > Arthropoda > Insecta > Lepidoptera > Lasiocampidae > Dendrolimus > Dendrolimus pini. Next base: position 7,255,578 of record OX457129.1, on the reverse strand, counting down.
GAATAGAAGATTTTATTAATTATTGAGAGATGCAGAATGCGATTACGAGAATACAAGAAAGAAACAAACCTTAGTATTTAACAAGCTATGATTCTTACTCACAAAGGAATACTAGGCAAACATAACATTCATGCATTTATAGCATTGAGGTTATACTTGTATGAAAGGCCACAAAGTGAAGGAACTAGAACGTGATTCCCGGGGGAGCTGAGGGAAAAGTTTTATTACGACATTGACATCTGTCGCAGCACATATAAAATGTGAAATTCACTTCAATATATCTAGTTTAAATAGAAATTTATATCGTATTCTGATATCCCGTCAGCTTTTTGAGCAAAAGTTAGCGAGTTCTCACTTACGCATCCATATTTTATTCAAGAAATGTCTGCAAATTTTACTATTCGCTATTTTGTAACTATATGTTTTATGTATGTATTCTATAGCAGCAGTGCCAGCGAAATTTTGTTCACGTTGTCATGACTGAAAGAAGATGATATGATAACAAGAGTTGAGACATGAGTGTTAAGCTGGTTTGGACATGTAGAGAAAATGGATGAAAATGGACTGACAAAACAAGTGTAGGATAACAGTGCGAATGGTAGAGTTGGTGCTGGTAGACCACGACATACTTACCACATGCCCAGGCCAAAAATATCTATAATAAACATGTAAATATGTAAATATGTATGAAGAGATTAATGAATGTAGATGAAGCAAAATATGTATGTCAAGATCGTAGCAAGTGGAAATCCATCATCTCTGTCTACCTCTATGGGATACAGGCGTGATAATATGTAAGTATGTATGTCATGACGACGCCGATATGTTTGCTAGTGAAGAGTAATAGTATTTGTTACCTCAATGGCGCGGTATCGTCTATCCCAATCGTCTATCCCATGGGAACAACGTATTTTTTAGGCATAAATAGTATTCCAAATATTGAACCCGGATATAAACTAGCTCTGTATCTTCTTGTGTGACGTTCTAACAGACAAACAAAATCCGCTGGTCCAAATAAGCCTTCTGATTTTTCCTCTTTTTTCAATTTATTGTACAACCTCGACCACTACTGATTTATCACAGATACAGATTACAGATAGGTTAGTACCATATTTTACTATTTTAATCACTATAAAATTATGTTAAACAGAATCTTTATTTAAATTCTATTTTTCTTCATCTGAATACACCCCCTTAATTATTTATGAGTATGTATTTCAATCGAAAGTAAATAACATAGGTAGATACTTAAAAAGTCAAACACGTACTATTTTTTATCATAAACAAGTGGCCATCTACGAGTCGGACTCGCGCATTAAGGGTTCTCTATAACTATAATACGGTTACGTAAAATTATTCAATCCAACTTTAAGAATGAATAAAATTTCTATGAATATCGATAATACGGTGTAATAATAGAATATTAAGACAAAAATAATTTTCACTGATGATGCTACATTGTTGTGAACATCACGCCTTAGCTTTGATACGTAAGCATAGAGATATCGGAGTTCTTTATTTACCTTCAGGTATTGTAGTCAGCCATCCTCCAATCGTAAGGTAAATTCAAATACGCTCCAATCAAAATTCTAAAATATTTTTTGCAATAAAATGAAGAATAAACGTAAAACTCAAGACAGTCATTAAAGTCCGATTACACAAATTAGCACTTTGAATCGCAAAGCCGGCCCCAGCTTTGATTGCCTTCGGGTACAAGAATTATATGTAAAAATGTCTACTTGTATAATGAAAGTAATGGCCGCAGGCTCGAGCTGTAATTATACTGCAGGATATACGGGATAATGCCGATGTAATATAAGGGAAGAACCGTATTTACACGAATTAAATGGATAAGGTGAAGTTATGCTTCTGAATCCGCTTTTGTGTTTATAATTTTCGTTTTCTTTATTTTTTACACCATAAATATGCCTGAATTCATCCAAATTAGGTTTGGGTAGAGGTGACGAACGCCACCTATCTAGTGCATTTAACTCTGAACCTTGAAAAAAGAATTTGACTGAAATATAGGATATACAAAAGTAACTACTTAGTAGAGTAGAATTGGTTAAATATTACTACCTCAATTTATAGTGTTATTGTTTACTTTTGTATGAATATTATATATATATATATATATATATATATATATATAATGTGTATTGTAGTAGGTACATAATTATGCATTATTGTTTATATTTATAAAATTATCTTATATATTACTATTTATTTATTAACAAACTAAATTATTGTACGAGTGCTAGTATAGCAACTATCGACTTTTGTTGTCCTTCTTATATATCCACTCCATCCAAAGGTTGTCTGGAATAAATCGCCATGGGCGATAAGACCGCCGATTGTACTTGAATATTAATGTTCCTTATTTTATGTAGTATTTTTGTACAAAAAAGTATATTCTATTCTATTCGGATATCCGTTGATTTTGCTCAATACGATCACGCACATATGCACGCAAGCACCCACACACATACATACAAGTGATATGACTTTTGAATGAATATTTCGACATAAGATGGCGGCTTTCTGCACCGTTCTCATAAGCATCGTAACCCTTCACCCGCGACTACCAATCATAACTAAATCTGATAACTAGATTTAGTTTTATGCGCATATTCAAGTTACTTTGCAACTATAAAATCTATACATGCCTACAGACGACTTCAAGTATCATTAATCAATAGTAATCCAATCCGCCCTTTGTTCGTCCAAGTGATTCATACTAGGAACAATTCCTAACGTTTATAGATGAGGGATAATATGATGTAATCGATGCAACAAAACTGGCATGACAGTTTGCATTAATCACAAGTATTATAGACGGACAGACGGTCTTTATATAGGTCGCAAGCCATTTCTGTGGCAACATTAAATTTATACTAATACATCGACGTGATAGCGGCTTCATTTGGATGTTTGTACGTGTGTTTGTTCCTTCTTCACTACCTTTCGACTATACGGTGGACATTCCACGTATGTGAACGAAACACCTACGGTCTTATTCATATTGAGTTAGAGTGACTTTGTAGTACGTTTGTGTCCTTCTTTATCATGGATAATTACTGAAATAGACTGGAAATCATAGCCGGAATCTATCGTCCCAATACGTACAACCGCAGCCCGTACCGCAGCTATCGTTTTAGGGAAAACTGTATCGGATAGGTAAGGTAATTTTTATGCACTTTAAACCAATCCCGCGGGATTCCCGGAATAATAATATCACACATATTATTGCATAAATTTGCTATTGATCAGTGAAAATATCGCATTGGAATTCAATTTTATTCAAACAAGCCATTTTAAATCATACCCAGAAAAATCCCCGCGGGATTCCCGGGATAAAAAGTTGTGCAGATTTTAAGTCAAGGAATTCGCTGTCGATCAATGAAGACCGCATCAAAATCGGTCTCGTTGTTTTAACGAGAACCCCTAACAAACAGTCAACTGTCAACAACGAGACAAGATATATAACAAAAAAAATGCATCGTGTTCTCCGTCGTTTATATGGTATATTTCAGTTGTTTTTCTTAAATAGCTTTAATGTACAGACACGGCATGTTTAGAATGTTATCATATTACTATATAGCGGTCGCGGCAGACGTGCTGCAGTGAAAAATATAAATCTAGAACCCGATTCCAGCGCCATCTACCCATGCCTAATTGTGAAGCTAAACCACCTTGGGACTTATTGGGACTTGGGATTTATTTTTAGAATTGGATCCGGTAGGTGGCGCTGCAATCGGAATCTAGGTTTGTCTTTTTTCAGGGCAGGAGATTTATACAATAAGAGATATATAGATAAATTAAAGTAGAAACGAATTGAGAAAAGTGATGTAACACAAATTCGATTAAACGTAACGAAACCCAATTTCTTTACATTTAACGATATCGTTAATCTAAAAAACGTTTTACAGACACGAGAGAGAGAGACGTTTACCAATTTTATCATCCGACAAATGTGTCAGTGGGATGTCAATAAATAGCCGTGACCGACCAAAAATAGGACATCCGGCGAGTATGGATCCAATTTAAATATTGTATGGCACATGACGACTCACGACAACGATCGTTTTACATAAACACGCAGTAAAAAAGTTTTTGCGTGAATCTATCTTCATAAACAGTTGAAGTACCTAGGAAAGGCGTTTTTTTATTATTTTGGCTCTTTCTTTTCTTCAATTTTTTTCCAATCAGGTGACGTCGGTTTAGTTTACACAATCCGTCAATTTATTTTTGATCCGGGTTTTTGTTGTATAAGTACTAAAAGGATGTTGTTATGCCGTGCAGCTTTATATTCAAAAATTTGTTAAGTTAATCTTTAATGCACAACAGTTGTATACTTCGATTGTATGTTGAAAGAAGTAAAGGTTTGTGTAAAAAATCTCAATTGAATATAGCTAAGGCTGGGTTTAAAATAGTGAATTGATGAATAGATAAAAGACAGCTTAAATGGATGGAATATATATATAAAAATGATTGTTTGTCTGTATGTCCTTTATAGAATCGTAAACTATACATTTGATCATGTGAGGATCTTTAGCAAAGTTGTTGTGCATGTGCCAGGGAACGTTTTTGAGTTGGTTCACAATTGGACCCGGTAGGTGGCGGTGCTGTCGGTATATCGATTCAAGCTTTTCCAGGCAGGACGACGTCTGCCGGGTCAGCTAGTGGAATATAAAAATGGATATAAAAATCTTTTAACGTTTACTTTTATAATAATATGTAACTATCAATGTTATACTTATACATCAAAAAGACTGATAAAATAGAAGATTGATAAAAGTTAAGGACAATAAAAAGTGTATCTTTATGATCATTCTTGCTATCTAGAATACATACAAATATACAAGTTTACTAGTCTAAGATCTTAAAGAAGAAATAAACAAATATTCATATAAAGTTAAGCACTTAACAGGTTCTTTAATCATCCTTCCAGACAGATTAGATCGTAGTGTGATATTGGAAATTAACGATATTTCTAACCCAGAGAAGCAATATTATAAAAGCCAATGTTCATTTAAAACTATGGACAGAAATAAATTGATATTGTTTTTTAACAGGCTGAAAAATTAGGCAATTAGTGTCCAACTAATGGAAACAGCTTCCCCCTGGCGTTTGACCCTCTCGGAATTACATTCTGCTTTCTTGCTACGAAACTTTTATATTGGAAATGGAAATTGGATCCTTTTTTACCATTGATCGTTTCGCTTTGAGTAACACTATACGTTCGTGTTACGAGCTACAACTGTACATATTCACGGTGTAATTGCATTTGTATTGTTACGAGTTGCGGGACTCGAATTAAAATGCCGTTGCAATTACTATAAAATTTATTAGAAATATACAAACACCCATAACACAAGTACAAATATAACTGAACACAGTTAGTACTAATGTAATACACGATTCCAAACCGCGCAAAGTCCGTCACTATATAGCTTATCGAATGTAGTACACACGTCTTGCCTCGCTTGTGATTATCACTTGACTGCCCTTCTCTACATTGAGACATTGCTTTAAACTGCACAATTACAATATGTTTCTCGGCCGCGCAGATTGAGTTTCTAAGACTCACACCTGGCTAATGACTACCATAAAAGATAAGAATACACAATGGGATGTTTATCTAATTACAAATTTTAAACCCAAAGTAAACTAAAGAAGACGGTCATAAAAGTGCTTCAATGTTATTAGTTCAAACGACGCCGGCGGGTGATAAATGTGCTTTGTTTGCAGGTGGCCCAAATTGTAACAGTATTATTAATTAATTTTGCGTTATAGACTTGTTACTAATAGCCTAGAATAATGCAGTGTTTTGTTATCGTATTTTTCTCTTTTTTGTTAGTAATTAATTTATGTAGTTACATTTTATATTTTGACATAATGTACGTGTATAAAAAGAGGAAACATTTGTATTTTAGTATGTTTTTATCGAATAAACTCAAAAACTATTAGACTAGTTTCAAAAATTCTTTTACCATTTAAATGCTACATTATCTTATTAATGTAGACTATATAAACATTTGGGATCCCTACTAATGTAACTCATCAATCTAAACAAAATACTTGGCGCTGGAATCGGGTTCGTGATTTTTATTTTTTCAGGGCAGGACAACGTCTGCCGAGACTGCTGGTATGTTTTGGAAATAGTTCATATTAGTTCAAAGCATTTTTTATTTTATTTTCATTTCTTCTATTACCTTAAATTTTAGATTTTTCTACCTCATAGTTAAAAGTTTTTGGGGGTAACACGAGTTTTGCGACCTAGGGAATGAATATTGGTTCACCAATTATTCCAGACAATAAGAAACATTATTATGATTTTAAACCTCTTTAATACCACACAGGCCTATGTAGAATGAAAATTATATATTCTTCTCTCAATGTTATATTCCTTCAATTTATATATTTTCGGGATTTTACCTTACTTTTGTATAGCGGCATATGCCATATTCCATCCCGTTGAATCTCATCTATGTTAGTCTCACAAGGTATTAGGGAAAATAGCTGTTACGTAGAGACAACGGGCGTACGGACGTAGTGAAAGGATGATTGCATTTCGTTTTTATGAGAATAGGTCTATACCTATTCTATTCATCAATATCCTATTCATCAAGGACTCTATAGTCCTAAACAGAACTACTACTAACGTATTAAAAGGCAGTTAATTCAAAGTAATGTTTAAACCGACTATGTTAAAGCAAAACAATGTTTATTACGTATACATACGGCGTGCTTTTAAGTATTTAGACTTAAAGATAGATAATGTATAAAGAGTCTCTCTAAGTAAGGTTAGCAATAACGCTATATAGGTAAGAATTGGATCACAACATCTTAATGGAGTTCAATAATGTCTTTCTTAATGAGATTTCGTTCACGGCAGCCCATCCGAAAAGTAATTAACACTTTTATCTCAACTGCGTTTGGCATTGGGTTACCTTATCTGAGTATAACAGTTAGTTAAATGGAATTAGTGTTTTAATTGGTATATGCTCCGAAATTGGTTTTTACTAAAGAATTTGTATTAGTGTGTTTTTGTCAGTCTAACTTCGAAAATAAATACACAACTGGCTGGGAGACACTTTCACAATAGTAAATTCTAAAACAATGTTCATATAAAAGAGCGGTCGTTAAAATACCTTATTTTCATCATACTTATAGGGTCGCTTGCATAAGGATCGCCATTAAATAAAATTAGTTAATCATATTAAACTGCCTAAAAATGTTTTACACAAAATGTATTGACAGTTTTTTAAACATATTTACAAATTCTGCGTTGTGCAAGACTCTAATCGTATTTAAGGGTATTAAATGCTTTTAGTGTTTCTTTAATAATTTCAAGGAACGTTATGCAAGCGGCCCTTAAAGTATAACTATAAAAGTAAATATTTAAACATTAATTAACAGGCTATTTGACTCGTTAAGATATGACGTCAGAACTTGTTATGCTCGTACAAAATTTAGGTGATTTTGGCGTTTTGTAAGATGTTATTTGCCAGTCAGCACTCTTCCGCTACAATCTATTTGTTTTTTAATGTTACTCGAAACTGTAATTGTTCAGTACAGCACGTTTTACAGAAATCGGCTAGTTACCTCATGAACAAACGTTTAGCCATGCCGCCTCCGGCAGATCTCACTCGCAGGGATTCGTGCAGAAACGGAGAAAGAATACAATTTCCTGCCGTCGGGCGGCCTGTCGTAAGACGCGACAAAACAACCCACAGCTAGGTTATAAGGTGGATGGCTAGCACCCCTGGTCTGAAGTATAACAACCTTGAGTTGTGTTCCGGCATTAGGGGCGAGATGTCCATAGGCGATGGTAACCGCTTTTCATCAGGCGGGCCGTCTGCCTGCCTGCTGAACTCATGCAATATAAAACAGGGGTAGGCTCGAGAAATATTAGTTGGGCGTCGTAAAGGATAACATGCATATCAATGGTCTCATAATTAGGGATACTAAAGGCCGCGCGAAGTGGAGAAGAAAAATTATTAAAGCGGAGACATAGACAGTCAAATACAAGCATACAATAGTTATCATATTGAAAAATGAGACAACTTTCATGTGATATGAAGGTAAATAAGCGACGCTTTAATTAGCTTGAGTCGTTATATATTTTTTCATTGCATTTTTTTATCGATTTTTTAGATTACAAAAATTTACATTAAGCGTACCAAGCAAAGCGTATCTTTTTAAATATTGCTCATTTAAAAAGATAAAAAAAACATCAGAGTTATATCCAAACGGTTGACTGATAATTTGAATAAACAAATTTAATGTCCGAAAACCAGTAGTCAATAACCTTTAGGATAGAACTCGTTGTAAGTAGTACATACAATAAATAAGTTTGATGGGGCGATGTATCAATAAAATGCGTTTTCGTTTGCCATAGCCTATTGAGGTGTTGCGCCTACGCATGTCTTGACCCGCGGCAGAGGTGCGCACGCCACGCAATAATTAGTTTTAATGATAAACTTGGCGCACCTCAGGAGCGACGCGACGATACGCTAGGGTTGTGCAAAGTACTCTTGGAGGCGCCCATTTAAAATGCCGCGGCATTAGCTCCGTACCTGGGCGCCCGACCAACGGAGTCTCTCTGCAAGGACGTAGTTGGCGCATTGTTCCCTTAAGCGACTAAGCATTCGCCTGCTGCAATGAGGCAGTGGTCTTGCTCCCCAACGTCGGGGGGCCGAACGCCACGAGCCGAAAACTCTTTGAAGGCGTCGTACAGTCGATGCCTCTCTATAGGCCCTCTATATTAGGTATTGGCGGATTGCCACGGCCCGAAAAGCTCCGCTATTGCGTCGAGAACAGCGTATATTGGCCGTTAATATGATAAGGGGATATCGTACGGTGTCTTGTGAAGTGGCCCCTGGTTCGCTATTCGCCAGTACCCCTCCATAGGACCTGGAAGCCAGGGTTCTCGCGTCGCTACACTAGTGGCGCAAGTGTGTCGACCGGAGCTCCGGCAGGTCACTGTGGGGGTCTAGGAAGATCGCCTAAGACGCACCAGCGCGGGCCCCGCCACCATCGAGACGGTGAGGCTCGTCCGGTAAGAATGGCTCGGACGAAAACACGGCACCCTGACGTTCCGAGTGTTCAGATACGAACAATCATGTCCGCCACCTTAACGTTCCGGCTGACCCAGGCACTCTCTGGTCACGGCTCCTTCCCGAGGGACCTTTTGCTCCCGGGCGTGGTTCGCACCATGGTTGGGACTAAACCCGGAAGAGACGCCGTCGCCTCCTTTAAGATGTTATTTACATGCTCAAAAATAAGGAAAGCTCTCTCTCTCTTAGTGTAATTATAGATTAAAATTCCTAGGCTCGCCATCCCTGATGCAGTTTTCAATGTGTTTATCATAAAAGCGATATCTACAAAATTATAGAGGTAACTCACGAAGCTCTCTAATACGTGGGTGTCGTATAGAATGTTGTATATGTTGTAAAGAAACTGCAGTAGTTCATCTGAGTGTCGTCTAAATTACTGGTTTCGTATGTCATCGAGTTGACTGTGATTATAGAAAATTGTTGGATTTTACCTATATTTATAGGTTTATTGAGATGTGCGGTAGTATGTTGAATAGTAGATTAGTCAAGTGAATATCTACGCACATTTAACGGATTCAAATCATTTGTTCGAAAATATTTTTGAAACTCTGAACTAGAACTAAAAATTAAACTTAAAAAAGGGAAAAATGGTTAAAAATAAAATATTGGTCAACGTTTCCAAAAGGCTGGTTGGCTGGACGCTACTTGGTGAGAATATAAAAACGATTATTTTTGGCTACATATTTATTTTCCGATAAGCTGTGCTAGGATACTAGATGAGTGCGTGATGTTGCGTCCGCTGGTGCATACATACACGATGAGGTTGCGACAAGTGGATTTCGCAACCACACTAATTAAACGCCTCATCAGGAAAATCGGTTTGCATCGAACAGCAACGCTTAATCTTTGAGCAAAATAGACGCCAACCTTTTTCGGTCGTGCGAGACGTCTACTCAACGTTTGGTGACATCACAGTAGAGTTTAGACCGTTAGGAATCCGCGGATCCAGAGTTTCCACCCCAAATGCCGCAAATATGTAACCATTTCCAATGGCGGCATATTTACGGCACTTGAGGGCCTTTTGTTCGGCAGCAGCCGATCCGACGGTACCGCACGTACTTGAAAGATGGAACGCTTCCAGAGTGTCAACGCAAATAGTATTTCACACTAAGAGGCCGCTCATCTTCCAGGGAACCAGCGTCATCCCATCCGGTTTTTTCCGAAGAGTTTTGTATATAAATGTAATTTATTCGGATGAACAGTTTAGTTTTCAGTTTTGAATTATTTTAGTATATAATATGTCCGTTTGACGCGGCGTGCTACACAATATTGAGACAAACGCGGGTAAAATGATCCTAGTTTGTTTTACCAATTAACTCTTAATAAGCCCTTTAGCAAGGTTTGCAAAATCAGCGTTGTGTCGGATATTATGTCGGCACAGCAGTAAGCGCAGTGCAAACCTTGTTTGCTGAAAACGCAGCGTACAAATTCTTATAAAATGTATTTATTTTTAAGATGCATGTCAGCAATGTAAGTTCGTCGCTATTTCTTAAAAAAATCTTTCTTTCTTTCTTTAGAATTTCAACTTTAATTCTATTTTTTTATTGCAGCAATTCAGCAGACAGCAAGCGGCCCACTTGATGGAAAACGGTTAACGTCGCTTATGAACATTTGCAAAACCAAAGGTGCTAAAAATGCCCTTTTTCTGCTCTTTTAAGGGCGACTTGAACCTGGTCACTAATGCCGGAACAAAACCTAAAGGCTGTTATGGCGGCATACTCTATGCCAGGGGTGGAAGGTACCCCTTGGCCTTACCATCTAGTCAAGCAAATACCGTACCACCCGAATGTATATATGCATAAGTATTTATATATGTATAAGTATGTATATATGTACAAGTATGTATATATGTATAAGTATGTATATATGTACAAGTATGTATATATGTATAAGTATGTATATATGTACAAGTATGTATATATGTATAAGTATGTATATATGTACAAGTATGTATATATGTATAAGTATGTATATATGTATGTGTGTGTATATGGAAAATTGATTTTGTTGTTTCTGTTGTTGTTGCGTGTATATGAAAATTTCCGAAAGAAATGAATTATTATAATATTAAAAATACAATTTAAACCTAAAATACAGTCCTAAAAATTATATGAAATTCAATTTCTTTATCAAAATTTGTAAACTTACTATTTTGTCATAAAATCGTTGTATAATTTTATGCATAATAGAATGAAGTGTGTATCTCTTAAAACAAATAAAATATTGATTTCAAAACTTCAAATCACTGACCTGAGCGCCATTTTCGTTTTTGAGTTAATACGCTGTTCATATTCTATGAAAAGTGTATTAACTGAGAGTATAGAGTCAAGACCAACGACATGTATTGTTAAAAAAGTCTTATTACTTAATAAACAGTATAGAATACAAGCTTTCCATTTTATTAAGACAATGTGCCAATATCGAATAAAGAAGGTCTATTTTATCTTAACCAACAAAAATCAAGCGAACAGAGGTGTTCCCGGGTGAAGTGCGAACACTTTACGAGAGGTAAATTTTATGGCCCCTTCTTTTTATTTTCCCCTCACATTTACGTGAATGTTAAGTAATGGTTTAGGTAATTCAAGGAAAAAAATAATATTTTTCAACAGAAGTTTGCGCTTGTTTTATTTATTCTCGAAGTTACGAATGGTAATAGAGTTTCTTTTTTTATATTTTTACGCTGTGGTGATTTCTGGCTATAAAAATAAAATATTATTTGGTTGTTATACAAAGATTTAACTACATATCTATAGGTATTAATATCAGGCCTGTAAAATCCAATTGCTGGATTTAAGCATCTGTATTTTAGGGGAACTGATTTTGATGTCTACATTTTTAAATGAATGTTTGTAATTTCAAAACTAACAGATTACTTCTGGCTTGTGTAGGTATATAAGCGATGGGCTTGCACCCATAAGGTTGCTGCGCCCGGATACCATGCCTGCCTATACTCCCAGTAAAGAGATATGGTAAAGACGAGCCTGAAAAGTATAGATCAAGTTTAAAAAATAACTATTTTTTTTATTGCAGGAGTTCAGCAGACTGGCAGACGGCCCATTTGATGGAAATCGATTACCATCGCCTATGGACATTTGCAACACCACAGGTGCTACAAATGCGCTCCTGCTCTCTTATAGGAGACAGGAACCTGGTCACAAATGCCGGAACACAACTCAAGGTTGTTATGGCGACATACTTTAAACCAGGAGTGGTAGCCATCTAGTCGGGCAAATGCCCTACCACCTGGCTGTGGGTTGTTTTGTCGCCTCTTACGACAAGCTCTTACGGCCGCAGGAAATTGTATTCTTTCTCCGTTCCTGCACGGATATAACTAAGGACAATATTATTTTTCTATTATAAAATAAACGTTACTTTTATAGTTAAACAAATACCTTTAAATACATTTATGAATTATATTTATTACTAAGTATAGAGAGATCAAAAGGGTAAGGAAACAAATGCTAAGATATCTCTTCCAAATAACCCTAGGCAAGGATTGATAGATTTCAAATCTTGACTAGTGAAATTTATATATAACTAGCGGTCACGGCAGACGACGTCCTGCCTTGAAAAAAAATTTAGAAACCGATTGCCATGCCACCTACCGGGTCCAATTGTGAATCTAAACCATCCTCGAATCCACTTGAACACACGCAAAACAATTCAAATCGGTCCAGCCGTTTAGGAGGAGTTCACTGTCAACACACGTACAGAAGAATTATATATATATATAAAGATAAACATTGTGTGTGTGTCTGCAGTTCACACGCAATAGAACTGCATAAAATATGATAAGTGATGGGAGGGTTTCTAAATGTCAAATTTCATATAATATAATCGTTATAATATATTTAAACTTCAAAACACGAAATTTGAAGTATTAACGAAAAACTTCAAAACATTTCCAAGTCCATGTGTGTGCATAGTGTTTAAATAATTAAATATAATTTATTGTCTCATTCTCTCGCAGGCTTAGTCTTCCTATAGATTTATGTATTCATCTCCTTTTAGTGTCGCTTTTTCGTTTCATGGAGTTTCAAACCACAACGAATCTAAAGAAGCTTCACTCCAATTATAAAAACACAGAATTAAAACAATCACCGCTATGAACTAGATTCGAAGAGTTGATGCAAACTGCCTGTCATCTTTAATATCACTGCATGTTAGAAACTATATGAGGTATATTATATACGTAATAATGAGTAGTTTTTACCGTCTTCGTTATGTCAAGTTGTGTTAATGACAGCCTCTGGCGTTTCCTTCTGCTGCATTTTACTCAGTTCGTCACTCCTAATGAGAGCGTCGCCTACGGGCAATAATGCGTGCTACTGCATGTCTTGTGTCACAAAATGAGTATTTTACCTCATATTATGGGCGAGAAAATTGATGGATATAAGCCTAAAGGTAGGCCAATAAAGTGATGCACGGACTATATGAAAGTTGACATTAGACTATGCTGTATGATAGATAGATTGAATAACGATATATATGTACTACTAGAGGTCGGATAGAAACATAAACTTTTCATTAATAAAAAAATTATTCATTAATTTCATACAGTGATATAATATCCATGTTCAGAAACTAACAGTCTCATAAATACTTCAACAACAAATACTACTACAACATGCTTGTTTATAATAATCCTAGAATATAACCTCGACTTCGTGTATGCTTGACTTGAAATTCCTGCGGGTTGACCGAGACACAAAACACCGCAGCATTTGAAAAAGAATGTAAGCTATCGTAATGTTTTAGTGAAAACTGTGAAATAATCGAAATAAACTAATTTTTACGCAGCCGAAAAACTGAAAACCGCTCCCGGGAAATTTCCAGAGATTCCCGGGATAAAAAGTATCATATATTTCATGACATTAAATTTGCAATCGAACAGTAAAAAATATATATTGGAATTCGATTTTTTTAATCTAACCATTTTACATATTGCCCAGAAAATTCCCTCGGGATTAATAGAATAAAAAGTAAGGCAGAGTTTAAGTCTAAGAAATGCTGTCGATCAGCGAAAACCGCATGGAAATTGTCCCAATAGTTTTTATTACGTGAATCCCGAACAAACAGACAGCTAAGAAAAGTAAAAAAATTACATCGTATTCCATCCCTTATACTATCTATTCCAGATTTTTTAATAGCTTTAATGTACAGATACGAATTTTGTAATATTATATATTAACTCTACTTCACAAATATAATCTGAAAGTTATAAATTCACAAACTAATATATAATATTAATATATAATAAAATAGTTTATTAATTACATACAATAGAGCGAAAAAAGACATCTTGTAACTACTCTAAATAATTGAGGGAAAAACTAAGAAACAGAATAATATAAAATATTCTCTGTTGTATGAATCCGGGATAATAGCTTATTTTTTAATATTAGCTTTTCATCCAGTCTTTTAAGAAAATATATGTGTGTGTATATGTGCAGTTCAGATACAGTAGAAGTGAAACAAAGTGTTACAGGGGGTGGGAGAGTTTTTAAATTGTGTGACGTCACATTTCATATATTATATCGTTGTAATATCGAAATTTGAAGTCTTAACGAAAAAATTCAAAACAATTCTAGCTCTATCTGTAACAGAGCATAGTGTTTAAATTATTAAATATAATGTATTCTATCTCATGGCTTAGTCCTATAGACTTATGTGTTAATCTCTTTTTAGTGTTGCTTTTTCGTTTCATCGAGTTTCAAATCATAACGATTCTAAGGAAGTTTCAGTTCAATAAGCAGCGAAGCCTTCAACTGAATTTTAAAAAATCTACACAATTAATTATTCTAATTTTTATGAAAACTTTTGAATTTTCTAAGATAAGAATGGACTCAATCTAGAACGGTCTACGCTGAACCGACGCTATTACTTTGAAAATGGAAAGTCAACATTTTTCACCGGCGAACTAAGTTTGCAACAAAAAGTCTCCAAGAATTATATTCAATCTGGGAAAAACCTTTTTGAGAAAAGAAGCGAAAACGATCTCCGATAAGTTTTTTCTATAGAAAGTTTTGTAAGTCCAATGGATTGAACGAATGAAATTCATTTATCAGATGCGATAAGAATTTGTAATGTTTTAAATTTATATCCTAGACATTTTCAATATTGTTTTAATATGTGTTATAAGCCTTAGATATAACGGAAATAAATATTACGTAGGAACAATACGATGTTATCTATCTATATAAGTACTTATATATAATTTTCTTAAAAAAATTATCAACAATTGAAGAAAATATCCTAAATTCAGTTCTATCGGCCAAAAGAAAAATATTGAAATCAAATAAATTACATCACGGTATAAGCTTATTTGATATATTGAATCAGCTGTTTGGAGGATGGGGAAAATGATTGGGGCAGAATATTATTATATACGGAAAGCGCCAACGATATGAACATTTTATTGAGATATTTGATGGTAGCAAGTAAAATCAATCGTATATTTTTATGTGCAGTGGCTAGCTCAGCTAGCTCGATGGCGAAAATAACCTGGACATTTAAACGGCATAAATTTGCAACGCTCAGTAAAAAATACTTGTTACTTCGGTAAGCTAAGTAAATGCATGGACCCCTTTATTTTGATCAGCGCTGCAGGACTGCATTTGCGAATATCATCAGGCGTCGGGCCACCAAGGGGTATGTGGGACTCACGGATGCCGGTGTTGCAGACATACTTCATTTTAGAGCTTGCAAGCACCGATCGCCAGACTACCCACTAAACGCGCCACGGGATCGTAATCATGGGTATGACTGCCGTGACCCTTCGATGCAAGCCGACGAGAAGTGGTGTCCCTGGGACTTGAACGCCCCACGGCACTGAGTGTGGCTCGCCGGGAGGGTCCCCCGACCCCCCAGTCCCACTACATTATCGGGAGGAGATGAGCAAAGCGGCGCCTGCGAACCCCTTATTCTATGGTGTGGGTATGTATGCTCGGTCCCACAGGTCACTTGTATATAACACAAGCGTAATTTTTGTAATTAAATTATTTTTGATATGATACTAATTTTTATTGGTTAACAGAACTGTGTAGTTACCTATATTGACTTACCTCTTCATATCTGCTTGCCAGGTAGCCACGAACAGAAATAAGTAGGTAAGCCTATCAAGGCATATTCTCCATGTTAAAAACTATCAGTTGAAATTAATTTGATCAGCTATCAAAGAGTGAAAGTTATGAAAAAATTTCTTAAAATTAATTTAATTAAAAATAGCCATGAACACTTTTCGATTGGTAAACTATCATAGGTGTGTTTATAAATTAATATGATTTGATAAAAATATGTCTCGACTGGTTGTCAGATGGCTGGAGGTCGATCGATCTTATGCGTCTCTTTAAACTACTACTGATGGTAAACACTGATTGAAAATCCTTTGCGTGGCTTAGGAGGAGTTAGATGAAGGTCGATCTTCAGCATCTCCTCTACTATCATTTGAAAAAAAATCCAGCATAGTCATGCTGGTTTCTGTTACAAACTTAGTCAAGATTGTAATAGAATCGGACTGCGCCTGTCAACGTCATTGGCAGAGCAGTTTGACAGGCGCGCCGGCAGTATATAGATCAGCGAGACCCTCCTCGCTGTACTTGGAGTCTCTCTTGGCTGACATTATATTAACATTGATAAATTAAGATACCTATATAATTTGTACGCTAAAATAAAACCATCGAAGACCTTAAAACATATTTTATCAACAATAATACAAAGTTCACGCAGGTAAAGCTGCGAGAAAAGCTTTAGTTAATAAAACTTAACCATTCCAAACTCATAAGGCGAGGCCAATTGATTCTAGGAATAACTTTAAATAATAATTGTTATGCAAATTAATATTTTATTTCGCGTGCCTAAATTGTGTTGGCCGTGACCGCGAGTAGGACCTTGATATTCCTTATACGCCTTATAATTCGGTTAACGTTCGTTTATAGTCGTCTATACGTCATGTGAGTCATAAAGTAAAGGACACACTGGGCCATTAAGTGGCGCTAAAAGCGGAAGTCGTGTCCTTGGCTGGCTAATCGAGCAATGCCAAATAGTTCAGGTCTAGCTTTTCGACATGTGAGTCACCGGGATATCATTAGCTTCCACTTACATGTTTTTGCTTATTCTACTAATTAAAATTTTATATTATATCCTGTCGGCGATTATTTTCCCGAGAATAAAACATTTGCCTACGCAAAATAATTGCAATAAAAAATGTATAATCTGTTTTTCCTCTCAAGAGAAATTTTTGAATAAAATCCTAGTTCAATTATTTGTTATTTAAATGGTTAATTTATAATATTTTTCATTTAATACATAACTTTAGATGTGCCTTAAGTTGATTACTGGCCGGTTCCTATATCTTACCGGCCGTTCTTTTGCCTTACTATCTGTTAAACTTTGACATAAGTTTCATACAAGTAATGTTGTTCGACTGACGCTAAGGCAAGTGAATGAATAATAAAATATAGGAACCGATTATAAGGCATTTAAACTTCATTAAATAGTGTAATTCTATGCAACAATCTTGTGTGTTTTACCAAAATGATGTTCTAAGCAAAAATCATATATATGTGTAACGGGATTTATTAATCGAATTCACCCTGATTTAGGACATTTTCCTGTTGTTTTGCTTCTCTTGGGTACAAAGACCACTACAACCTACAACTAGGATTGTCCATTTGTTTGTAATATCGTTTTCCACCAGGTGAACCGTTTGCTGAGATCTTGCAATAACAAAAAAATATATTACATGTCTGCAACACTAAGAGTGCCGATGCGTTGCCTAACCTCGTTGAGACTTTAAGTATCTGTTCACGTCCTTTTCGAAGAGCCCCATATTGTAACGATCTAGGAAAACCGCAGATTAGTTTCTGGAGGATAACGTATGCCGAGTGCAGTTTGGTTTCTTATGCGCGCGGTTGCATTCAACGCATGTGTAACGGGGTTTATTGATAAGGTTTATTCTCAAAGAGAATATTGTGCTCGTTGTTTTTGAGACTTCTTTGCATTTAAAGATGATCAAAAAGTCCTATTATGGGATTTTATTCCAATTATTGGTTTTAAAATTTGCTTTTGGGAAAACCAGTTTGAAGGATATTTTTGTTCATCATTTATATTCAGTCAAAATTAGAGAGTACTTATGTTTATTTTTATTTTTCGAAAACCACGTTTGATGTTTATGTTTCTTTGTTTGTGTTAATACCGAACTTTAATTGATTTCTTTTTTTACATCATGTAATGTGATTTTTACAATTTACCGTTAGGATATTTTTTAATCTGAATCCGTCATATGTCATTTGACTGCATTAGCATACCTGTCTGACATGGATACAAGAAGACTAATTTTCAATTTTCTTCAAATGTATGAAGAAATAAGATAATTATAATTTTATTTATTTCAGATACGAACCTGGGCTTTAGTGAAACAAATTATATATTTTACCTATCATTTTGTGGTTTGTGAACATAGATCTTAATTCCAAATTCAATGTCTAAGGAGATTGTGTTATTTCCCCGTTTTGCAGGCAAACGAATTAGTCTAAAAGGACATTACTTCTTCCCTTAAAAGCTTTAAAACTGAATTTACAGAAGTTGACGTTGAATTATGGATATCAAAAATAGTTTTATAACGGTTAGATATTTTTCTGATCCATATATAATATTGTGTAAAACTAAAGATGGCGTGTCTGTACACTGAAGATATTAAAAAAAAGAACTGGAATAGTCTATATAAACGACGGAGATGACGATACATTTTTTTATATATTTCTTGTCTGTTTCATCGGGATTCGCGTAAAAGCTACTAGACCAATTTCGATGCGGTTTTCGCTGATCAACAGGAAATTCTCAGATTTAAAACCTGCGCTACTTTTTATCCCGAGAGTCCCGCGTGAGTTTCCTGGAGTGGTTTTAAGTTGTTCGGGTGCATAACAATTAGCTTATTCCGACACAGTTTTCACTAAGACTATAGCTTACATTTTTATCTAATGCTGCGGTATTTTGTGCCCGGGAATCCCGCGGGAATTTCAAGTCATGCGTGGACGAAGTCGCGGGCAAATCCTAGTACAAAATATAAATCTTATTATTATTGGACAACGCCAATTGGACCTAAGGCCAAAACTTTAGAATACAGTTGCTGCGAATCTGTCAACATTAGGAGTCCTCATCATCACCCTAGAGTTAAATCATTAGCTTTTTTAAAACACACTACGGAGTCCCGGGTACGCTTTCCCACTTTTTATTCTTAAAAACTATTGACTTATATGTATGTCCTCTGTCCGTGGTCTTAGTATTAACATAACAATAATTTGTGCGAAGCTTTTCCAGCAAATTTATTTTAAGAATTTGCAAGTTAGTAACTTACAATTTTTAACTTTAACTTATTAACATTCTACATATGATATACGCTATGTGGTGAAACATAGGCATGGCCAGTAGGCTAAATACGAGTATTATGCTTATTGTGAACTTGACTGCTTTCAGCTGTCTTAAAATTAACAGAGAGAAGACTTTATGGAAAATAAATATGTATTTTAAATCCATAATAATTATTCTATTGTACGCCGTCGTCTGCCAATCGCAATCAAACCACTATTGCACGTAGGTCTCTGTGAGTTTGCACCACATATTCCGGTCCTTCGCCACATATTCAATGTAAAGGGTCTTTCAACAAGGACGGGTCGATGTTGAAATTAAATAAAACAAGCTGTTTGTGAGATATTAAAGAAATATTTTTTTTATTTGGAAGGCCCATTTATGCCATTATATATGAAATATGACATCGTGTAAATGTCCACCGCGGCTTCGAACGGTGGCACGGATCCGAGAGGTCCAATTTTCAATTACTCTACTGCATAGATCCGGCTGAATCTGAGCGATGGCCTGTGTTATGTTGACTTTCAGGGCATCGATTGATTGGCGATTATTGCCATAAACCTGCGACTTAAGAAAACCCCACAAGAAAAAGTCTAGCGGGGTCAAATCGCACGATCTTGGTGGCCAATTCACGTCACCTCTGCGAGAGATAACCCTACCCTCGAACCGTTCATGCAGAATGTCCATTGTGTCGCTCGCTGTGTGGTACGTAGCGCCGTCTTGTTGGAACCACAAGTTGTCCACCTCCATATCGTTCAATTCAGGCCAAAAGAAATTGTAAATCATTGATCTGTAGCGTTCGCCGTTGACAGTAATGGCCTCGCCATCATCGTTTTCGAAGAAGTACGGACCAATGACGCCGCCGGACCAAAATCCGCACCAAACAGTAACTTTTTGTGGATGTGGATACCACCTGGTGAACCTCATGTGGGTTGTGGTTGTCCCATATACGGCAATTTTGCTTATTAACAAAACCATTCATCCAAAAATGTGCCTCGTCGCTAAAGATGATTTTTCGACCAAAATCGGGGTCCTCTTTTAAACGTTCTGTAGCCCAGTCAGCGAACAAACGGCGTTGTCTATGGTCATTCACTTTGAGCTCCTGGGTCAGTTGGATCTTGTACGGGTGTAGGCCCAAGTCCCGACGCAAAATTCGCCAAGTTGAAGTCTGCGAAAGGCCGAGTTCTTGTGCACGGCGAGAAATCGACTGCCTCGGAGTCTCCTGCACACTCTCACGGACAGCAGCGATGTTCTCGACCGATCTGGCGTTCCTTTGACGTAAGGGTGTTGCTTGGTTGTTTAACGAACCAGTCGTCTCAAATTTGGTCACCAAACGTTGGAGAGTCGACTTTGAAGGGCCACCGCGTCTGCCGTAAAATTGACGTAATGCGCGCAACGTTTGCACTAACGAACACTCATTTTGATAATAAAGTTTTATCATTTGTACGTGCTGCTCAATCGTGGAACTTGCCATGGTGATTTGGCATCAGCAACTGAAGAAATAACAACGGATTTGACAGATGCCGCCACAATAACATGGCCGCTACAAACTGTCAACATCGACCCGCCCTATTTGAAAGACCCTTTACATTAATTGCTATTAGTTTCTACTATGTAAATAATGCAGAGAATATTATTGTTACGAGTTGCAGGACTCGAAATTAAATGCCGTTTAAATTACTATAGAATTTATTAGAACTATAGAAACAAGTATAATACAGGAAAAAAATATAATAACACGCGCAAAGTCCGTCACTAAATAGATTATCGAATGTAGTACACACGCCTTGCTTCGCTTGTGCTTATCGCTCGACTGCCTCACCCTTCCGTTGTGGCATTGCTTTATACTGTACAAATACAATATGTCTGCTGGACCGCTTGGAGTGAATTTTCCAAGAATCACACCTGACTAATGACTACCATAAAGATTACAATACACAATGGGCTGTTTTTCCAATTACAAACTTTAAACACAAAGTAAACAAAAGAAGACAGTCATAAAAGAGTTTCAATGTTACTAGCTCAAACGCCGGCGGGTAATAAATGTGCTTTGTTTACAGATATGCAGGTGGCCCGAAATGTAACATTATTATAAATTATTATTATTATGTACGGATTGTAGATAGGTAGATTAGGAAAAAGTAACATCTTTGAAAAGAACTTGTGCAATTATTTAACTTTTTTAATTAATTAAACAAGAATTAGTGAGTGATTATTATATGATTACTTACAGTTTGTAGCAACAATATCTGTCAGGTGTTATCTCCTACCAATTCACAACACAACATATTTATTTCACTTTTATTTCTTGTAAGTACATTTTTCTACAATATGGATGCTATACAGGAAGCTTTGAATCAGCTTTCTACAACATTTTCTGAACGCATGGATGCCATGGAGGGTGAACTACACAAGGGTGCACCATCAAACACTTCTACTTCTGCTCTGAGTACTGACTTCTACAATTTTAAGACTTTTATATTGAAGTCTCTTCGGGCTCTACAGGAGCAGATAGATCTTGTGCAGCAGTCGGTTGACCAGGTGGAGATGCGGTCTAGAAGAAAAATTCTTTTGTTACACGGAGTCCCCGAGAATAAGCAAGAAGATACTACAACTGTTGTTACTAACATCATTTGTGAAAAACTTAAGTTAGAAGGCTTCAAAGAAACCGACATCCGCCGGTCGCACAGAATGGGTAAGGCACCAGCTCCAGCCGAGCGTCCTCGACCTATTCTTTTCAAGCTCTGTGATGCAGTGGATCGTAGCAAAATCTGATTTGCTAAAACTAAGCTCAAGGGCACCGGGATTACCATGTCGGAGTTTCTGACTAAACGACGACATCAACTCTTTATCCAGGCTAGGCAGCGCTTGGGAGTCAGAAATTGCTGGATGCGGGAGGGCACTATCTATGTGTTAGCCCGCGACGGTACACGACAACGCATCGAAAAGTTAATCGACCTGGAAAGCTTCCCCGCATCGTCTAATTTAGATCATGGAGTAGCACAGGTTGTAACCAAAGAACCTGTAGTTGTTCCCAAAACTCGTCGTCCAACAGCAGGAGCTAAGAAATAGCGATTCTCAAACGAGCCTTTTGCTTGTTTTATTTCGCTCCACTTTATACATTTCCGTTTATTAATTGTTCTGTACTTCATTTCTCGTTGTGTAATTTATAAACTATGAAAAAATCTTATTATTTTTATAAATTTCGTTCTTTTATACTTTACGTACGTTGATTTTATGTTAATTTAATTATGTTGGTTTGTTTACCTTTTTTTTCTACTCTCTTTTTCTTGTAATTCTGTCATAATTGTCAATGTCATTCATATAATTTAATTTTTTCCCTGTGTCTCTTGTTGTGTTTTGTTTTTGCTATAATTGTGTTGTTATACTCTTTGTATCAGCTATCTCATCCGCACACCTGGCAGATACATTCTGATTGATTTGTATTTTATAAACAATATTTGTGTATTATTATATATTTGATTATTTATATATTTGAAATTGTAATTTATTTATATAAAGTATTTATTTTATTCTATGGATAATTATGAGAGTTATAGTGATTCTGACTCAGATTTTCATTCCTGTTTGTCTTCATCTGACAGTTCACATGGCAGCAACCATGATTTACCTTCACTGCAAGAAGAAATTGAAAATCAATTTTCAGGCCTTTCCCGTAATTTCAATGTGGCACACATAAATGCTCAGAGTATTCCAGCTCATTTCCCCGATATGCTGGCGTCGTTTAGTCATGATTATTTGCACGCTGTATTAGTGTCGGAATCCTGGCTTAAACCTTGCCTGTCCTCTACTTCATATACTTTGCCAGGATATCGACTACTCAGAAATGACCGTATCGGTACTGGTGGTGGAGGCGTTGCTATATACTTGCGCTCCCATCTTGCATATAAAATTTTAAGTGCATCCTCACAACCCCCAACACCGGATAACGGCGAGTATTTGTTTATAGAAGTAGAACTTGCGCATACCAAGATTTTACTAGGAGTATTTTACGCATCGTCTGTTCGCATTAATTACTTCTCCTCCTTTGAAACTTTACTAGAAAAGTTTTCTCCTTCATATACGCATAGTATCATAATGGGTGATTTCAACACCTGTCTCCTTAAACAAGACCATCGTTCTTCTACTTTAGAAACTTTAACAAGATCTCTTAACATACATATTCTTCCTCTGAGTGCTACTCATCGTTTCCCTAATTCATCCCCTTCTCTTCTCGACCTAATAATGGTTTCATCGCTCCCTCACGTTTCTCATTATGGTCAATGTTCGGCGGATGCTTTTTCCTATCATGACATGATTTTTCTCTCATATAACTTACATCCGCCGAAAGCCAAACCTAAAATCATCCTTCAGCGCAATTTTGGTGGCATGAGCCTAGATGCCCTACTAAAGGACGCTCAGGAACTAGACTGGTCTGGGGTGGTCAGTGCAACTACTATTGATGAGAAGGTTCATGTGTTTCATGCGGCTTTGATGAAGCTGTATGATATTCATGCACCTTTACGTCGAATAAAGGTCAAACATTTGCCTGCACCGTGGCTTACCGATGATATTAAATCGCAGATGCACAAGAAATCTAAAGCAAAAACTAGATATAAAATGAAGCCAACCGAAGCAAACAAAGCCGCTTATGTGAGCATACGTAATCGCTGTAATAGAGTGTGTAGGGACGCTCAACGCCGTTATTACCACGAATCAGTTCAAAATGATAATCCAGCTAAAGTATGGAAGTTTCTACGCTCGTTGGGGATTGGCAAACAAACGGAAATCTCGGTCAGTCAAAAATTCAATATCGATGATTTAAATCAACATTTCTCAACCACTTCTGACTTTGATGTAGTAATAAAGTCTGAAACTTTGAAAAGAATCTCGTCCAAGCCAACACCCAAGCATTCTCCTTTTCTTTTTAGTCGATTTACTGACAGTGATGTTAAGAAAGCTGTGCAATCCATCACATCTAATGCTGTCGGCAGTGATAGCATTAGTCGCAACATGATCCTACCCATACTGGATGTCATTAATCCTACCCTTACCCATATCCTTAATACATCCATAACCTCTTGTGTATTCCCAGCCACCTGGAAGGAAGCCCAGGTTACTCCTCTTCCAAAAAAACCAAATCCCGCTTCCTTTTCTCAATTTCGTCCTATTTCCATACTACCTTTCCTTTCCAAAGTCCTCGAACGCTTAGTTCATCAGCAGCTAAGTGTTTTCCTGAACCGTAATTCCCTCTTGAATCCTTACCAGTCTGGCCAGTTCGTCTTGGCCACAGCACCACCACAGCCCTCATTAAAATTACAGATGACATCCGGCATGGCATGGACAATGGTTTGCTAACTGTGCTATCGCTGCTCGATTTCAGTAGTGCTTTTAATAATGTTGACTTTGAAGTGTTACTCAGCATCCTACGCTCTATTAACATATCTCCTGAAGTTATCGACTGGTCATCATAGTTACCTGTATGGACGCCGGCAGCGCATTCGAGTTGATGACGACTATTCGTCGTGGTGTGATCTCTCTGCCGGTGTTCCACAGGGCGGCGTACTATCTCCTTTATTATTCGCTGTTTTTATAAACTCAATTTCCAATGAACTTACTTCATCCTATCACCTCTATGCAGACGATCTACAAATTTACACACAGGCACCGGTTGCTACACTAAATCAAGCAGTCGCAGCAATAAACTCTGACTTTGACCGCATACTGCAATGGAGTAAATCGAATGGACTTCTTGTGAATCCTGAGAAAACTCAAGTAATTATCATCGGTAGCTCACGGATGCTGTGTAAAATTGACTAGACCTGTATGCCAACTTTTCTTTTTGATGGAAAGATTATCCCTATCAGTGATAAGGTCAAAAACCTTGGAGTTTTATTTGATAGTGAGTTGTCCTGGAGACCCCATATAACGTAGTTAAGTAGGCGGTTGTTTCTCTCCTCCAGGTCACTCTGGCGGCTGAAAAACTTCCTTCCCATCGCCACCAAAATTAAGCTAGCAGAGTCGCTACTTTTACCTATACTTGATTATGCCGACGCCAGCTATCCAGATCTAACTCAAGAACAACTTAATAAACTTGAGCGCCTCCAAAACTTTTCCATAAGGTTCATATTTGGGTTACGCAAGTATGACCACGTTTCTGAATTTCGAAAAAAACTCAAGTGGTTGCCAATTCGTTTTCGCCGGAATACTCACATTCTTTCATTGCTTTACAGTATTTTATTCATCCCTACTACTCCACAGTACCTTAAAGAACGCTTCGAATTTATTTCTTGCTCTCACAATTTACGCCCTTCCAGTCAACATAGACTTATTACTCCTATCCATAAGACAACATTCTTCAATAATTCTTTCACGGTTAAGGCTATCCAACTTTGGAATTCATTGCCTGTTGCTGTCAGACAAGCAAAATCCCTAGCAACATTTAAGAACTTGGTCTGAAAATTCTATCTGCAATATAATGATATGTAATTTTTTTATAATTAATAGATATTATATTGCATATATTTATATGTTTATTATGTTTAAATAGTTGCATATTATCACAATATCTTGTATATGTATATAACTTATGTGTATATTTGTATATATAGTATAGTTATATATTTATTATTAAAATGTATGTAATCGTACAATAATTATGTATACCACCATCGCCACTCCCAATCACAATATTCTTGCCACGGGTTGTCTGGAAGAGATCGCTTTTTAGCGATAAGACCGCCCTTTGTACACAATTAAATTATTACTAGTAGTCCGTAAGTTTTCTGTAATGGTGTACAATAAAGTGTTATCTATCTATCTATCTATCTATCTATTGTTTATTTCCCTCTACGATCCGTAACCTATAGCAGAATAAATACTAAATCTAGCTTACCATCTAGATGAGATAAACTTGATGTGTACGAAAGATATAACTAGAAAGTGGTCATTAAAATCGTTCAATTATAGTAAAAGCTTTATTTCAACGTGAATATTCATAAAGTGGAACACTTGTTTTACGGTACAATACTACTGCGCTTATTGCAAAATAAACTGTGATGTTTATTATACCTTTCCTTTCAAATAAAACTAAAGTAGAGCTATCTGAGAGGGCAATGAACTTGCAATGGCAAATGACTATTGCCATAACCTGCTGTGTTAACTATTTATTTTGTATATAAGAATGTACGTACTTTTGAATAAATGGTTTTTTTACTTAGGAAGCCTAATATATAGAATAATTTGTCACGTAGCGATTCATAAAGCGAGTCCATAAAACTTAAATAACCTATTTTATCATCTACACCATTTAATAAAGATTCTTCTATCATAAATAAAATCAGCACAGTTCACGGATTCGACCATCTAGTCTCCCCACACTTTGAAATAATTCCCCAAGCTTAAGGTTCTGTTGGGTTCAGAACGGGACATCAGGATCGTTTGATCCTGCTGTAAGATTTGGAGACCCCGTGGTTTCCCTTTTTAATTAGTTTTATTCATTTCAAAGCGAAATGGTTGTTTTTACTATATTCCAAGCATTTTTTCATATTTATTCACCTTTTAAACCTTCCCTGCACTTCCATAAATAATAATTAGCCAAATCAGTCCAGCCATTCTCGAGTTTTAGCGAAACTAACGAACACTGATTTATATATATATATATATATATATATATATATATATATATATGTATGTGTATATTGAATTTAAAATTAGCGTATTTATGTATCTATTTCCCCTTTTTTCTGCACCATCAACATCACCAGATTAGCTGAGAATTTCCTTTAATTTAGGTTGCTTGGGAGAGATCGCTTAAACCAATAAGGCCGCCTATTGTATTGCCTACTTAGTGTTGTAAAAATGGATTTTTCGTAATTGTTGAAGTCAAACTTCTTTAGAAACGTTGTGATTTGAAACTCGATGAAACGAAAAAGCGACACTAAAAAGAGATAAATCTATTATGGAAATATGTCCGGGAGAGAATGAGATACGAGTTTTACATTGTGCAGCACAGATTAGAGAGTCAATAAGACCGATGATTAAACATGGGTCCAAATTGGACCGATATGAAACTGATTATATATTTCTTAGACTAAAACAGTGAAAATTTTAAAGTAATACTTTAGAAGTTTATTTTGGATTGTAATATGTTGCAGGATGTAGGCTAAAGAAACTATATTTATACTAGAGTTTACACTGCGGTACCGCCGCGGGTCAAACTTTAGTGCGCATCTCTTGCTGAAAGACCACGCGGTTGATACGTAACAGGCGTTAGAGCTATTTTCCCTCGGATGATTCACATCATTATATCGTAAACTATCCCATCTCCCGGGATGAAGAGTATGTATATCCATTTTCGGTATTAAAACTACATTTTTTTAAAATTACAGCAAAACCGATACGGTATTCCTAGTAGTTTTTCCGTAAAAGAGCAACAGACAGACAGACAGAGTTACTTTCACATAAATAAAATACATTCTTATCTTAATTTATTTTTAATTATATCAATTCTTACGAATATCACTATAATATTTCTTTTCTACCTATTCTATAATAAGTATTTTACGTCCAGTTCGTTCGGTTTGAAATTCACGTAATACCACAATAAAAACAAAATGATTAAATCGATAAATAAACGCATTACTTCGAATCATTAGCACTTCATTGTAGACTTTATATTCTTCAACGTGCGTGCGACTCGTACGCGTCCAGATTTTTATAAATAAGGATATTTATTTAATTACTTTGCAGAATGGCATTGTTACCACATATATAAAAAATCATCTATCAACTATTAAACAAATTTAGTTTTAAAAACAGAACATGGGTGGGTTCCATGCGCCGTAAATTACAAATTACGCCCAGAGCGAAAATGTACCAGTATTAGAAAGATAAAAAATTCACATCGTAAATTGCCGCGATAGAATTAAGCTACGCTCGATAAAGACTGCATTAATTCGCAAAGTACAATATTTATAGCATTAAGACGCTCTTGTCGGCTTTTTTCACTTCAGAAATAATCAGAAGTTTATGTCTTTTGTGAAGGCTCGAGATTAGAAAATTTACGTAAAAAGACATATTACTATGTAAGAATAATTCCTTAAATAATTATGCCTAATTCTTATATTATAGACTATTTAATATATATGTATGTATTTAATTTATAAATTATGTAGTTTAAGTATGTTTATTTATGATATAGATAATTATATGCACCACATACATCGCCAGATTAGATTAAAATATTCCTTAAGTTAGGTTGCCTGGAAGAGATTGCTTTCAGCGATACCTGTGTATCGCTGAAAGGCTGCCTTTTGTTTATACCATGACAATATTATAAATGTGTATTTTGAAATTGTATATTTGGTGAGCAATAAAGTGTTATCTATCTATCTAATAATGAAAGTTTCATGACATAATAGGTGCATTACTTTTCTTTGTCAACTTGGTAAATGCAGACACTTTACAAC